>OZ010714.1:17320486-17633762 GCA_963932345.1 Ophion ventricosus
GATTTTTCAGTAACAGTGCATTTTTTTTATCGTAGCTCGTAAAGAGTTCAGAGGGTAGTCCGCCGTGATTTTGTCATCAGTGCGAGTTAAACGTGTTTTTGGTGATCTTGATCAGTGATTCAGGTGACTGCAGTTTCGCAAGATTCGTCGTTTAGTGTATACGTGTTTCTTCGTGTTTTTTCATAAGTTTTTTTGCAATTTTTTGTCTTTTAAATTTAGCTCGTAAGTTGTGAATCGCCTTTGGCAAAACATTTTTGTTTGTTGCTTTCTTACGTTTTTTTAAATTTATTGTCTGGTGCCCTTTTAGCATCGGAACAAGATACACAATCGTCTTGGGAAGATAATCCGCAGTGAACGAAGGTAAGATCGCACCACAGATTCCACCGCAGATAGTAATGTTTCGTAGTATTGATTGTTGTGTAAATTTCATGGTAAATTGAAACTTTTACGCAGTTAAAAAAGTGCGCTAAGTAATAAGAAAACATCTTTGTTCGTTGTCCCCTATAAAAGTTATGGTTTACTTTAAAAATAATTATTATTTGTTTGTATTCAAACAGGTTTTTTTTTCATTTGTACATTGTACAAAAAAATACATTAAATGATTTAGGTAATGGCCAAGTACAATGTACGCATTATGCAAGTGTACGTTAAATGTTGTGGATACACATTGTAAATATTAGAAATAATCTTATCAAAAATATCTGATTTTCATTTACAAAATGACATTATTATAATAAAAAATTTATATCACCATCATAGAGTAATAAAACGTACGAACCACACAAGTACACTGGAAATGCTGTTCAAGGTCTTGAAGTGCTTGGTTAAGAACAAAAAGTTTAGCAAAGGATTTCGACTTCCCAACTACTCAACTATCAGGTGTAAAACATCAGGCAGCGATTGGAGATAGTATTTTTAAATCATGGTAATATTCTTGTTGTGGAAAGTGACTTTTCCATGGTCGTATTACAAAGAAGTAAAATTATTCTCCAACCTTTTCACATAACCACACCCAACACTTTGATACCCTTGGTTATTTGAATGGTAATGTAATTAATGATTCCGTGAGGTATAGATCGGACAAGTGATGTTCCCTTTAGACTCCACAAACTTGAAATCTTATTTGACCTGAATAATGTAAAAAGTTAGATAAAAATATGAATGTTCTACTTCATCACACATCTATTGCAGGTTACATTACATATATTTTGGCCGCTGAATTGGAATTGGAGCGATGTTAAAATTAAAAAAATATATAAATATTATGTCGCAAAAGTTATTTATGCGGATGGTAGGAACGAACAATTCTACAATATATCTTCCTCAACTTTTTTATCTTAACCGTGCACATTAAGACCTTGCACAGCATTTCCACTATATTCGTGTGATTCATACGTTGTATTTTTCTATAATGGCCATATCAATCTTTCGTTACAATAATGTGATTTTTTAAATAAAAATAAAACATTTTTAATACGATTATTTCTAAGGTTTAACAATTTTGTGTAGAACATTTCTTGTACACTTGCATAAAACATTATACTTGGCAATTAGATAGATCATTTCATATTTTTTTTTTGTACGACTGATTAATGAAAAAATAGAAGACCACTGTTTGTATTAAAACAAACAATAATTATTTTTAAGGTAAACCATAATTTTTATAAGATAAAACGAACAACAATGTTTTCGTGGGGATTTTTATTACTTGGCGTATTTTTTAATTATTTTTTTAAGTTTTCAAAAGTTATCTATACTTTCATTAATAGTGGTTCTACAGTAACTTGATTCAGATATATTTATCTGAATCTATTTATCTCTAGGCATGCAGCCTTAAACTGCGTGAGTTATTCGCCAGTCAAGTGAACGCTTGATGCGGAATGAAATGGGCCAGCGTGACTGAATGCAGTGATAGCCTCGCAAGTCCACGTTACGCCTTAATTCAGTTAATTTAAGTTAAGTAAAACCTACACGAGACTAGACAGGATCTTCATTGCTTTCCACTTCTTTCTTAGATTCCCATTCAGCAATCGCTTCATACTTCGGGTCAAACGCACTCCTGTTATTTTTTTTTACTGGCGAACATCAGGCGGCTCAAAGTCAGTTCAATACCTGATCAGTTTGCTGCAGTGACTGCAGCAAACATCCACATTGCTTAGTTGACGATTGCCCGCAACTGATGCTTATTCTGGAGGCGAGAGAAAAATTGTGTTTGATCGACTTGAAAGATGTGTATAGATTTTGGGAAAACTTTGATCCAGACTAATGTTATCTGCTTAAAGCAACTAAACCTCGCGGTCACTCGTCATTTTTTTCTTGCGATAAAACGCGGGCAAACCTTTTTTTTATCTAATGCTCGTTTTTCAAATTTAATTTCGAAACGTTGAATACAATGTTGCATCAAGGGTTCAGTGAAATGGGAGTAATTCTTGTTATCCATTTCTTTTCGACAAAATTTATTTTAATTCACTTTTATCCATGTTGTTGTTCATTTTAACAAATCGAAATTAATTTCCAACTCTCTCAGAGATTTTATTTCAACGGATTGCAATGGAATCGGACTAATATATCTCGTAGATGAACTTTGCAGCTTGGGTCTCGCCGATACGATTTTCTGCGTACATGGATGCGTAGGTTTTTATCTCATCCTCGGCGTTCACGTAATTTCGAAACGCCTCTCCCGGAATTGTTTTCAAATTTTCGCGTTTTTCCGTCTCCCATGCCTTATACCAGTTTTCGGTCTCGACCGTCTCCCGTCGATGGACGATGGAAGAATTCAGGAATTTACATGCATGATTGGACATAGCTATGCTCATGAACTTAATCGTGAATTGTATCAATTTTACCCTTTCGTCTTCCTCGCATTCGTTTCTTTTTCTTAAATTACCGGTCTTTTTACTCAACTGACTTTGGGATGAAATAAAAGGGGTTAAGGTCGGAAAAGGCCCACTCGCTGATCAAGCTGGAATTTTACACGTATTTCCTTTTAACATTCTCAGAGATCACCTAAAAGGCTTTTTGGCGAATCACAATATTTTTCGAGACTTTGAATTTCGAAAGCTATTTTACTGCGCTTCTACAATATCAATATCTAATAGCCTCCGTCCTGGCTATACCTATATATGTGATCGCGCTCGCCACTTTGTGCGGATTTTTGTCCGGTCTACGCGTTAACACCCCCCACCCCCAACGTCACCTATCGTTTGCGCTGTCGGTGTAACCCGGGCTTTTCATTTTTATGTTGGACAGACAATTTATTTGCACACAAGAGTGCATTCACGTATTAAAATCGTGCGATGCATGAAAGGCTCACTCACTAGTGTGGGCGCGGGGCACCTCGGATGTGCGCGTGGAATCGTGGGGTGCGTGGAACATTGAGATAGACGAAGAGAATCGTAACTTGTTTTCTATGTTTTTTCATAGTCAATTTTTTCGTTTTGAATTCTTTTAGGTGTTTACGTAGTGTTTTTTATTTGTATTTTTCTGTTTTTTAACTTTTATTTTACCTTTTTTTATAGTTTTTAATTTTTTGGATTTTTTTATTGTTTATTAAGAACTAAATATTTAAAAAAAAAAACAAAAAACCTAAAAAATGAAATATAAAAAACTATAGAACTCCCAAAAGAATTCCAAACAATAAAATGGACGAAAAAAAAAACAAAAAACCCGACCACACCAGTAATCCTCGTACGCCACGATTCCACACGCATATTCGAGGTGTCCACACCAGTATTCTGTGCACTGCACCGTTCTATTACGTGAACATACTCCCTATACATACCACAAACACACTCTCCATACCCAAATAAATTATCCATCCAACATAAAATAAAAAAACTCATTGTCAGCGTTACACCGGACGGCGACAACAATGGCAATGATGGGCGGGGGGGGGGGGGGGGGCGAAGCTATACGAAAATCCGCACAAAGAATAAAACGCGGTCACGTATATAGGTATAGCTAGAACTGAGCCTATTACTCATAGACATAGTAGAAATGCAGTAAAATCACTTTAAAAATTAGATATCTCGAAAAACATGATAAACCACCACAAATACTTTTAGGAAATTTCTCAGAATGTCCAAAAGAAGGTTTGTGCAAAATTTCAGCTCGATCAGAGGGTGGACCTTTTCCGAACTTCATCCAAACAAAGGTCCGTATGGCCCAATTTGATTTGGTATGAATGAAGCCCTTGTCATTATATCCGTCAAGACCTGTTTGACATTCTCTTCGCAAAAACGTACTGCAGCATTGAAATCTACGGCTGAAATCACTGACAAGGGGATCTTGCCAGGCACGCAATCGATTTCGGGACGTCCTTTCAGGGTAGTGTAGGGTTCGGTCCCAAGTGTCACCCCCTGCCACCGTTCACCCTGGTGGGCCCTCGTTTTCGCGAAATCGACCAAACAAAATTTGTGTGACTTTGAACCTCGAAAATAACAAGAATTTTCGAAGCGGCGCGATAGCCTAGCTGTTAAGGTCTTCGGCTAGTACGCTGCTGGTTTTGGGTTCGAGTCCTGCTACCGTTATTTTTTTTTCATTCGAAACGCTTGTAAATGTTATTTTTATTTACTTTAATTTAAATCCAACTTTTTTATATTGCGTTTAGAATTCTTGCCCGCGTGATTGTAATCACCGTTTCCAAAATTTTGTATTTCCAATTTTTTTTCTTATATTCTTCATATAGTTTGTAATCATTGTTCGCTTTTTTTATTGTTTCTATTAACTTCTATTATTGTTAATATGAGGAGTTGAAACAAAATTATCGCTCTGTCGATTAAATGAAAATACAAAACACTATATTCACATTATGTGGGAAAGCGTATGTCATTTATTTTTCGTTACAAGATTTAAATTTTACAAAATTTTTATTTACATAGCGTCGCAAAAATAAAAAACGAAATATTAGTTGTACAATGAATGGGAGAGCGTCGCAAAAAAAATTATTATGTACATGCACAGACATGCAAAACATACATTATTTTAGCACCAAGGACAGAATAAAAACGCCACATTACCGCATGTACATTTTTTTTAAGTTACAGGAAAACATACATCATTCACATTTCTGACAATTAAACACGGTGTAAACGAAAAAAGGAAGCGTAGAAAACCAAAATTCAAATGAAAAGCGCAAATAAAATAATAATTGTATTAATACAGACGAAAATATCAAAAAAATTAATTTAAACAAAGAAAATATATAAGAACAATGAAAAAAACGAGCAATAATTTCAAACCCCATGAAGAATATAAGAAAAAATATGATATACAACATTTTTGAAACGCTGATTACAATCACGCTCGCAAGAATTCTAAACGCAATATAAAAAACTTAGATTTAAATTAAAGTAAATAAATCCAAATAACGTTTACAAGCGTTTCGATTTAAAAAAAAATAGCGGTAGCAGGACTGAACCCAAAACCAGCAACGTGCTAGACGAAGACCTTAACCGCTAGGCTATCGCGCCGATTCGAAAATTCTTTTTATTTTCGAGGTTCAAAAATCGTTACACAAATTTTGTTTGGTCGATTTCGCGAAAACGAGGGTCCACCAGGGTGAACGGTGGCAGCGGGTGACACTTGGGACCGAACCCTACACTACCCTGAAAGGACGTCCCGAAATCGATTGCGTGCCTGGCAAGGTCCCCTTATGAGACCTCGGTACCTTGTTGAACGAGAATAATGATTTTATTATTTGTTGCTATTATTGACTTGTTTGAAGGAAAATAATAATAATAATAATACTGAAAATGATGATGATCGTAGTAATTTCTGTTTGATAATTGAATGCAGCTAAAATAGAAATTTTCTGTTATAATATCAACGGTACCAATGGTGGTTTCGCATTTTTTTTTGTTTGTATTTAAGTATTTATTTTTCTCAATATTTTATGTCCGAAGCATTCGATCCAGATGACTGATAATTGCCGTGACTTGAATAAGATGCGCACTTACGCTAGCAACTGGTATGAGGCAAAGAACTTTTGTGAGATACAATATTTTTCTGTACAACTCAATGAGATATGATAAAGTGCCGAGCACGTTCTTCTGTGTTTCATAAATCAGTAACAACCCTGGAGCCTGTCCGTGTTTATGCGGTTTGATTGTAATTTGTCTCAAATTACACGTCTAATACAGGCTGAAATGAGAAAAATTGAGTGAGCCTTCCCGTGCGGTGAATTTGGTCACTAAAAATGATGCTCATAGGTTGGAAATAGATTATCACGGGATTATTACACCGCAGCCTTAAGTAAAAATAATATGAATATAAATATATTAATCACGCAATAATGAAGCAATATAGGTTGGAAATATTTACTCATTGTCAGCCTGAATAGCTTCGTAAATAAAACCACTGTTTTTATATACACTTCTCTGAAGACACGTTTTTTTTAAATATAATTAAATAAAAAAATTTTTTAATGAAAATTAACGAAAGCATTTTCTTGATCGAGTTTGTGTGCACAAACATCAAATGCAAAATTATTAGTTTACAGGACGAATGAGATGATCAAATTTCAATCAAAGACATAAAAAGTCAAATATACATTTTTCCATTGAAAAGTATTCGTTTATAACGAAATAAAATATTTATTCAATAATTCAGGGAAGTCTTGAAGAATATCTGCGATGGGAGTACAAATTGACTCCGTTACTACCGCGTTTATGTATCTCCTAAATTCAAGATCGATCTAATATCCCATTGAAGAATAGCAATACGAATTCGATCAAAATAAAGCGAGTTTTTTTTTAATTCAGAAAAATGCACTCAGAATACTAATAAGTAATGTGTGAGAGATTTTTGACGATGAAGCCTCCTCAAAAATTCCAGCAAAATATCGGTTTTTATCCGTTTGGAGGAATGCATCCTATTATCGTCTTGCAATCTCGGCGCCAAACATAAACCACGTGTTATTTTCGAAGAGTTACAAAAATGTAAATGTTCCGTAAAATGTTAGTTAAGGGGGTATCCCTCACTGGAAGCCCAATTTGAAGGATCAGAATGATGATTTTTTTTTCTAGTAACACATTAGTTGGAATACATTTATTTTTTCCCAGCATCTTGTACACATGTTTGTGGTTACAATGTATTTTTTTCGGAAGAAAATTTTTCAAAGTGTTCGTGGTGCTGCAGTTGGCGTTGCAGTCCTCCAGCAGCGGGGCTCCAATGCAATCTGAAACGAAAACAATTTTTTTTTCTTCAAATATATCCAATGGCTATGGGTTCACGATTCACTTTTAGAAATTTCGAAAAATACGAAAAATGACAGCTTCTCCGAAGAAATCCTCATTTTTCTCTTGAAAAACAGCATGCTGAAGTCATTGTTATTAACAAATGGTTCATCCAATTAAAAAATGCGATCGTGAACCGAAAATGACTACTGTTTGAACGCTAACTGTGCAAATTTGAGTCAATTGTGTGAAAGTTACTGAAGATATCAATCCAGCCGTGTCAATATATGTACTTTCGAGATAATCGCGTTCAAAGTTTTGGTACATATTTTACACGATCTTGTGAGAATTGTCTTCTTACCGCTAATCAGCGATTCCGGCACCACATAAGTCCTTCCTCATCATCGAGATCATGTTGCACATCTAATCTATGCAATCTGCGGGCAGTTTGGGCCGCTTTTGAGTCTTCTTGTGTTTTGATGTCCGCCTGATCTCGGTAAACCCCACGCACACTGTTCCACTAAAATAGGTGTAACTTCGTCAATTTTTCGAATTTCGGGGTTCGCTTGGTCTTAAAATCTTCTTGAAAGTTCATATATGCAAGAAAAAAACGATTTTTTGAAGTTTCCAGAGAGGGATAGCCCCTTAAACATCTCAAGAATCAATATACGCAAATATTTTTAACTGTAACAGAGATTCGATATTCACAATTCATAAATGCCAGGAAGGACGGATTTCTTCCCAACGAGTTTCAATAAAAAAGGCCCAGGCCATGACGGAATATGGTGACGTCTAAATTCCACATTAACAGTTCCGTGATTAGAAAATTGTTCTTCATTTTTTAAATTCTCATCAGAGGCGGGGGCCGAGCGGAGAACGTTCTTTTGCTGAGAGCTTAAGATTGTGGCGCGGGTTTTGCATAACGTTAGGAACGATGGGCGCACTGGAACGTCTTATCTTTTCCTTAGAAAACACGAAGATTAATCAAGAAACCTTGACGACTTGATGCTTGAGAAGGAATTTTAATGTCCCCGACCTCTCATTTGAGTCGAGATAAAGCTTCATCTCTCCCAACATCTTCTCGCGTGCTCCCTACTATCCTGCAACACTTAACACCTCCAACCCTCTTTGCAGAATATTTGTCCGATATTTCATTCGAGAACAAGTGAATCCGCCCTGGTTTTCATTTCGTTCCGGCGGGTGTATGTGTTCGGAAGCTCCGAACAAAGCTGGCGTTCCTACAAACCATGTCTCCGTTAATTCACGCTTCTTCCTCATTTTGAACCATTCGTTGGACCATAATTGTTCGTCCCCGTTAATTACGAGGACGTAACAGTTGTCTTCGAGCAAATCGATCGTTCCTCCCCATCTTCTTCTTTAATGTCTCAGTTGACAAAAAATGAACAGTGAGGTCACGGTGATTTTTTAATAAAACCTATGTTACTTTTTTACCGACGAAAATTCGGGAAAAATATCGAAATCGAATCGCTCGCTTGCAGACATTGACGAACTGTGCATACCAATTTTTTTTTTTGTTTCAACTTGAAATAGCGTTTGCTCGTTCCATTTATAAGTTTTTACGCCTAGTACTTGTACATAACGATACCAAATATAAAGCATGCATTGCATGTTGTTCACAGGTTTTCGCGTATGTGTAATTCAAGTATATAGGCAGACGCGCTCTTGGTACGGTCGGCAATGCGGTTCATTACTGCGATCATTTATGACGTTAATTCCATAGGCACCTGGCTCAAATACCGTCGTATATTCATGCCTATGTGCGCACATTTATTATTAACGTTAACGATACTACGAAAATTCTCGTCATTTGGAACGAGCTAACCTAATATCTGTGTCGAAAGTTCGCAATGACAATCATCAGCGGCAAATTCAGGCTTAACGAGGCATTAATGAATGGCTCTATAATAGAGGGAATTTATGTTACTTTTCACCAGTTGTATAATTTTTCAAATGCATTAAATATGAATTTAGTAAATACGAGGGAAACTTTGGATCGAACGAAATTTTCGAAAATGCACAATGTTTGTGCACGAATGAAAACGACATTTGTGAAGAGAAAAATGATGATAATTAGTGTGATCACCAATTCATTGATATGATGCGGAGATAAGGTTCGGTCACGTACGAGAGGGTCTTTTTGAAGAAATGTTACGGCCAGCTAAGCCCCGCTGTCCAGTAGGATTCTACACGTACTGCGGTGTCACTTACACCCCTTAGATCTCGTTCCGTTCGCTCGACCCCTCTTCACGTTTTATTCAATCAACCAAGAAGGAGCTCGATTCTATTAGACCGTTGGAAATCTCATTGAAGCCGAGAGTTCGTCGATGGAAGGAGCGCGAGTCTTGGGAATCTTGAATGATATGAGAGTTTGGATTCTGCAGATGGGAGCCTCGTCGAATGAACGAAGTATCTCGAGGATCCATAGCGAGATTGGGATCTCTCGAAGTGTGTTTACTGCCGAGATCCTTGAGAATCCCAATGTGCCCTCCAGTCTCACTTCGCCTGGTCCGAAATGTCGCGAGAATACCGCTGACGGGACGACCCTCTAATTCTCGGCCCCCATCGCCCCCCTGCAAATGCCGTTCCTGTCTCTCGTTCCTGATTCCCATTGGAATAATCGGACCGAGAGGAGCGTTGAGCATCGAGAATGTATAAGAATGATGTCGAGCACTGGTGAGGCGTTAACGATTGCAATGGAAATTCGAATCTCTAGCATACAATGAAGAACTTTTGAAGTTACTTTGTCGAAGTATTTCAGCTTTCCCATACGTAATGGGAGTGTCCTTGAATCGTGATCTCACGAGGAATTTTCAGCTGACGCAGTATCGAATCAACTGGATTTCTTTTACTCTTCATGTTTCTTTCGTATGGTACCGCAGATCTTTCGATTTCATGCTTTGTCACTTTTTGTTGTTTCTATTTCCTTGGAGAGTAGCGCCACTCTTTCTTAACGCACTGGCTGTATCGCATTTTCAGGAAGACGTAGGGAATGTTACCATTAGATACTCATTTTCAGTAAAACTAGTTTCTTATCACTAGTCGGCGGGATAGCTAGTGCGTCCCGTGCAGAAATTTGAGTTGGGAAAAAGCCCTATATCTGCCTTTGCTTGATCATAGCAGACCATGGTCAGGCCTTCCAACGTGGGTCAGGTTCACCATGTAATAGGTCTTAGATCAGGTCCCGATCCGCCGTTCTCTTTTTCGGGAACTGATCAGGAAAGGGATCGAGAATTTATGATGAAAGAGATCGGAATATCGCTGCGATATTACGAGGAAGGTGATGGTGTACTGACAGGATCCCGAATGGGAAATAAACGGCGGATGGATGGAGTAATGATCAAGTACTGGAAGGGCTTTTGGCGATATACCCGAGTAAAATTATAAGCGAAAGTGCACGTTGGAGGCACACCACTTGTGTACGTGATACAAGAACGGATCGACGTTTTATCGTTGTATGATGATACCTTGGTTACGCGAAGCTCTTCGCCTGAAGCCACCTGGTGGATTGTTGGCGAAATCCATTCAGGCAATGTTTTCCGGTCAGAACATTGAAATTTTCTGACAAGGCGGCCGTGATTTAAAAAAACCACGAACCACCTGCTTCACTTTTATGGCTTATTAAATATTTTGGTTATTCGTTGTGTCTAAATTTCTATTACTTGTAATACCATTATTCATAAATACGCATTTTTATTCTCGTAGATTATCTTGATGAAAAAAATGCTAATAATTGTGAATAGAATTACAACAAATGTATTCGGTTCTTCCCAATGAATTATAAATATTTTTGATGAGGTACAAAGCAGAGAAGCTCTACACAGTTCTTAAAGTCGGGCTTTATTTTCAGGAAATGTCAGTCTTCTGGCCGTCTGTGCATTACGTGATAGTGTACTTTCTCGCAATGTATTCCGGCCAGAACATTGTAATTTCCAAACATAGAGTGTAAGCCGTTAAAAACGATTTTGTGATCTTTCTGGTCTGTTCCATGAAAGGACAAGACAAGCCTGGCCACGGTCCTACACAAAGTAAGGAATGCCGGGTCATTTTTCTGTACGGGGTGGCTTAGCAGTCACCCGTCCAAGTATCATCCCAGGACAGAGTTTCTGAACATTGAACATTCTCCAGTTGTCCTATCCTACAAACTCATCAACCTACCGAACGCTTGATTTCCGGTTTCCAGAAAGACGATTATACGATAAAATAGCGACTGTACGATAAAACAGCATCTAGTTATCGGTCTTTTCGTTTGTATGTCGTTAAAATAACGATAACAGAGGAATATTGTTACAAATGATTACTATTTATCGAAAAGTAGTTGTTTTTTGCAACATCCCCCATAAATTCTTGAAATTCCAGTAAGGCCTGAGATTACAGTGATCTCCGAAGTATCTTCACGGACAACAATCCGTTGTCGGGATAAATCGAGGCAGGCCATGACCGTTCGAGGGTACCAAGAGCGCAGGAGGGTTGACACATTTGACCAAATATATTCTCGTATCCTTCGGGTTTCCTGGTTCAGCCGATATCGCGAAGCTCCCGTGTGCATAAACCATCCCGGAATGGGAATAAAACGATCATCTTGGCTCTTATCCGAGAATCTTCGAGATCCATATGTGCGGGCCTGCAGCCGCCCTAACGATAACCAAGTAGATTTAGCGAAACGGAGAGCCCATAACGGACTCGTATAGCGAATTGAAGAGGTACATAACAACTCAAACTCACACAACTGCAACATACACACAGAGAAACTAGGGAAGAGAGATAGCGAATCGCCCTCTTGCTCTCCCAACTTTCCCGTTCCCCGATTTCTCTCTTCAACTGGGTTAACCCGGCTCTCGTCACTCTCCAGTTCCACAGTATACCAGGAACGTTGAACGCGCGTGCTCGGTGTGTTTATCCATGGGTAGTCCCGCTCTTGCCTCATCCTTGTGACCGATCCTGCTACTGTCAACCCTCTCTCACCGTAACACTTATTTATTCAAGCCTGGCATAGCCTTCCAAATAGCCTACACATCCCGCCATGTGCATTCATCTCTGTATAGTTGCTTCAACCCGCTACGGCGCGTCAGCGATACGGTCAACTGTACACCAACCCCTACGATGATAGTGTGCAGACGCAAGCCCGCTGCGTGTACTGTGCACGGTTTTTGTTGCTTTCAACGTTCCGTCCCGAGGGTCGAATAATTTTTGTTTTTTTTTTCATTCAGCGACCGAAAACACCTCCGACACCCACAGTTGGTCTCGTTCGAGCGATGGGAGCCAGAAACATACGTGAGAAAAACGGAACGACAGCTTTGCACGATGTCACTGAAATTGGAACACACGCTCGTCACTTATGAGATGTTGACGTTGTTATTACTCGACAAGCTCAAGTGCTCAGCATAAGTGAAAAACTTCGTGGCAAATCATTTTCCTCAGATTTTACATTTTTTCGCTGAATTTCGGGGCTTTCGAAGAAACAAAAAGGGGATTGAGTGTATGAGCGATGGAGAAAATGTGCTAGAGGGTAGAGTAGGAATTCTCGCGGAGAGATAAATTACTTTAGCGAACCATCGAATTTTCAGTGACAATGTGTAGGCATGTTAAGTTTTACATATATAATATAAAAAATTATACAAGTAATACAATAATATAAAAAATGGAACAAGAGTAAAAGCACGAACGTACTTTGTAAGAAATGTCACGAGGAGAGCGATGTGCCGAGAATTGAAAATTTATTATTTAGAGCTGCGAAGAAACTCCGAGGACATACAAACATCGACGAAATTTGACTAGTTCCATTTGCATATTCGGTCCGTGTGAAATATTGAGCCCACATTCCCCATCGCGTTGATGCTCACGAAGAATGTACTCGCGCCGAATAAAAATGAAACAAATATAGGGGCGAGATCACCATGGGAACAACAGCGAAAGAGCGAGGAGAGAGAAAATACGTGTGGTGGTGAAAATAATCTGCAAGGTATAAAAAAAAAAGGAGCAACGGACGCACGAAATGTAACGAGAACGAATTCAGCGAGTGGTGCGTTTACCCAAAAATAAGGGATGTTTTTAAAACTATAATTTATTATCAGGAGTCTCGCCTTTACGACCCCAATAAAAGAGGGCTGTCTATACCCCGTACAACATCGATTCTGCAAAAAAAAAAGAAAAGATCCACAATACGTGAGACGTATCCACGTCATCTTGACTAATTTTAATCCAAACTACCACGATGGAAAAGAAGGACAGCTTTGGAAAATAGGTATTGCTATTTTTCCATTCGGACAACAATGCTTTCGAATGTCTTTGTATGCAGCTATCTTGTAATTTCAATGAGGATTTGATGGTATCGGACGAACATAGTTGAAACTCAATGACCTACCTACTAGTAGATATTGAGGCCGCGCCGAGTTAACGCTGGGTGTTATAACTTCTAAGGAAAAGTCCAATTTTCAACGAGAGTTTATAGCAAACCGATCGAATACGAAGGAAACCACTTAAAATTTACAGACTTGCTAAAGTTACAGCGATTTCATCGTAAAACTCCAGTCATTAAATACCCGCAATAGCTCGTTGAATGGTCCTCAATTAAAAGTATCGGCGAATCAATTATTGCGCTAATGCAAAGTTGCAGAAGTTGTAGGTTTCTGCTGATGACGTTCTCCTGCAAAGCTATTGGTGGATGTAATGTATCAGCGAAATCAGTAGAGCCGTAGATTTGCGGCGGAAAGATAGTCAATTTGTATTCTATCTTTATGACAAATTTTCATACTATCTGAATTATCGATATCCGTATATTTTCAACTCCCATTTTTCAGCTTTCATAGACCACTACAAAAAGCGTTCACGTTTTCGCACTAGAATGATTTTTTTTTTAAATGTCAGCCACGATTGATGTATCTGTCAAGAATATACAAAACGCAGGTAAACACAACTGTCTAAAAAACATACATTGTGTCTAGAAAATGATGCACATAAAAAATAATAAAAATCAGTATGTTTTGGTCTTTCTCATAGCGGTGAGCAAGATTCTTTGTGCCAACAAATTATTGTTGTTAAAATTTGAGGCCATTGTCAGACATGAAATTATTTATTTGGGTCAACTGAATGCTGTACGTTTGAAGAATTTCGGTAGAAACCTAGATCGTTTAATCTACTTCTACCAAACTATTTATTAAACTCAAAAAAGAGATTACATTTGAAGCGTCACTTGAAGTAAACTCTTTATCGACCTTTAACCTGGAAGAAATCATATATTTAAATTGAGTAAACGTTTTAGTGAGTCTGCCAAGTGATTTGTTAGATTTGAATGAGCGTTTAGTGGTCGGAAACAAAGAGCGTCTTGAACATTGGGTTTTCTGGTAATTGAATTATTGATCATTTTAAGATCTAACAGCAGTATTATAAAAATAACTTTCCATTTTAGGAATAATTATTTTAAAAAATGCAAGCATATATAGTTCCTTATATAATTAAAATATTGTTAATTTAAAGATTATTCAAGGAGGATCAGAAAGCTGGGTTATGCATGTCTACTTGTCAGTCTTTCCTTCGTCCTTCTGACGTTTCTGTCCTCCTCCGCCATCGTTCCTTTCGATCTCTTGCTTTCTATTTCTTTGCTCCCTGTGTTTCCACAACTATTTCGACTTCTCACTGGCGATTTCTCCTTTTTCTCTCTCTTGCCGTTTCCTCCCGCTTTCTCCCCTTTCCCAGTCCAACCGTTTCTTCCTTCATCTCGCCTTGGCCCTTCCTCCCTTTAATCCCTTTCGGTATCCCTCTCTCTATCTCTCTGTCGTTGTTACCATCGATCTCCTTGTGATATCAACCCGCCTCCATCTCTGTTTGCAACCCCCGAGCGATTCCATCCGCCTCAGGTGCAGATCTGGAAATGCATGATTTCGTATACGCCGATCAAAGGGCAATTATTGCATTTGTCATGCACTGCAGATTCTCCGATATATCTGCAAGATGGAGAGGAGGGGGGTACCACTAATGATATACGACAGGGTCGAGGCCTGGACAACCGTATATATAGATGACGTTTATCCCCGATCATTACCACATTGCTATACAGTTCCTGTCATCCTTATTCTAATATGCTTGATCTGTATGATATATGCATCGACTAGCCCCATCTTGACGGCGTCTCCCATTTTGCTGGCGTTTGCCAGGTTTCGAGCTATAAGGCTTTGCGATGATTAATATCGAGGCCAACTTCGACAATAAGGATTGGAGGCATCTGTACTTGATGCCAAGGCCATTGGGCTAGCTTTGCAAAACCCTTTAGATGTTCTATCACGATGCCGAGAAAGAAAAGAAAGCAGTTGGCATAATTATTTTAGTCAATGCTTTTCTAATACTACCTGAAAAAAAACAATGTATTTAGAAATGTTATATATAAGATGTGTTGACAAAGTAATGCAAGTGATTTTATTGTGAAGCGACTGTAGGTCGCAACGCATTCGGACCGCTTGGGCTAGATGGGGGGGAGGGGGCTTGGCTTCATAACGTCCCTAAGGTCAGTCTGCTCCGAGCAGTGGTTGCATCAGTATCGTTGAATTTGTGAAACTCGTCTCAAAGACCGTGTCACGACGCGCGATGAAGCAAACGATCGAACAACGGTACGCGATCAAGTTCTGCGTCGTGAGTTCCTGGCGAAGCATAACTTGACAACGTTGCCCCTGTCCCCTTACAGTCACGACTTGGTTCGGGCAGTCTTCGTTTTATTTGCAAGGATTAAGACTGCCCTCAAAGGACACCGTTTTGACGGCGTTGGGGCGATCCTAACCGCCATGACGACCATTCTGAACGTTCCCATCGCGGCCTTTCAGGGCGCGTACCGTACCTGGAAAAATCGCTGGAACATATGTGTAGATGCACGAGGGAAGTACTTTGAAGATTTCTAATAATTTGTAACTATATCTTGAATACATTTTTTTTATGACACCACTTGCATTACTTTACGAACACACCCTGCATGTATTCTTGATGT
Source organism: Ophion ventricosus (assembly GCA_963932345.1). Taxonomy (NCBI): domain Eukaryota; kingdom Metazoa; phylum Arthropoda; class Insecta; order Hymenoptera; family Ichneumonidae; genus Ophion; species Ophion ventricosus. The sequence goes on from OZ010714.1 coordinate 17,336,654, forward strand.
ATTCAAAGTCATATACGTTTTTTTTTGTTTCCTAAGACAGCAAGGGTTTCCTTTTTCGGTCTCCAAAGTCAATATTAGAATCCTTCTATGTAAATACAGACTGAACACTTCCTTGTTAATCTCCCATCTTCTGGCTAAATAGTTTGGGCGGATAACTGTCTGACAGAATCAAAGGAGGTTTCCAAGGGGATTCATATTTTCTTGTTTTTCTCGTCCTCTTTCCTAATCCCTCGTGACTGACCGGGCAATTAGATCGTCGACGGGGTCTCGAGTCTGGTAACATCGCGGTTGATTCGAGCCAGCCAGTCAGTCGTTCTTGTATATACGGTTTCTCAATTGAAAAACTCTTCGGAGCTACTGTTTGAGGAGCCCGAAGTATATACCATTGGATACAGTAGTGGCACAACCAGAGAGATCCACTCTGTGTACGTTTCCACTGCTTGCAGTTTCTAGGATTTCTCTTCTCTTCTGTGTTTTGCTAAACGTGTCTTTCTCGCTCATACTCATACCCGTTTCAATCTTTACTTTGTACCACGTACGTGTTCAGAACTCGCTTTCTGTATTCTCTCGTTCCAACGTATCTTCCTTCAAACAGTAAACAAACCCAACGAATTGGACGTTTCCAAGAACTGGGATAAGGTTTCTCTCGTATTTTCGTCTGTCTATAACACACTTTTCGTACAAATCGACATCCCCGAGGAGCTAAAATAGGAACGAACAAGAGATAGTTTCATTAAGATGTTGTTTTCGCTGGAAGGACGAGATAAAAGAACACCGCGAGGAGTCAAATAGAAAGAAAAGAGAAGGATAGAGAGAGAGGGAGGGAGGGAAAAAAGAATTTAGGAGGCCGAAAAGTCTCATAGCAATGGTAGGAAGAATACTCTATTGCACAGCGATGAACGAGGAAATGGACCAGTCTATATCATTCGGAAGTCGTTTTTCGACTGGCTTCAACTATCGATTCTCCTTTCCAATCGGGCGGGATCGTAAATGGAGCAAAGGAAGTTAGCAGGAACTGCCAAAGCGCCCAGAAAAAAATACCTACATTCATCCGCCAAAGCCGGAAATTGATATTGATCCCGCCATTGGAACACTTTTTTTGTCCTTCATGAAAATAACAATATCGATCATCCACCTCGGTCGACCTTGTCATCGCCACGTTTTCGAATCACACGCCATTTATCCTTTTTCGATTTCAAGGCGATCGAATACCAAAAAGAATCGAAAAATCAGCAAAAAAAGCGCGAATATCGTTACAGATGTATAGTGTTCGATCAAAATGAAAGTGGGCTTTGGTGGTCGATAAACGCAAGAGAGTGCTTGTTTCAGAAGATTGCTGCGGAATATGTTCAACTTACCTTGCTGGCAGCATTGCTTTCTTCCATTCAGTTGCTCATGAAATATTCCCCACCAAAAATGCTATACCTCTTAAATTTCTGGAGTTGTTTCCGTTGTGTTTGGCCATTTCTACGAGTAACCGGTCGTCGTTGGAGACTGCCCCTATTCATGTATGTATATGATTGCAGTTACATACCCTCAAACCTGCTTTTTCTCTCGAGATTTACAGCGGTTCGCTGCACTCGCTTCCACCGCAGCAGTTGCACCGCTGGTGTGCTTAGGATTACGTATACGCGTTTCGGTATATGCGTATACACACACACCTACGTATTTGGGACTGTATGTCGTTGCGTGTGTGTGTTGGTGAAGGAGAGCAAGTGTTCCGCAGTACAAGGGCACCGTATGCGTTGATATACAGTGAAACTGTACAATACGATATGCGTGTATGAAACACCGGTTTGCTGTGGTGCTCGAGACGTGGACATGCATAACTACCAGAACGAAAAATAATGACTGAGAAAAAAGAAAAACTACATATGCCAGCCACCGAACGAGTGTGAGCACATTGTAACTCCGTTCGGATGGGAATGTCCATCGATAACGCCAGGAATCTGATGATGAACACGTGTAAATGCCACCGCAAGCTCGTCTACCCGTAAAAAATGACTCTTTCTCATCTGATTTTTATTCCTGCAGAATATTTTTGTAGGAATAACACTGGTCAGAACTAATCGACGATAGTAAACGCACGGTCATTGTGCGGCTTCTACGATCTCCAATGTCAAGCAGCACGGGCTGGAGACAATTTTTGTATGGGTGATCACTCAGCCGAGTGGCATGTGAGCCAATTGTTGAGTGCAAGGCAGTTTTACTGAGTTTCTGATCGTAACGCAGCTTAAGGAGTTTCGGGACAAGTGACTGAATGGTACCATTTGATTGAAATTCATACAGTAGATTCTTTTTCATATACTGAATGCACCCTCCAAATTTTTAATCGATTGTCTATACCGTTTTTCATATAGGGAGATGCCTACCCTCATCGCTGATCGGCAGTTTTACGCACGAAATAGTGTGAAGAAATGTTAAGAATATTATGGAAAACTGTCACACAGCTCACTACATCATGACAATGATCTCATCCAGAAATCAAATGTTCCGTCTATACCGTTTATTAATTTTCGACATTTTTGTAAATGAAAACGATCAGTTTTCACCCCATCGACGAAACGTAGAGGCGAAGTGTGGCAATGTCATGTGAGTTCTAAATTGCGCGCGTGTTTGAATACCAATAATCACCATGGCGCGGCTTTACGTTCCACAAAAAGCATTTTTAAACAGATGTGATATATTTTATTTTAGACACTTGACATTTGTCGTTCAAAGTTAATTCGGTTTAATGAAGAAATATAAATGTTTTTTTTCTTCAATACACTGCGTGGATTGCTGCACTCGCTGATGCTCGCGGTGACAGAATAATTGTCGCTAATCGTGAAAAAACAAACTCGCAATACAAGCACTGCACTGTCGCCGAATTTATCATTTTTTTTAAATATGAAATAATTAAAAAATACACATTGATATAAAATTAAAAACACGTTATTAATACGCTCGTGTAAAAATAATGATAAGCTAAATGCAGGACCCGAAATTTATTATAGTATTCAGGACGTTTTCGAATGAAATATTCGAGTGTAGAAGTTGGCGCTCTGCTCGAAAATAATAGAATTTCCCTCTCTGATTCCCCCTAAAGATAAACTGTCCCGAAACTCCTCAATACGAAGTAAAGCTCGGAGAGTCCCTTTGAAAGTAGATAAAGTGCTGAGTGTAGAGTAAAAGTGACAAAAATAGGATGGTAAAAGTTCACAAGAGCATATGAAGGAACATTGGACGAGAAAAAACAAATCGCGACTTAGGAAATTCTCAACTGTGATTTGTATTGGCATAACTGGCCAAATTGCCAAGCTATGTGAATTGGCTTCCTGATCGAAGTGATCGGTCGACTCAGTTGACTCCATGCTATCCACAAACGCGAACAATTCCTGGTCTTGGTTCTTTGCAACTGATCCTAATTGGTAGGTAGCGGTTTCAAAGTGATTTTTCTTCCACGCTGGTGGTGGGCCTCCCTCGACCGGTTCACAGGATGATTACATACTCCCGCAGGTAAGCTAGAGTTTAACTCCGTTCGGTTACCACGGGGTCGCCCGCGTGAATTACCGTTCAGTCACCGTCGTCTTTTCACCTTCGTGCCTTTCAAGCTTACGAAATCCGGCGCGAAGTGAGCTATCAATGATTCAAATCTGCGGTAAGTATCGTTCGACGATACAAATCGCGCTACCGTGGAAATATTCTCGAAGAACGCTCATTTATCTCGCTCTATTCGATACATTCGTCTTTCGAATGAATGGCCTTGTGTGTCACATATAATACGGGAAACTATCGGCGAAGCTTCAGCTACGAATGGCTCGCTCAATGCAGCCCAGACAGATCGATACGATATTTGTATGAGAAAATTGTCCACGAATGCATGATTTCATGGATATATGTACAATATATACGTTTTTATTGTATACATGTATGGTGGAATATACGAAAAGAATCAGTGCATCTCATATATCTTGATCAAGGAAAAGTCGCGAATACACGAACAGGAAAAGGAAAAAGATTCGTCCGACCCAGATGGTGCATATATTTACGTAAATTGTGGAACAAGTATAAAAAAAGCGCATCGCTATTCTAACAATCAGGAATGTTTAAAATTCGCATTCCTTATCTTATTAGTAGATTGCAGTGGTGCTTAGTAAAAATAAGTTACAATAAATTATTACACCCAACGATGAACTGGAATGAAACATTTCGGATAAACTTATTGTTAGTAGATCTAGACATTTTTACACATTCCGTGAAAAGTTGCGATTACGAAAATTCTTCTGCTAGTCACATTTTTCTGAATTTTATCTATACGTATAAAATCGTTTCGTGACTGATTGACTGAATGAATGACTGACATATAGACAACTCACAGCCTAAACCGCTGAAGATAGAAACACGAAATTTGCGAAGATATGTTCCTTAGAAGGTGTAGAGGCGCACTAAGAAAGGATTTTTCGAAAATTGACTTCTAAGGGGGTGAAATGGGGTGTTGAGGTTTGTATGGGAAAATCGAATGCTCTGCTTTTATCTCAATGAAATTCGAAAGATATGTTCCTTAAATGGTGTAAAGGTGCACTAATTATAATTATTGCAAGAACTATTACAAGAATTACCTTCTCGCATGGTCAACTATATGTGGGCTATTTGAGAGTATCAAGTTCCCAAAACTTGAGTGTGCTTTCCGAAGACCATAAATCATACAATGTTGTCTACAGAACTATATTGTAAGGCCATATAGGTCTGTAGTAAACCATGACATTGTATGATACTGGAGTTGAAGATTGGCACTTTTATATTACCCTTACCTCAGTCAGTCAGTCTACCAACGTGTCTGAGAAATATGACACTCAACCTTGTTTCTCTATTTCTTACTTTTTTCCCTCTTTGTTTATCCTCTCTTTGGATTAAATCCTAAAGTTCACGCAAACAAAGTCGCGAGCAAAAACTAGTATGTGCCTCAGCGCGCGGGTATGCAAGGATCTCACAAGATAACTAGAGCCACGAGTGGCAGAGTGTGACACTAATAAATCTGGACATTTCGAATAGCGAAAATACCGGGCGGTGTCATACCCCTGCATTTGTGCAACAGCGATATTGAAGACAAGGCGCTAACGAAATGTCTAGTATAGGGGCAATTGGTGAGTGCTCCTTGAAGTTGAATATCTTCAATAACTATTCCCAATATACATCGGTCTAGTGAATATATTCAGTCTCTTAAGGTTGTAGTTGTGGGTGGGTGTATCGAAGTGACTCAGTGTGCGCGAAAAGAGGGTAGTTGATAAGGCAGCGCGTGATTTATAGCGTATTAATATGGTACTGGTACACCCGGATACCTCGACGAAAACACCAACCGGCGGGGAATTTTTGAGGGGTTGGAGGAACAGAGCGTGGAAAAGGGATCGACCGTCGAGTGGGAGTAATTGCGTTCTCGTGGATTAACCGAGAGAAGGGTCGAAGCGAACGTGGAACTGACGCTTGGGGTTGCTGAGATCACATTAAGGCCGTCACTGAGGTTGGGAGACGCGGCTGCGGTAACATTGGGAAGCGCAACGTTGAGTATTTAAAATAGATTTAGCCTGGATTTGAAAAGCTCGACGCCGTCTCTTGAAAACCCTCCGGGAGCTTATCACGCTGTACGCTTACGTCACTTACCCTACATTTCACCCCAAAGAAGAGATATCCATGGTCTTGAAAAATCTTGGGTATTCCGACACTTCGTACTTGCCATTTACAGTGGGAACTTGTCTGTCAGACGTTGAAGCATGCGAAGTGAACTTTCACGGAGCTCAGCCATTTATACAGACGGGAGAGATGAAGATAATGCATTTTGATTCCAAATGATGATGACATTTGGTCATACTGATAGCTGTGGTAGGGCAGGCCATGTCGAGCAAGTTTGGAATTATCGCCCTGTAATTCCTTAACAGTCTACCGTATAAAAATGAAACTTATTTTGGTCAATAGGGAATTTTTCATCTATAGACGAAATTCCTCTTATCCTTATTGTTTTACAGATAAACGCTCCCAAATGACTGAGGCCATATTTGCTTAACCGGCCCCGATAGTGGGATAAGTTGAGCATGAGTATGAGGTAAGTTGGGCAAAGTAAGAATTGCATAAAAAAATCAGACGTGTGCAACACGATTTGGTACAATACCGTAATAAACCAACGGGTACTTATTGTTAATTAGTTAGGTTTTGAGACATTAACATTAATTGCAATGAATTTTGAAATCTTTTTTCTCATACAATGGTAGAAGAAAATCGTTCAATTAGGTTTTTTTACTTTTGGGTGCAAAAATAATGAAACATCCCGTGTTACCATCTCGTGCGTCGTATGGCAACGGGCGATGACGTGATGTATTCCCCTCCCCTATACTTCTCTTTCAGCCATTTGATGCACCCGCGTGCGGTGCTTAGTTTTCCAGATATTTCGATTGCCCAACTTACCCGACTGCTCAACATGTCCCTCCCTAACCTACATCAATGTAGTTGTCTATTGACACCAGGGTTTCTATGAAATTGATGCTTCATCTCGAATGAAGTTATGAGAATAACTAGGTCGCTGGTAACCCCCCATTCTCTTCCAGTTTAAAGCAGCTGAGAAAAAAATCTTTCACGTTATTCCAGTCTTTTTTCGCTTACCTTAGCCATATTTGTTCTCGCGATCTCGAACTTTGCCATCTCTCGTTTCGCAAAACACAGTCTCCCTGGGCAATCGAAAGAATCGCGCTGCTTCAAGTGGACGGTCGAGAACGCGAGAGATCTAGGATGAGATCCCGCGATCTCGCCCATTTTCCTTATCTCCAACGCCGTCTTCAAGCTATCGAGAGTTTTTTAGAACAATGGAACTCGAAGAATTTTGCAATAAAGAGATTTTTTTCGTACCAAAAGGATCTCCTTGCACATACTAATTTTCTACCTCCCCCACGGATAAAAAAAATTCGTATGTCCATGAAATACAGGCCAGATGGGAACACGAGAGAAATGGAAAGGGAGCACGAAGAATAGGAAAGACGGAAATAAGGAGTATAGGGCGGCGAAACTGGACCGTGTACGATAATCTGATCTGACCGAAGTCATCTGGGAGTCTGTACCAGAGGAACTCGCGACAATGTTTCCGTCGGGTGAATCTCTCTTTCTCTTATCCCCTTCGCTTCTTTTCCCATTTTCTATCGGATAGATACAGGGTTATCGCTCCCTCTTCGGTCCATCTTCGAAACTCGTCTCTAGATTTTCAGGGGTGTGGGCTGTCTCGGGTTTTCCAGTCCTTTCCACCCTCTCGCACACGGATACGTACCGCGTCACTCGTGCTCGTCTCATTTCATCCCCTGCGTGAGCTTGCACGTGTGTCCACGGAAAATGACATGCAAGGATATTGAGTGAACCGCACGCTGGGGTAACCGAAAGCTGTGGGGAGGCAAGGCGTCCGGCGCACAGGGATGAGGGGAAATAGGAAAGCTTGCGAGGATGGAGCGATCAAAGAGGGTAATAAAAGAGTCTAAGGATCGGCCAAACTGTCGTAGGTCGCTCTTTCTCCCCCTTTATTTGACCTCTTCCAGGGCTCGACCTCATTCGATGTTTGTCTTGGCCCCAGAAGAAGAGGCGTTTGTAATTTAAAGTCTTGGCGCTCAACTGCTGCCCCCGTCCGAAGGGCATTACACTGCGAAAAGTTCGATGACATTATTCCTATGAAAGCGCCCCCTCATACAGGCGATAGAATGGTCAACGTGTGACACAGCAGACCGTCCGATACTTTCGTAGACTCATGCTTCCCCAAGAAAACGGCCAACCGATAACGATATAAAAAAAAAAGAAAAAAGAAACGACTTCTTCCTCTTTTTTTTTCTTTGTCGTTCCTCTTGGGAACAAGGAAAACTACGGTATCGGAGGATCGTTGTAACACGATCAAGTTTCAAAATCACGTGCCCACCCACGTATATATAGACGAGTCATTTTATACCGTCTCTTTTACCCGTTGTTCGATACTGCCGTTGGAAGTTTTGCACTGGATCGGTTTTTTTTTATATGCCATAGTTTTGGTCGTCCGCTATTGATGGGATCCTACGTGAAGTGTCATTGCTTGCGATATTTATTTCGGGATCAATATTATATGAATGAATTATGCTTGGAACAAGTTGCAAAGTTAATGGAGGCTCTTCTTCTATCGTAAAGCGTTATTTTTGCAGTTTTTGATGAATCATCTTCATTTCCCTGTTACAGGAGTTCTCATGGGAGTCTAAAGATGGCTGATATGGTGATCCTCCGTGTCCTCCTGGCTCTCCTGGGAGGAACACAAATATTGCGAGCCGAGCCATCGCCCTTACCAACGGTCAAGAGTGCTGGTACGTCAATTGTTTCATTTTACCATTCGAAAATTAAACAGATGACTCAAAATAATAATAGGATACTTCAAATAAGAACGAAATAAAACGACGATCGCATTAATTACAGCAATTACAATAATGCTACCAATAATCACGATTCTTTACTATGAACGTTGTTCGACGTGTATCTAATGGAGAGTAAATTGCGGAGTCGATATTTATCGATCTATTGGATGTATTGCCCAAATATTCCCAGCGAAAGGTTTCTTTCCGTCAGAATTTCAGTACTTCGCGATTCGACAAGAATCTGAAAGCATTTAGATATTTTTAAAAGAGCATTGTTTACCGATAATACTAATAATCCTAAGACATTATGAACAAAATGTTGAAACAAATACCTGATCTAGCAAATAATCACTACAAGAATTCTTCACACGAAACACACATTTTTCTAAATACGTGTAAATTATTTCTGATTTTCGAAAATTCTTTTTCGATTTCAAAGGCTGTTTCCATGAAAATGTTGGTTTAATGATTTGGAAACTTTTTAAAAGTAATAAAGTATTTTTATTAGTTAATTAATTTATTTGTTATTTTACTAATTTATAATTTGGTTTATTAGTTAATTAAAGTACTTCTAAAGTAATAAAGACTAATTTAAGAGTCGAGCCTTTCTCTAAGAAAATATAAAAAAATATTATTTTTTAAAATGAATTTCGAAGAATAAATAAGAACGAAGATACGAGAAAACTCTAAAACAAAATTATAGTTGTCCGGGGAAAAACAACGAAGTCACTGCAAAATGAAAGAACATTTTCACCCGATTACAAATTTCACAATTGATTGCTCAACCTATTTGTAAATAACTTTTTGGCATTATTTTTACTCGAAAACAATGCTTACATTAACTCGAATGCATTTGAATTTTTTCACCCTACGCTAAATAACGAAACATCAAAATACCGATTAGATCAAACTTTTGGCTAACAATTTACGAATCATGTATTCTCTGCCAAAGTCTGCGAACACGTACGATTTTAAGGGATTGTAGATAATTGTACGACCATTTTTTTTTTTGCTATCGCAAGTTCCTCTCGTTCTCGAGCCATTAAGGTAGAACGCAAGCTCCGCCAGCGAATAAACCTCAGTTGGAGAGGCTGCAACGAAAAAAGGACTGATTCGCGATAGAAGTTTTCCAAAGGCAAAATCAAGAGTACGGGTAATGCATTCACGGGTAATTAGGATTATGGCTCGTTGGCTGGAAGCCCAGTTTTACGTATCGTACATCGTACAGTGATAATCCGTTCGGCCGGCGAGTGCGCGAGTGTGCAAGAAAGTACGAAGAGTACGACGGTTAAGGGGTGCGGCTTCGAATCAAAGGTTCTCCGTGGAAATCGTAGGTTCATATGCCCGGCACGTATGCTAGGAAGGGTTTTGCACGTCGATGGTAAGAGTTGTAATGCGCGAGGAAGCAATCTAAAGTGCGAACCCATGCAATGAGAGGCTGAAGAATCAAAGGTGGAAAGGTTCACGAGAGAAGGATACGAGATGAGCATTTCGGTGGAGTAATTGTACAGCGCGATCAAACTTTATGTCACTCGAGTTGCTAGATGTATAGAGAGAGAAGCGTTCATACATCGCGCGTGTAAAATCGAGGGTAGCTTTAGCTCAGGTTAATATCGTCAAAGCTTACGTGCGGTTGAATGTAAGCGGGGTGTAAACTACCCTCTACCCGAAGTACTTGCTAGCTCGAACTATCGTCGCTTCAAAGCGGCTTTTCTTCGCTACGAAGGGGTTTGCGGAAACTACTCCGTGATTGCTGAGAGCTGAGCGCGGTGACGGAAACTTGTCACGATCAAGTTTAACTCCTCGATGTACGCACATGCGGGCGGGGCACGCTATTAACGTGAGATTACGGGTTTCGTTAAAATTTACCGTTCACACGTTATATATTGTGTCAGCCCAAGAACCAGATGACGAGTTATTCTTCTTGTGGCATTGCGGCAAAAACGCAAAAGTTTTTTGATTTTCATATTCCGTCGGGAAATATGTCGTGGTGTTCCCAGATCCTACCACATCCATATAGGGATTTCATAGGGAGTCTACCTGCACTGTTCCTCGAGCAATGCCGTTTGAGAATTTCTATCATTATTGAATAAAAAATATGCGAAAAGTCACGAGAAAATCTCGGCGCGTTGAAACATATCCTGCAGGATCGTGTACGTGTGTGGTGTGATAGTGTCAAAGTGCAGTGAAATAAATAACAAAACGATCCCCAAGTGGAAAATACAACTGATCACCGGCTAGCCCTGAGCTAGTGAAATTATATTTAAAATTTCGCCACTAGCTAGGCGTTTTAGCCAACAACTATCCAGCCTTGTAACGCTTACGTCGTGTAGTGACTGGGTACGAAAAGTTAGGTGGTTACTAGATAAAAACAATATCTCGCAGCTGTATAATAATTTTATTTATTTGATTTAATATATTTAATCAAATGAGTACTTTAATACTTTAATAAGTACTTAAAAAATTAAATTAATACTTATTTAATTTTTTCAAGTCGCCAGCAACTAGATACAAACATTTATTTGCACATTATTTTAATCACTGCGCAATTTTACGATTTCCTTCGTCATCTGTGCATTATGGTGATGACATTTGCACTGAAAATATATTAGTTTATTCATTTGAAATTGTATCAGAAAAACGCTTACATGTGAAGTGGTTTTGAACCCGGTAACTCTGGGTGATGAATTCATGCCGCTGTCCAATGAGCCAGTTCCACTTAGTTAATTTATTAATTTTGCATCCTCTACATATTTTACCATGCAAAAATTTACGCTATTAAGAAATCAGTGGATTAACAAATGTAAATAACATGATCGGATTGATTACTTTTTTTTGCGGATTTAAAGCTACATCCGTATATAATTAGATAATCTCAAATTGTATTTGTCCAAACACTTATTCCGACTAGTGACGAATTAATGACCATGATGTTACTGCAGAGAATGCTATCCATTATATGTTTTAAAGTACAAATAACAATATAAATATTATATAAATTATTATATTGTATCAGGGAGAACATAGACGCAGTTGGCTAGGTCATCGCAGGATGCCCACTTGAGCATTTTTTTCATTTCCAACGCCATCGGTAACTCAAATTGCTTAGCCAGCCATGCGCCAATTGCTCGATGGAACTACAAGTAGCCACAAAACCTCATTTCGTCATTTGTGACCACCAGTTGCTAGCCAGGTACGACTTATAGTCACTAGGTGGTATGTTTATCGTAAGGCAGTGACATCTGTTATCAAGATCGGCTAGGTAGTGACTAGCCAAGAGGTCTGTAGCTGTAGTTAGCTAGCGTTGGCTAGATCATGGCGAGATACGAACTTGAGAATTTTGTTCATTCGCAGCGCTATCCGAAATTTAAGTTAGCTAGCCAGCTATGAGTCATTCGCTAGAAGATAATACGTGTAGTCATGTAACCTCATTTTGTCATTCATAACTATTAGTCATTCATAACGCCTCCTTCCCCGAGCATAGATCGGCGATAGCAGATTATCGGGTACCTAATCGAAGGTACAATGTTTAGAATAGCAATACGTTAGAGCCTCCGATGAATCTCTCGAATGGCAGAAACTGGACATTGCCACTCAAAGGAGGCCAATGCAGAGCGCAATTGAACTTACAAAATCCCAGGTGGGCCTACTTCGAACGCTCCCACAGAACCTACTGGCCCTCCTTTCGGCTTACTGTAGGCACACTGTAGACCTTCCGGACCCTCCATTCAGCGAAAAAGTATTTATTTCGTCAGCGGACGGGTTACTGATCAGACCACAATGGAGTGTTGATGGAGGAGATATCGAATTTGGGCTCAAAGCAGGTTAGGTGGCGTCGAAGCAACTGACTTGAGATCGAAAGCAGGTTAAAGAGGCCTCTGTTCTGCAAGTTTCACTGAAACTGGGTGATCGAAAGAAGATTTGGGAGGACTAACAGAGGCTATACTGGACCAAATGGCGGCCTCTTCATGGCACTGAACTCGACAAACGGGGTTTGGTAGGTTCCACGGAGGCTGGCGGCTTGGGCCTTATAAAAGAAAAGGGGCCTGCGAGTGTTCAGAGATGGCTATAAATTTTGTCTCAGGAGGTGGCATTTTTATTGTAATGTATCGATATCTATAGTGCAAAAACGTAGCTCAGTCAGACTAGCATAATTTCTACTCGGGTAATTACAGTGGATTTACAGCGATTTTTAAGATATACTTTTTTGAGCGATTTATTATTTTTTGAGGTAAGATTTGGACTTTTTAAGATCCACTTATTTTGTATATCCATATATTTATTTTAGAAAATTCAACGTACAGAATGGGATAGGATCCATAAAGAATCGTTGCGGATTCTGTTCGGTAAAGTGAGAATGCTTTAGGATTCAAATTGGATTCGTACATTGGATTCCAATGGGGAACCCCGATTAGAATACAATATACGAGAGTGATCTTTTTGTATGAGGATTCAATGCGATAACTCATTGGATCCCTATCAGGAAGTAGGGACAAGTATGAGAATCCGATTGGATCTTTACGACAATTTCTGCACGGGATTCGGCGGTGCGTGATTGCGCTCTCTTTCATTGTGATCCACGCTTAACGATGGTCCCAGTCTTCCCTGATAACGTTCTTTAACGATTACTAGTCGCAAAGTATTTGGTTCGAGAGGTCACCTTTTTTTTCTTCAACGAACGAGGAAAACGATCGACGTGAAAAACGACAACCGTAGAAAATGGGACAGCGGACGCGAACGGAAAATTGTGGACCGTTTATAACGCCGCAATATATACTCGTTAATAGTGGCTATCGTTTGGAGCGGGGGTAGCAGCGGGCAGTCGGACGATATTAACGATGTACAAAAACCAAAAAGAAAATCTCTATATAGCGACTGTAAATTGCACTGCAGCAAAATTCGCCGTGAAATAATCGAGCCATGGGAAATTGGTAATAAAGACTAAAAGCAACGAAGCGCAATGGAATACGAGGGTCGAGTAGCGTAACGGCACACTTACGTTTGTATTTAATTCACGCGCACACACGTGTAAAGGGTGTCTCATTTCAATCAACCCGATCGAATATCTTTGAAATTATTCATGATACTAAAATATATTTCAGGTAAAAGTTGAATCGTTTTTGGGCCTACATTATCTGGTGTGAGTAGGTTTGTGTTATATTCTCGCACACAGAACTTAAAAAAGACAACGCAGTTTTTTTTCACGCTGTCATTAATTTTCTATTGCACAAGTCGACGCGGTAGTTTTGTGTCGAGAATGACTATAGCTTCATCGATTTTTACATTGAAACATATATGATCTCATTTATAAAAATAAAGTTGACCTTTTTATGTCCTCTGCTCGTCTCCGTAGAGAAAATTTACTCATGTCAGATAAGGTTGCTCCTGAAACCATTTGACGTTTGTCTGAAACATATTTTAGTATCACCAACGTTTTCGAAGGTATTCGAGTAACATCATCTCAATTGGACACCCTGCATATACAGAGAAATTTTCAGGTCCGTCCTCGGAATAGCTAGACCCGTTAATAACCAACATTACATAAGTACAACGGGCTCGAAATGTCTGAATGAATGAATTTCTGATAACCAAACATTTTTATCGACGTTTCGGTCTCTTGCCCATACGAATATGGCTCGCCAAAAATCAGTCGAAAATGTTTTTCGTTACGGTCCGTTACCAGCCAACAAGCCAAGACAATAAGAGTGGGTTTGGATGGGTACTGTTATACGCTACGTCAGCTGTGCAGAGTCGGCTTGAGTGGGTGGTGGGCAACCTTTTTTTTCAAGTGTGATGCAGAGCCGATCCCGCCACTATGCCGATTAGAGACGTTGTAGTGTATATGGGGGCTGTTCGAGAGTATCGAGTGCTCAAAACCTCAATGTGTTTGCCGAAGACCATAAATCAGACAATATTGTCTACAGAACTATATTGCAAAGCCATATAGTTCTGTAGACAACAATGACAATGTATGATACAGGAGTTGAAGGTTGGCACTTTTATTCTACTATTTCATTAATTACCAATCTTTAACTCAGTCAGTCTATCATGCCTGAAAACAAAGAGAGAAAAAAACTTATTGTCTCTCTGTTTATCTCATCTCTGGATCAAATCCTGAAGTTTACGCGGACGAAGTTGCAGGCAAAAGCTAGTATTGCCATATATCGATAGTTATCTTTCTCAAAGATCGCACGAGTAAACTAATAACTATGAATACACTGTATTTATTCAGATATTGATTGAGGGCAAAGAGAGTATTCGAAGAGCGATTGATTTCTAACGGGCTTACAGTTTTACGAAAAAGTGAGGTAAATTTTTGCAAAATTTATCGGGTAACGATCGACGCAACGCGGTAACGGAGCAACTTCATCGTCGACACCCTCCCTAGTAATTAACAATAGCCTTTCACGTTTGGGCTTGAAGTTTCGCCGGTGGGATGAAATTACGAGGGCCCGGGCACTGGATTATAAATATCCGGGTCATTTTCCCAAACTGTAGCACACTTCGAAGCTTTGACGCTTTCAGTTCAATTAATACTTTGAACAAAATTTTCACGTGGGACGAAACACAAACTAACTCAATAATTAACAACTTTGAACCATATGCTCTTGAATTCCGCAGATAACATATAAGGTGTAGTAAAAAGAAATCCATTATTTTTGCATGAAATGGAAGGCTTTATTTAGCATAGTTAGAATGATCCAATTTAGGTCTAATATGCACCGTTTTGATCGATAACTTGTTGCCACTTTGAAGGTAATTTCATTATGCCTTTCTCATAGAAACCCTCGTCCCTATTGGCAAAAAACTGGGACAGTCGATTTTCACAAGTTTCTCTTGAGGCGAATTTTTCACCAGAAAAATCATTCGCCATAGACAGGAACAGATGGTAATCACTTGGTGCCAGACCGGACTATAAGGTGGATGCATAAGAACTTCCCAACCAAGCTCCCGGAGCTTCTGGCGAGTCACTATCGATGTGTGTGGCCTGGCGTTGTCCTGATGGAACACAATGCCTCTCCTATTGGCCAAAGCTGGCCGCTTCTGGGCGATTGCTTCCTTCAGACGGTCCAATTGTTGACAGTACAGGTCCGAATTAAGAGTTTGGCCGTAGGGGAGCAGCTCATAGTAGATGATTCCCTGCCAATCCCACCAAACACACAGTAAAATCTTCCTGACCGTCAATCCTGGCTTGGCCACCGTTTGCGCCGGCTCACCGCGATTCGACCACGACCGTTTTCGGTTGACGTTGTCGTAAGTGACCCACTTTTCATCACCAGTCACCATCCGTTTCAGAAATGGGTCGATTTTGTTGCGATTCAGCAGCGATTCGCAGATGGAAATTCGGTCCATGAGGTTTTTTTGCGTTAACTCGTTTGGCACCCAGACATCGAGCTTCTTTTTGTATCCAGCCTTATTCAAGTGGTTCCAAACGGTTTTTTATGCAATGTTTAGCTCCTGGGTACTCGAAACAGTGCTTACATGACGGTCGGACTGGACGATTTCCATTATTTTATCGACATTTTCGACAATTGGCCTTCCAGAGCGTGGTGCATCTTTGACATCAAAATTACCGGAACGGAATCGACGAAACCAAAATTGCGCGTGATTGGCTGTTACAGTATCAGGACCATAAACGCTATTCACATTTTCAGCCGCCTGGCTTGCGTTTTCTCCTTTATCGAAGAAAAACTGTAAAATATGGCGTATTTTCACTTTGCTGGTGGCCATCTTTGACGCGCGCTCAAAAAATATTGAGTCAAGCAATCACAAAACTGTCTGAAATGTTTATTTTAGTACGAAATCTTATCTTTCTAACGCCGTCTAGCGTTATCCGATCGCACTTATACAACGCGAGATACAGATTACTAAAGGCATCTTTTGCAAAAATAATGGATTTCTTTTTACTACACCTAATATATATGTATGAAGAATTTTTTTAACCCATTTTATCTATATAATGTTAGGTATCAGCATATCTGGATATTTTGTGGACGGTCCTTAAATGTTTTTTCAGAACAGTAAACGATCTTTGGGATATTTCGGTTGTTGAAGTGATCTTCATGTACATTTACTTATATTTATCCAAATGCGATTTTCAAGTCATCGGCGTTTAGACAATGTTGAGAACTGGGCCGCTAGGATGACATAAAGGTTCTCGAAGCCGAATGTCCTAAAAATCCTGTTTCTTCATATATATGTATATATCCACCCACACACACACACACACACACACCCACACACGCACACACGCGCGCACACACACACACACACACACACACACACACACACACACACACACACACATATCCGCTTTGAGATTGTGTCGATGATCCTATTATCCCGAAGAATCAATCCCCTTCCTCATTCTACCAAACCTTCGAACTTTGTTTCAAACACCAGAGAAGGGGGGGGGGGGGGGGGGTGGGGGGGGGGGGGGGTACGAGTGATAAACAGATGTTTACGGCGAATTGAGAAGTCTATTGGCGATTCGATTACTTGAGGCAGTATTTTTGTCTAGAGCGTTGTTTAATTTTTTAGGATGGAATAACTGTTAAACGGTTCCCGTTTTCTTTCTAAAAATGTTTACTCATGTTTAGTGATCGTTCAAGAATATGTACAAATGAAGGGAAAAAATATATTATCATATACTTTTGTACGTTTGTTCGCAACGGTACGCAGACCCCCCCCCCCACCCCCCCCCCCCCCCCAACTGGCGACCACTGTTGTGGATGCGGTATGAATATAAAAGTGAAAACCAAACATATTCTTAATCGGTATGAGTGTTATAATGCTTGCTACCAGATCCAGCAAAAAAAAAATATATAAAATGGCGACATGCTAAACTTTAATTATCAATTTTTCCTATTTCTTTGACCATTTTACGAGTTATATGATAAACCCATAATTTCGACTCAATTCTGCTAACACCGTTGAAAAGCGGTGTACTGAAGGTGTATGCAGATCTCGGCTCAATTGGCCAATTAGTTATCGAGATATCGTGGTTGCCGATTTAAAAAACGATGTTTTTGAAATCGGTGTTTTTAAATCGCGTTTACCGCGTTTCGATTGCGCTCCCCGAGCGGGCTTCTTATAATTTCTATAACTCGGCTGATCTTATGAGAATCAGTAAGGTATTCCGTTCGCGAAAGGCCGTATTTTGAAGGCGCATAAGCCAGGGCTCTTTTGAATCATGCGTTGATTACAGTGGCACTTAATAAAGATAAGTTACAATCAATTATTATACCCTCGATGAACTGGAATTAATAATTTCGCGTACATTTTGTAGATTTAGACATTTTTACATGTTCTCTGACAAGTCGCGGTTACAACATTTTTCTGCTAGTCACATTTTTCTAAATTTTATCATTAATATTTTCTTTAAACATTCGGTGATGGAATCTCAGGATTTTTAATTTCTTACAGCAGTTTATATCAGACGTCTACAGTTATTTACTATATAAATGATCAGATAGCAATGTGGATAACTTAGCAGATAGCATGTTGGTAATACCAACACGTCATACGACAAAATAATTGAGCCGACACGCACACCTTCTCTGAGGAACACCATGGTGCCGGCTCAACCCGCAGTGCCGACTCAGGACCACTCTCCCCTACTTAATAAAATTTTCGTATTGACTGGAAATTTTGGGCAAATTAAAAAAATTACGATAATGGCAAGCTGTAGTAAAAAAAATCGGTTTTCGACAAAAAAAAAATTTCAAAATCATTTATTATCAACGAATGAACATATAAAAAAATCATTCGGTCATGCGATAAAAAATGTAAATAAAATATCTGTCCGAATTTGAAATGCATCGTGTGAATACATTTTGAAAATGACTTACACCGTTTCCTACAATATTTCGAGAAAAAAGCACAAGAAAAACGTGTTTGCCGGTTTTGCAGCGGGGCGGTTTGCCGTAGCGCAGTGAGAGATCTAACCCTTCACAAAAATCATCATAACTCGGTAAATTTCTTGAATTTCTGCCAAATCATTGTCGCAAATCAAACTCACGATCCTACGCTATAAAACTATACAATAGGAAAATCATGTTTTCGAAATTTCAAGCTTTCGCAGACCTCTTTAATAGCCCTGCGTTAATGAGAAATGCCATCCGTCCGGGACAAAAATCCAGGAAGATTAGCTTGATCTCCCTGTGTTGATGATCCGCGGAACAAAAAAGTGGGAAAATAGCAGCGAAAAAAGGGCATCGCGAGAGTTTACGATAAAAGTCGCGATATCAAATGGTACGTACTATTATTCTTGATTTTATGGATCGATCTATCTTTACCCATGCGATTCTTCGTTTTCTCTTGCTGCGAAAAGCTTTCCGCGCTGTTCAGTTCGGGGTCACCGAGTGCGCAAAGAATCTCGGCAGAAAAAGGCAGGAAAGAACAGAGGAAGGAAAATCGAGAAAACGAAAGAAACGGTAACGAAAAAAAAATCAAAGAGAGAGAGAGAGGGAGAGAGAGAGAGAGAGAGAGAGAGAGAGAGAGAGAGAGAGAGAGAGAGAGAGAGAGAGAGAGAGAGAGAGAGAGAGAGAGAGAGAGAGAGAGAGAGAGAGAGAGAGAGAGAGAGAGGGAGTATATCTGCTATAGAACCATCGATTTATCACCTCGTGAAGGAGGTGAAGAAGGAGACTGTATGCAGGTCGTTATCCTGTCGTCGTAAAGGGCGGTGAGATACTGAGGGTTATAGATTCAAAAGTTTTTCCCACCGTTCATAGACGGATACGGGTTCTAGCTTTCTTGTACACCCTATAGGACACTAACTATACGGACACTACAATGTATTGAAGCTGCTATACACGCACACACCCGTTTTTTATGGTTGTGTTTGTATCTGTGTGCTGTATATTCGTAATAACAAAAGAGGATGACAGGAAGTGTTATAAGCATCGTGTGTACACGTAGGCAGCGCAGAAATTGCGCTACGGAAGCTTTGCTGGCGCTTTAAGCGTAGGAGGCACAGGCCTCTCTACTTTCAACCGTGATTCTCCAATCGGTAGCCCTTCCCAATCTACCGCAAACTCCTCTCGGCCAGGATTATACGCGCTCGCGTGTATAATGCAGGTTCATATAGTGCGCGTGACCTCGATATCCTTGAATAGACCGTGTTATACCTATACATTGAGAAAGGTTATTTTGGAGACATTTGACTCCGAGGACAATCCTCGTGGCAGCTTATTGTCCCCGTACTTATTATGCAACTCATCGAAACCACTTCTAGCTAAATGTAATTATTTATACATAATTTATTCAAGGGCCTATCCGGTCCTCGAAATCAACGAATCGTTTGAATCGAATTTTGTTATCTCATTCGGTGGGGGAGATTTGAAAATTCACGTTTCAATCGACACGTCGCCGCACCCAACGATAGCTCACAATTCATCCGCAATCGAAGAATGGTATCCATTCAAATTGCCACTGAACGCGATTATTTGCTTGGGCATTTTGCAAACCGAAGTGCGGTAGCCCGACCCCTGCAGAAATTGGTTGGGTAGTCCCCAGATTCTACCACGTCCTTATGGGGATTTGATAGGGACGCCGCACGTAGGAAGTCCACATTGGAATCTAAGTGAATTTCGCGCTATTTCCCGATTGACGTCGTTGTAGAATTTGTTTTTTTTTTTTAATTCTCAACCTGAATTTGTGGGAATTGCAAAAAAAAAGGATCCTTTCGTGATGCCCCGCACAAATTTGTTGGGGAGTCTCAAGATGCACCCACATCTCTATATGGATTTGTTAGGAACACCGCACATCGGAAATCTTCATTGGGATCCAATTGGACTCAACACTGCTTCCCGACGAACGCCGTTTCAGAATTCTTACCACGTACGAATCGAAAATATGTGAGAAGTCACGAAGAAAAACTCAGCGTGTTGAAACATAACAGCATGCTTCATGAGCATGTACGTATACGGTGATATTATTAGGTATATAAATTATTTCTCAGCCTTTTTTCGACAATTTTGACATTTATTTATAAAAAATCTACAGATATTACACAAAGTGCAACTACTTAATGGCATTGAAAATGTAATCAGACTTTTCGGGTGATAAAAAAAGGTATATGCAAATAATGAGTTGCTTTCTCCCTCACTCTCTAAGTCTCTAACTCTCTCACTCTCTCACTCTCTTTTCACAGTCTCACTCTCGCGGTCTCTCACACATTCTCACAATCTCACTCTCGCACGATCTATCCTTCCATCCATCAAACCCAAACGAACCCAAGCAAGCCCCACCTTAAACCCGAACAAGCTGAATCTGAAACCCAAACAAGCCGAACCTTAAAACCAAACAAGCCCAACCTTAAACTCAAACAAACCCAACCTTAAACCCCAACAAGCCCAACATTAAACCCAAACAAGCCCAACCTTAAACCCAAACAAACAAACCCAAACAAACTCCAACCCAAACCCACCAATATTGTAATGTACACACCAAGATTGAAACTTACAACTTGTAACCACAAATGACTCTACGTGTAATGCAGCATTTTTCAACAAATCACAGGCATTTAGCATGTCGCAGCTCCCCCACCCTGCTACAATAACACGGCAGTAGAGTGGGGGTAGCGTTAGTATCGTGTGACATCTCGCTAAATCAGACCGCCTATATGCATCTTTAAAAGCATTTTCAATGTTAACAAATGAATACAGATCCAATATTCAAAATGATCGCCATCAGTTTGTATGCATTTCTCCCATCTATTGTGAATTTGTCGGATTCCAGATTGAATGAAAGATGGGGTTTTTGACTGAATGAAGTCGTCAATACTCTTTATGGACTTTCTCAGGAGATCGAAACTGGGTATCCATCGGATGATGTTGTAGCACCCGAAAAATTTGATAGAAGGCGCAAGGTGTGGAGAATACGCCGGATGAGGGATATTTTCCCAGCCCAACGTGGAGATAACTTTCAGGGTGTCTTTCGCTATTTGTGGCCGCGGGTTATCCTACAGCAAAATCACTTGCCTCGTTTTACTACTGCTAAAGGGTCTTTATTCCTCAATAGCATCACTCAATTTCTTCAGTTGCACCTGATAACGCTTAGCAGTAATGGTTTCCCCTGGTTTAAGTGTGTTATAATGAATTACACTTTTGAAATCTCACCAAATATACAGCGACAATTTTTTCTCATAGATGTTTGCTCTTGCAGTAGTCGTTGATTGCTCCCCTGGATAAACCCACGACTTTCGTCTCTTAGGATTGTCGTACAATATCCACTTTTCATCCCCAGTCACAATTTTATGTAAAAAGACTTTTTTTCGAATCTGGTCAGTAGACACATTGCAATTTCACAGCGAGAACTTTTGTTTTCTGCGGTGAGATCATGAGGCAACCCAACGACATATCTTTTATATTATGCCAAGTTCTTTTAAACGTACCGGAATAGCTAGTTGAGTCACTCCGAGAGTATTAGTAAGCTCCTTTTGTGTTTGACTGAGATTTTTGTTCAGTAGGTTCTCCAACTCCTCGTTCTCAAGCTTTTTTGGTTGTCCAGGATGTTCTTCATCCTGGAGATCAAAATTTCCATCCTAGAACTTTTGAAACAATTTTTTACGTGTGCTGTATGATACAGCACTCTCTCTAAAGGCTGAACAAATAATTTCTTGTGCTGCCGCGGCACTTCTTTAAAGTTGTAAGGCGAAAAGAAGGCATCACCTCAAGTGTTGCTTGTAGAACGACATTTTTCTTTACTATGTTTTTTGAGGTTGGATTAATCAGACCACAATCAGATTAAGTGATTTGATAGTTCCTAGATGGTGCTTCGAAACGCGCTGTATAGCGGTATAATTGTTCAAGTTAACCTAGGGGCCGAGAATTGATTTATACACCTAATATGTCAAGGTGCAGTAAAATAAATAAGCAACAATAATTACAGTGGATTTTCAGTAAGTGATTCAAAACAATTATTAATATATACATTTTTAAGCGATTTATACTTTTTAAAAATAAGATCTGTACTATTTTAAGATCCAATTATTTTGTATTGTATATATTCTGTTTAGGAACTTCAACGTACAGCATGCGATAGGATCCATCAAGAATCTTATCGGATTCTGTTCGATTGTGTGGGGATCCTTCAGGATTAAAATTGGATTCCAATGTACGAGCGTGACGTTTTAGTATAGGGATCCAATGCGATGACCCATTGGATACCGATCAGGAAGTAGGAACAAGTATGGGAATCCAATAGGATCGCTACAACTATTTCTGCACGGGGAAGGCTTGATTTAAATCTGTGATGTCTGCTACTTAATCTTCCCGCTTAATTTTATTGATTTATAGAACAACGAAATTAGGGTTTTTGGGTCTCTTGCACAAAATGTGTAACAAGCGGAGGAGAATTCCAGCATTGAGTATACATGAGACTGAAGGTATATGCATGCAAAATAAATAAAACACGAGATGCGTACAATTTACGAATAGTTGGGGGGATAGAAGAGGCTGGGGAAAAGAAGAGCCCAGCGTAGAACAGAGTAGACTTTGCTAGGTCACCAATCTCGAGACTCGCTGGTAAAAACTAAGATTACAACGATGCAATCAGCGACTGGGACTTCTCTCTCTCTCTCTCTGTCTCCCTCTTTCTCTCTCTTTCTCATTGTCGTAACCAGCGTACCGAAGCCACCTCCACAGGGGGTGTACAAGCATGGCGCCCTTTCGTTCGGATTAGACCTCCGCACATTCTAGTGGACTACCCGTGGATTAACAGTCGAAACTATTGCTATCCCGGCATGAGAGTGCAACGATGCATATGGAAAGGATATTTCCAGTCCGTTATATCTATTTAATGTTGACTGCTAGCACATCTGGCTGCTTTGAGGGTGGTCTTTGAAAAACTTTCATACGAATACTTAACTTAACGGACAATCGGCTACTGGAAAGACGGTCCTCGAAGTTTAATGTCCTCAAAAATATCTTTCACACATATGTATATACTAATGCATCGGATAGCTCAGAAGTGTAGGGATGATCGTCGCAGCGGCGAAAATGACCTCGGCTCGGAGAGGGTTTGTATTACGTAGCGCAGTTTCCCGCGAACAATATTGCTACAGCCATAGCCAACCAGTTTCGGTGTACTGGTAGAATAGAACAGGACCCGATGTATTTTTGTTACCCGGTGCTCGTTTCACAATTCATACGACTGAAACGCGGGGGACGAAGAAGGAAAAAAACCTTAAGGGTTGCAGTTGAAACGAGGAAAGAAGTAGCGAAAAGTAAAACGGGGCGGCACGGGATTCAGGATCGTGGGACCAAATGAGGAACGGGGAATGGGCGCACGAGAGAAGAAATTGGTGAACGGTCGTGAGCGCTCACCGACGAACTTTCGAGTTTCGTATATGCAAAGCTCCGCGCTGAGCAATCGTCGCTCTATTCTGCTTGTCATCCCCCCCTACCGCCCCGCACCGCCCTTTGGACCACTTACCTTCTCCACTTCTCTATCACCTCTTTCGTTTTAGTTTTTCAGCACTCGACTCTGTACGCAGCCCGAGATGAATGTATCCCTGGTATGTGCGATAATTTTCAATTTATCGCGTACGCCACGGCTTAGCAGAGAAAGAGCCAGTGGAGGGCAGAGAGGGGAATTTATGAAACACATTGACACTGGACGCTCGTTTCGTTCTCGCGGTATTAAAAAAAACTGCATGCTGATTTTAATATAAGCGAAAAAAGAGCTTCGCTCGTTTCGCACACGACAAGATTAATCGGCACTTTTTCCACTAATTATTGCTGGAAAACACAGAGAATATTGCGAAATAACGCGGTAAGGTTTGTAGATTTACTTTTTTTTTTTCAATGCAACAACGATTGTAGGTTTTTGTTTCTGGAATGCAGAACCGTTTGTAATTTTTTTTTTAGAACGCGGCGACGTTTGTTTGCTGATTTTTCAGGAAATGGTAAAACTTTTGGTTTTTCTTCTTCTTAGAATGCAATCATGTTTGCGGTTGATCTTTTTTAGATTCCAGTGACATTAATAGGTTTATTTTCTTGCTGCTCATTTCGGCAGAAATTCTGGTATACTTTGAAAACGAAGCAAAATACAGTAGTTAATTCTTCGTAGTTAAAAACACACCCCTATGTACACTTGGTGCAAAAATTAAAGTATCAAGGAAAAATCTGAAATTTTTTAGTGTTTTTCAACAGGCTGTAACTTGACGAAAAATTGTCATAGAACAATGAAGAAAAAGCAAATCAAGGCTTGAAGTCTCTAGTTTCGAGTTCCATTATTCAAAAAGCTGAATAGAGGAATCAGAAATTATGAGAAAATCAGAGGAAAAAAGAATTTCCAAATTTTTACTTGATCTTTGAAAGGTCCACGGACCTAAATAGTTTTTTCTGGCAATTCCATCTGAGAGCTTTTTGACATTGATTCTTCTCCTCTAATTTGAGTTTTTGCTGTTCTCTGTATGATGATTTGTCTCCGAGCTATCGGTTGGCAAAGTAAAAACGATACATTTGACTTTTATGACTCATAACTCGTGTGCTAATGATTGCACAGAAAATTAAAGCATGGTTCTGCAAACTTCAAAGTATCCTCTATACGTTTTTTGTATTGTTTTTGGGTGAAAAAAATGTTTGAATGTAAGAAACTCGATTTAAAAACCGGCAAGAAATTGCATTTTTACGATTTTTTACATAACTTATGATTACTTCGTAAATAATCGATAGACTAAGGATGTTGTTGATTTTTTTTTCATCCTTAAACTATTCCGAATAAACGCTCAAAAGTTCAAACCACTGCGATTTTTCTTTCGTTGTTTTCCGAACACTTGAAATTGTCACTTTGTCTTGATTTTAAGAGATGGTATTTTCTTTTCATTCAATATCAAACATTTTTCTCATCAAAAGAATGTTGATCTTTTTTTTTTACTTCGAATTATAAGACTCGAAACTAGCGACTTTAAGCTTTAATTTTCTTTTTTTTTTCAATGTTCCAAAATCATTTTTCTCAAAGTTGCAGCCTGTTGAAAATCTCTAAAATAGTGTATATATAAAAAAAACTGAAAAACGTTGATGCAAAATAAAAAAAAAGCACGAGCAGAAACATTTGGCATCAACATCGCTGAAGTTTAGGGATGAAAATTTAATCGAACGAAACGGTTAATCGAAGAAGCAGAGTTAAATGCCAAAAACGAGTACGGCTTGAGCTGGAGAGGCCAATGAATTAGTACGGTTAAAAAAAGAGCAAACATCCAGCTTGATCCCGATGGTTAGTTTGACGTGGACACAGGGCGAGCGGAGAATATCTCTCTTTGCCTATACATGGCGTATATAGATATGTTGTATGTATGCGTGTGTATATGTACGAGCGAAGCTCGTGCATCGTTGGTACTGATGCTGCGAAAAGCTGGAGTATGTAAAGAGAGGACAGCTGGTCGCAGGTAGAGAGAATGGGGCAGAGGGAGCGCGACAGGGAGAGAGAGAGAGAGAGAGAGAGAGAGAGAGAGAGATGGTCCTGGGGTAATGCATAAACAATGTGCCGCTTATCCGCGCTGGAAATGCAACGTCCCAATGAATAATAAACTACAAACATCACAATATAGATGTGGATAGAGAGTTGAACGTGGAGAGTCTTCCGGTATGAAAGCAGCAGTGGCTGGTACGTTTAGGCCCACCAACAAGGTTCGCCCAGTGGTATGAGGATTATCGACGATCGGAAAAAAAACTTATACACACCGTTCATCCCTACAACAAGGGAAACTTCGAAGAGATGAGCATGTCATTGTTTGCCATTTAGATGCTGTTTCGTCGACGCTATTATTGCCTGGTAGTTTCGCCTCTCGGAAATCCACAAGTTTGTAAGAATGATGAAAATGGATCAGAATATTTGAATGACAAAGGAACGAATGAAGGTAAATTCATGCACGGGTATATTTGTTGTGGTAATAAGTGGAAAGATGGGAGAGAATGATAAACGATGATTAGTCGTTATTGAAAGTAGTATAAACAATTTTTTTTTAATGAGTTTGCGGAATGCTCTACCCGTGCAGAAATTGTCGTAGGGATCCAATTGGATTACTATATTTGTTCCTACTTCCTGATAGGGATCCAATGGGTCATCGAATTAGATTCCTACACTAAAACGTCACGTTCGTATATTCGATTCTAATCGCGATTCCACATGTACGATACAATGTACGAATCCAATTTCAATCCCAAAGGATTCTCACATCACCAAACAGAATCCAATACGATTCTTGATGAAACCGATCGCATTCTATGGTGTTGAAATTTGCATCGTTGGAACGCAACGAAAACTTTTTTTTACATTCTTTTTTCCTTATTTTTATTATTACAAAAGATCTTTTTTTATAATCTTATATAAGCTTATAAAGATATATTGATCGCTAAATAAATATCTTTAAAAAATGTTGACGGATTTTCGTATTCAAGATCTGCGAAAAAAATTAAGGCAATTCAGTAAATATTAATTTTTATTGCATTCCAACGATGCAAACTTCAACCTCATGCTATTCTATACGTTGAATTTTCTATTGTTTGTTATTTATTTTACTGTATTTTTGCACACTATCAGCACACAGGTTTTTTGCACAATATCAGCACACAGGTAGAAGCTCACGAAGCGTGCAGGTTATGTGTCAACTCATCGAGTTTTTTCTCGCAAGTTTTCATATATTTTCGATTTGAATGTGGTAACAATTCTGAAAAAGCCTTAATCGAGGAACAGTGTAGAATTTCATTGGATCCCAATTAGGATTTCCTATGTGCGGTGTCCCTAAAAAAATCCTATAGAGATGTGGATGCATCTTGGGACTTCCCAACAAATAAAAAATTCTCAAACGACGTGAAACGGAAAATAGCGGGTAAACCGCTTGGATTCCAATGTGGACTCCCTACTTGCGGCTTTCCTATCAAATCCTTATAGGACTGTGGTAGGATCTGGGGACTCCCCAACAAATTTCTCCATGGGTATGAACAAAATTTCGTGGATCAATGCGAATTTTGTGTTTGGACTTATGAAAGAAAAATCGTAGCTAATGGTGGGCGTTAAATTGAAAATTGATCGGAATACAGCGGCATTTTATTTACAATCAAGGAAAAAAGGTGTCTTTCGATCGGGTATTAATTATTCGGATGTTAAAAAATGGGCGAAGTTTCTTTCAGGTTCGTTTCACGTAGCTTGAAAAAAAAAATTCTGGTGGATTGGAATTCGAAAATCAGATATTTATATGATTTTCAACATTTTTTGAGTTCTCAAATAACAGCATCAAATTACGATATAATAATTTCGCAGTACTTAAGTTGTATTATTAGTACAGTAGACTGTCTATTTTTTTTTAATCCAACGATTTTCCAAACTCAAGCAATTTTTATTGAATAATTAATTAAGAGGCCTAACTTGTGGAGCCTTTAAGGGCGTTCAGTAAGAAAGTGTGACCGCCCTTTACGGGTCCGCATGACACTTTCGAACGAGGGCACTAATAAAGTTACGAAAAAATTAATGTCAGCTCGACCAAAGCCCTGAATGATGAAGAGAGGAAACTGAGCTACACAACGAAACGTCCGTCGAAGGGCTGGGCGAATAAAAAAAAATCCGCCCTTGCATTGATAAGCCGAGACGAGGGCGTGTTTCTACAGGGCAAAGTCGTGACGGAGCTTCTTTATGACAAACGATGCACACGTAAATATCTTCATGCAAAGCACGATATAATATTTTTATCATACATCCGAGCCTGTACGAAAGTGAGGGAGGAATAAAAATAAAAAACAGATACGTCAAAAGTTTAAGAGCAAACAAGTTAACGAAAGCTTCGAGGAAACTGCCATGTATTTAAATAATGTGAATAGGCATTTGTATTTTATTGATGCGAATATTGGAGATAGAGGCTGGCCTGGGCCGTGCATAGCTCCTGGCAATTAATTATGTAATTAGATAAATTTCCCCACAAAGATTTAGTTCACCCCTCTTGCTCTTGCTCTCTATGCTACGCTTCTTCTCAAGATCTCTTTCCCTTTATCGCGTATTTCCCGTCTCGAAGAAAACTATGAAATTTATGTAATATGCAAATACCGCAAGCCTCGAGGATTCGCTCGTCTTTTGGAGCTTTCCCCGGCTTCTCGTTATGTGCGGGGGGAGTAGGGGGGGGGGGGCGTTGAATTTGTGCTCGCGCGGCAGCGCAACGTGGGGAATGAGAAGAGAAAAGGCATGATATTTTTGCAGTAAAAGCACGAAGAGTTATGGTATTAAGAGAGAACAGAAAGATCGCCAGCGCGAGATAATTCAGCTGATTGCAATATGTATATATATGAGTATGTGTGCATATATATATATATATATATATATATATACGAAGTTTCCACGCTCCTTTCCTAATTGGACAATTAAGTAGGTTCGAAATTAGTTTTCTAAAGCTCGGAGATTTTTAACAAAGTCTCTGGTATACATAGACTATTGCTGCTAATTTCATTCCTCCAGTTAATTTCCCTCTTCCACAGGCCTTAGCTCCACTCCCTCCTGAAATCCAGTTTCTATGCCATCGCTCAAAAAAACTTTCTTCGGTTTTACGTACTCTATCGATACACAATATATATATTTCGATATTCGTGTGGTTTTAATTGAAACAGGTTTCCACCCCGATTGTCTCGCGATTCAAAGATACGGCCAATTAAATACCGAATTAATAACGAAATGAAAATATACCCGTCGACTCCTTTTTATTTTTGTTTTTTTTTTTTCTTTTCTTTTGCTCATTGTGTATATTCCGCATACGTATGAGGTAGGTGAGCGCAAGTGCGAGCAGAATCAAAATAATAATCCCCCCGTTTGCATGCATTCAGCAATTAAGGCCACGGGCCATTTAACTTCATTCAGGAATACTTTTTTTTTGTCCCCCTCGTCTTTTTCTTTTTTAGATGCACTCACTCGACTCTTCTTTTTTTCTTTCTTTTTGTATTAATTAGCGCTGGTCACGAGCTCCGCCTCTCTCTTCCCCCCTCTCCCTTTCTTTATCTCTGTCGTTCTTTTCCGGACTTGTCTTGTCTCTCTTCGCGGTTTGTGTGCCCATATCACAAGCCCGCACTGTCTTTTCCACATCTCGGAAAGTTTTTCATCACTTCTTCCGCAAGTGAATAATATGCCTGGCTCTTCGTTTTCACGATAATTCAATTAAGAAATGATTCATTGGTACGTCGCTCCCAGCGCATGCCCGGAAAATGTGAATAAATGAATATGCGTGATTTTAGTTTGCGAAAAAATATTACACGGAGTTTTATTTTGAGGAGCTTACATTTCAAGAAACCGTTAAAATAATTTTGCGATCAAATATGTTTTCGACAATTGTTGCTAAATATTATGTTATACGGAATAATATAGAAAATAATAGAATTCGTGGACAGAGGATTCCATAAAAGCATTTCGCTATTTTGAAAACTACAATTCCACAACATGTAATTCAGAAAAAAAAACATCCATTTTTTACTATCACTTTTCAATGTTCCTTCTCGTTCCCATACGCAGATGAGGGATAAATAAAAACAATTGTTTTTTTTTCGGGATCACACGTTGTGGAATCGTATTTTTTGTAATAAAGAAATAAGTTTTTATGGAAACGAATTTTGCCCAATAATTACTTTATTTTTCAACTAGGAGGTTTTTCGTAACAAGCAGGAACGTTGAACTAGACTTCGCCCGCGTGGAATTTGGCCCATAGAAATTTCATTACCAATTGCACCCCTTATTAGAGGTTATTTAAAAAATTCTAAATCGTGTTTCTTATTATTCGCTTTGAAGAATATTCATACCGAGTTTCAAGCTGATACACGCAAAGACTACAATTTTCCAAACGAACTTTTACATTCCATTTCATTATTTTAGGCGTTGATGTTTGAAAAAACCTTTCTTCGTGCACCTTCACGCCCTTTAAGTAGGTGAGAGCGGTCCAGTTGATGTCAAATGACGGATTATGAGTTTTTTTTTCAATAAACCTAAAAAAAATGTATACGAGCTATGGATTTATTCTCTAGATGCTGTTTTCATAAAATATATGATTAAAAGATAAAATTATACATTTTTATACCTTTATTACGTGAAAAAGAAAAACAACTGTTGTGTTACTACTAACTTGAAAAAGTATAACATTATTGATGATTATTATGACAGAATCGTAATATTTTATTAGATTAGAAAACTTAAAAAGATTCGAATCTTTTATCAAACCTTGATGGTTCAATATGCATATATGGTTTTGGATGGGCAAGATGGGCTTTTTTCTTCTAAATGTTTACAAAGTTTTAGTTTACGTTAATCCGTTATAAGAAATGGTTGCTTGGTGCTAAATAGCCAAAAAATTACGTCACCCGTAGCGTGAACGTCTTGCCTATCTAACCGTTCGTAAAATTGCAGACATTGAACTATTTTTTAGCTCTGGTGTCTTGTGGTGATTTTGTTTTGTTTAATCGTAAAGACTCAGTATAGTCTGGGCAATAATATATATATATATTATTGCTCCAACCTCATTAAGGTATATATCTTGCGAATGTCATTGAGATAAAAACAGGGAATTCAATTTTCCATACAAACTTTTACACTCCATTTCACCCCCGTAAGGGTTGTTTGTCGAACAATCCTTTCTTAGTGCACCTTTACACCTTCTAAAGAACTTATGTTCCAAGCTTCAAGTTGATATACGCAAGGAATATAATTCTCCATCCAAACTTTTACATCCCATTTCACCCCCTTAAGAATTGATTTTCGAAAAATCTTTCGTTCGTGCACGTCTATATGCTCAAAGGAACATATCGTCCAAATTTCATGTTTCGATCTTCAGCGGTTTAGGCTGTGCGTTGTTTATAAGTCAGTCAGTCACTACGGAACTCTTTCATATGTATAGATAATGTTCTATTTTAATGTTCTTATTAAAAAGTTTTTCTAGTTAAACTCTTCGAAAAAAAATCCCACTCGTTAGGAAATAAAGTGATATTTGGAAAAATTGGTTTCTATGAAAACTTGTTTTTTTTTTAAATTTCGAAAACTGCAATTCTATAACGTGTAATTTAGGGGGGAAAATCAGTATTTATATATAGCATTGTTTTTTGGTGTTCCTTCTTATGTTATTGCAAACTTTTACGACCCCACTCCTTGCACAATCGCAATTTCACACCATACTTTTCAGTTTTTCATAGACCCCTCCCCATGAGTGCTCCGGAGGGGATATAATAAGAATTAAATAAAAATGATAAAATAAGAGAAATAAAAAAAGTTTGTTTTCATAATTTTCGAATCTAGTAGTATCATTATTTTACTCGTACGTTTTGTTTCCTCCGTTTTTGATAAATTCGCAATGTCTGCAGCTTATGTAAACGTAAGAGTAGCATCGAACATTTTTTTTTTGATAATTTTTCATGTTACGCTGGCGAGCGAACTTCGGTTGACCTCTTCCCGATCTGCTCTTTTCCTCCTGGGATATTCCTTTCCTCGTGACACTCTCTTCGTTCCGGGGTGTCCTTGGAAAGCTTCCAATTGTGGATTGAACCGTTCGAAACTGTTGAACGTGAGTTACGACGTTTATTCGTATGAGCTATCCACGCCCCAGTTAAATCAGTGTGTTCCGGATAAGAGGTTTGCCAGTAGTGACAGTTCGTACAGAGTGGAAGAAGAGCACGAGAGGAGACGATGGGGCGAAACTCACGGAAATTACATGCATTTATCGAACATTTGATCAAAAGTGTAAAATAAACCATGAGCTTTATGTCGTTTCTACTTTACAAACGTAGTGTATGGAATTCGACTGGAATTCATAACGTTCATTTATTTCATCCACATTATACAAATGAGGATTTTCAAAGTTATCGAATCTTTTGATGCTGTATTCCGAAAATTCAAAGTGCCGAATTCAAATTCAAATAAATGTTCCATAAAAATCAAAACTCAAATAAATATCTTCGAAATTTCACCTGCAATGCTTTTTTACATTGGGGAAATTCATTTTGATAAGAATTGATTGATAAAAATCGAAACTCAAATAAATATAATCGAAATTTTACCTGCTTTTCTGCATCGAGGGCATATAACATCAAGTTGAAATTCAGTTTAAAATACGTATAATGATACGAGATACAGTTCATGCTTTGATGTCCGAATTGAAATTAAAAAAAAAACAAAAATGACGTTCCAGCTTATTGAATCGTTTGTTGGGTTGCTCTACTAATACCCAACTAGATCCTTAAATGGCCGCAAGCAAGCTGCTTTCAATTTAGCTAATGAAACTTCATGCCTCCCCCCTCCCTAGCGGAACCGCACTCGGTTGTATTATCGTGTATTCGCTGTATTATAGTGATTTTTATTGGGGCAGGCTCATCGGAGCTGCACTGATAATAATTGCCACTGGATTCGACAAAGCCTTAAAGTACCAGGAACTGGGTGACCGAAGCGTCCGTCACTTCAAAGTGAACAAATTCCAATAGATCATAAAATAGTTCGATCCGCGAATAAATTAATTGTAATTAATATCGCCGTCATATGGCGCTCATAGGAAGTATTACTGAAAAACATGAATATCGCCGTCATATTGCGCTCATCGAATGTATCACTGAAAAACATGCATATCGCCGTCATACTGCGCTGATAGACTGTATCAGGGAGAAACATGCATATCGCCGTCATAGGAGGTATCACTGCGAAACACGCATATCGCCGGCATATTGCGCTCATCGAATGTATCACTGAGAAAATGCATATCGCCGTCATAAAATGTATCACTGATGTGAGAAACATGCATTTTGCCGGCGCATTACGCTCGTGGGATGTATCACTGAGAAATATTAATATCGCCGTCATATTGGTTGCATGGCATGTCTACTACCAGTGCTAACCCAGTGAATACACCAACAAAATTCATTGGATGACTACCATATGACGTCAATCTGCAAATATTCATTGTAGAATTCAAATTTGCCCTCTTATGAGTTCATCTTGTAGTCAATGGATGATGCATTGTGAAACGACAAATTTAAGTCACGATGTATCTCAAATTCATGATACTGAATAAGCTCATGAAATGTATTCACCAACGTAAACGAAATTGCGTTCATGTTAAGTACAATTCATGAGACCAATTGATGTTACCATAATGAATACGCAGCAAAATGTCACACATGGCTTCAATATGGCGTAAAATTTGCGGATATTAATTGCGGACAGTTGAGCACAGCGATGCGTTTGTAAGCGACATATTAAGATCAAAATGTTATGTAAATGCATGATACTAAATGGCTTTGCATCACAACATGTAGTCAATATGCTGTAAAATTTGCTTCATTAATTGTATGTACGGCGTGATAATCATGATTGTCTATCAATATTTCTTCCAGCTCTTGGCTCCACATGTTGATATTTAGTTGCCAATTTGTTTCTCGTGAATTTCCTTACACTCGTATTTTTTTTTCTCGTTCCACGATCGGTATTACCTAAGTGTCGTATTAGTAACGTATTAGTTTTAGTGTGATGCCATTGGAAAGTTTGTTGAGACATCGCCCGCCACATCCTGTGTTCCAACGTATACCCTTGCGGGTTTTCACGTATCACCCTTTCCTAGTCACTCCCTACGCGCATTTCGCTAACGTAACCTAACTTCTATTGCGTCCACAGCCGTCTTAAGCTACGCAATACAGCAATTGCCGAGGATACGGGGAAACTGTGGAAAACCTGTACCGGTATAGACGGCCCCATATTTTTCTGATTCTCTGGTGCACAATACTTTTACTCAAGTCTCTACATATTTGGAAGACTCAGCTGGTGGGACCTGGTTTCCGGAGATCCCTAAAAAAAAGTGTCCTCGTGGTGGTCAGGATAAATCGTGATAGTTTTATCTGAAATTAAAAAACCAAATTTTTTCTGTTAGTAGATAAGTATAGCTCACGATTGAACGAAGGATTTTAAAAAAAATTGAAATTTGAATTTTTGGCACAGTTGTATGCAAAAGAGTTCAATTTTTGGTAGAATTTACACTACGTATAGCCTTGTAAAATTAGTTGTAATCGAAAAAAACCTCCGTTCAATCACTAGTGAATGCTATTTTGACGAAGTGTGCAAAATTTCAATAAGATCGGTGCATTAGTTTTTGAGAAATCGTATCCACCGACTTCAAAAAAAGTGTTTTGAGAAAAATGCGTATACCTGCGTCGCTCCCGGCCGGTCTTTTCCAACGGCAGGAATTCCCAAAGGCTCTCTCTCATAGACTTTCACTCCGATTGACTTAAAACTTTGGTAGACACATTGTACTATTAGATATTAAAATTGAAAAAATGGATTTTTTGCAATTTTCAAACGCGCGTAACCCGTTAAATTCGGTTGAATAGATCTCGAGATATTTTGTCCATCAGTTTGAAAAGCAGGTCCGTCTAGACGATTTATATCTCCGCCATTTTTTCATTTTTGTGATTCGTTTTTTTTTAAATTTGTTCATAAACTGTGTTTATGAAAAATAAAAATTATTATATATATTTAATAGTCGTGTTAAAATTTTTATTTATTTTTATACCTGTTTTTTTGAGCGCCAACGTGGTGTTACCCCTCAATTGAGCACGAGAATTGGCGCCATAACGTAATAAGAGTGCCCTTATAGCTGTGGCAGACAAAAATACCATGATGGCGAGGTGGAGGAGAGAGAGAGAGAGAGAGAGACAGAGAGAGAGAGAGAGAGAGAGAGAGAGAGAGAGAGAGAGAGAGAGAGAGAGAGGGCGATACTGGCCCCAGTTAGTGTTTCTACCATGTACAACATCACGTATACAACCGAAATGTATTACGTCAAGCAAAAGGTCGTAACCAACTTAAATTTCAGAGTCAAGTTTATGCGAGCCGGGGCCTTTTGTTCGCCAGTACCTCCAGTAGTTTGTACACTTATATAAGTGCATGCAGGGAAGCAGGATTTCCGAATATATGCGCGAAACGTACCGGCTAACTGAGCCAACTACCGCAACTTACCCAATTGCGGCAACGGCCCGTTCGTAACTATCGAACGTGAGTTATGGCGTTCATTCCAGTACGGCGACGAGAGGGGTGACTTTCAAGGGGCGAGGAAGGCTAACCGCCTTCATCTCGTTTCTGAACACGGCACGGGGTATACGAGTGCCGGAAGTGGGAGGGAGGGTGGGCTGGGGGTGAGAATCGATGCAACTCTCGCGCGTGACATCCTTGCCACTAACATACACCGAAATTACGACGTATATGTCGCCTACACGGCTATATGCGCCATTCCGCTTGCTTACCGAAAGTCGATATTTCAAGATTCAATCCCACTTCCAATTGTGTGCTCGCGTAAGCCCACCTTCTGTGACACTTCGATCACGAAAATTTATCGAATTCTTTCGCCAAAAACATTCGGCTCGATCAAGCAAACAAAAAAAATGCCATTGCGTTTCCTCCGTAAAATTGATTGCCGATTGATTATCAATCGTTGGTTGATTATTCTTCAAGAATATAATCGCGAAAGAATTTGCTACGATAAACAAATTGTGTCATAACACAACGACAACAACAACAACAATTCGCTTTTTCAAACACAAGTTCTATTCACGTTCGAATAGTTCGCGAATAACCCTTATATTGTACTTTTCTTTCACGTATCATCACGATAGTAAAGTTTGAACGCGTTAGAATAAGAATCCGAACGGAATATCAAGAATAATATTCGAGATCGTATAAAAGCTCTTGAATGGACGTTCCCGTTTAATGGAATTTGGAATGTGTCCAATAATCTTTAGTAGAACTGGAGGAAGCATCGATCTCGTGAATCAAGTGCGAGCATTGCACAGCCCCATACCGTTCGCCAACTCAAGGAATTTGTTTCGTCAACTTTTCCAATTGTCATCTTCTTTTCAATGGCTTTTTGCAATTATAATTACAGGTATTATTACACAAAGATTTTATTTCTTCAGTGGCTTTGAAGAATAGCAGAATTGGGTGACTATTAAAAAAAAAAGTAGCGAGTTTGTTTGAGAACCCACTCACCCAATTATCAGGGCGAAGCCACAAAAACTGATCCATTATTGGTTCATCAAACGTTCTGTGTAGTGGACGTCCAGAAAATTGACTAGGTCTCGTTAGAAGAAAGATATTTCAAGGTATTTACTGCCGCGGAATTTTAATTTAATATTATTATGACCAAATGAAAAATAGCCGATAGACTTCCGTAAGTTAACCACTTGTTAGCACGTCAATCCGTCATCTTGAACTTTCAAAATATAACATGAGACTCCCATGCAGAAATTTGACCGCGCATTCCCCACTTCCTGTCGGGCCCTGACCAGGCTTGCCTCGTCTGATTCACCTGACTGGGCCCTTTCATGGAACAGACCGGTAAGGTCATAAAATCGTTTTTTTTACAGCCTACACTCTATCTTTGGAAATTGCAATATTCCGTCTCAAATACATGGCGAGCAAGTACACTTTCACGTAATGTACACTCAGCCAGACCATTGAAATTTCCTGAAAAATGGCGCCCGACTTTAAGAACTGTGTAAAGCTGCTCCGCCTTTTACCCTAACAAAGATATTTGTTCGAGCGAAGCGAGTTCTCTCAATCAATTGGGAAAAATCGACGCTTGTATGTTTGTTCGACGATAATTCGCGTACCATTGATCCAATCTTCATAAAATTTGGTAGGCAAGTAGTTCATGCTAATACAATTCTTAAGTTCAAATATTAGCGAAACAGTTAAGGGGTCGTAAAATTATAAGGGTTTCAAAGGAGCAGTTCGGGCATTAGGATCGAGCGAAGCGAGGTTTCCGTAAACTAAAAATATAAGAGACTTACAGACAGAAAGATAGTTACTTTCGCAGAAGAGAGGAGATTGGGCCGTCTTGCAAGTGTAATATTACGAAGGAAAAAAAAACACAAAATACACTGACAGAACATTTCTTTTGATATTAACTAGATGCGTCTATTTGATTTTTTTTTTATTTGAATTAACTAGATTTTTCGTTAAATCAAATTGTTCCTATTGCATTCCATTATAAAAATTATTTATTTTAAATATATTTTTTATTCAAATCAAGATCTATTTAATATCGTCTAATAACTAAATATTTTATTCATTCCTAATAAATCTCTGATTTGGTTTCATCTGGTAATACAAGACAAAAGCGACAGACGAAAAAATGGTACACGATTCAGTCTCTCAAAAATCTCATGACTTTGTTTTCTTTAGAAGACTGTTGTAACATTCTGCAGTTGAGAAAAATGTTTAGTCTTTCTATACATTAATAGTCGCGTCTGTTAATAAAAGGCACGACGACACCATATTTTTTTTCCAAAGAACAGCCTTATTAGAAAAAAAAGGGAAATAGTTTAACTCTTTTTCACCGCACTTTTATGTCATGAATCTATATTCTTTTCTCGAATTCGTGAGATATATCGTGTTTTATCTTTATTTATTTAATTTCTATATATTTAATATTTTAAAAAATAGCTTAAACAAATAAAAAAAAATGTTTGAAGCAAATAGGGAAAAACCTATTCAATTTAAGTAAATCTTATTTAAAATAAATATTTTTTTTTGCAGTGTCATAAAAAAACAAAAAGATAATTAAAACTAAGTAGTTGATATAATAAATTTAATAATAATAAATAATGAAAACATGAGTAGTTTATGAGATATGAGGGAAACACATGAACGTACGTCAAATACATGTACATCCTCCCTTCTTTTTTGGTAGTATTTTACTACCCTAAAAGGGTAGTAATTGCCCCTTTTACCCGTCTAGAGGTTGAATATCGCAGAATCCTGTCTTACTTAATGTTTACATCGTAAAAAGAAAATACTTTCAAAATGTTGTATTTCTATTTTCAGTGGTTTGGGCTGTGCGTTAATCTGTCAGTCAGTTAGTCAAGACATGTCCTTTTATAGATATAGATAGATAGATGACACTCGGAGTGAAGTCTCACCGACTGACACCGTACTTCTCAGAGTACGTTAAGTAGTTTATGAGATATGAGATAAACACATAAACGTACGTAAAATGCATATACATCCTCCGTTTTTTTTGTTAGTCGGGTAAAAACGGAAAATCGCGAGGTCTCAGTTCGTGGCGAACTACTAGTTATAATTGATTTCAATACATCTGTTGTCATTCTATTTACCGTTATAAGCATTTTTCTATTAATGGTAATCTACGAGAATAAAAACCCTTACCATAAATAATGGTTTTTCAACAAGTATTTCTTTGAGAATGAGCAATAACCAAATTATTTAATGAGACAAAAAGTAAAGCAGAGGGTTCGTGGTTTTTCAAATCGAGTTCGTCTTGTCAGGAAATATTAATATTCTGACCGGAAAGGCCTGAATGTATTTCGCCAACGATCCTTAAGGTGGCGTCAAGCGAAGCATGTCGCGTAACCAAGGTACCATCATACAACGATAAAACTTCGATCCGTTATTGTTGTATCACATACATAAGTGCTATGCTTT
Source organism: Ophion ventricosus (assembly GCA_963932345.1). Classification (NCBI taxonomy): domain Eukaryota; kingdom Metazoa; phylum Arthropoda; class Insecta; order Hymenoptera; family Ichneumonidae; genus Ophion; species Ophion ventricosus. The sequence goes on from OZ010714.1 coordinate 17,375,473, forward strand.
GTAACATTATCAGGTTGAAAATCCCTCCTTCCCACCCGTCGCATGAGAATGCCGACTAGAATTTTGTGTCGCGCGGATGCGAATACGTCATGAATTTTAGGGGAGGGAATTATTGCTCCCATTTGGACGATTTGGAATCGTTCGTACTGCGATTGGCCTCTTTCATCCCGGGGCTTCTTGCAGGACAACACGGTTTTCTCTCTTTCGAGTCATCTGTCTGAGAAGGAAAAGGGAAAAGGATCATTCACGAAGGTACGCCTGGCCAGCAGTTATCTTCTTCGTACAAAGAGAATCAAAGATCCACGGGTTCAGTCCCCGGGACACATGAAAGAGCCAACGTGAGAATTTGCATCGCAAACGAGATAAGTCCCCTCAAATCGTTAAAATTAAATTGTGTCGAGATCAAGACCGAACTATGTGAACTTTATAAAAAAATAGAGTTTTCAGACACTGAATCACCGAATCATGGGTGGAATATTTGACGAATGATAAATGAAAATTGTGTGCTTATATTTGTAAAGAAAATACCAGATGTTAACGTTGTGTGACGAATGATGAATGAAAATTGTGTGCTTATATTTGTAAAGAAAAATACCAGATGTTAACGTTGTGTGACGAGTGATGAATGAAAATTGTGTGCTCATATTTGTAAAGAAAAATACCAGATATTAACGTTGTGTATTGGAATTTAAGTGAGAATTAAAAATAATGTTACAGCTTACAGCGTACACTTTCGCTTCTGGTTTTGTGATACTTGTAAGCCCTTCCAGTACCTGATCATTACTTTATCCGTCCGCCGGTTTATTGCTCACGGGGGGCCCTGTCAGTATACCGTTATTTTCCTCATCACTTCGCGGCGATTTTCCGATCCTTTTCCTTATTAATTACCGAAAACGGGAACGGCGGATCGGGGCCTGGCCTAAAACCTGTTACATGGCGAAACTGATTCATGCTCGACGGCCTGGCCATGGCCTGATGTTATTTAGGGAAGACAAATAAGAGGCAGTACTTGTTCCCATCTCAATTTTCTACACGGGTAGATAATTACCTTTCTCGTCATTTCGCGGCGATTTTCCGATCCCTTTCCTCGTCAGTTCCTGGTCAGTTCCCGAAAGAGGGAACGGTCGATTAGGGCCTGGCCTAAGACCCATTACACGGCGAACCTTATCTACGTTGGACGGCTTGACGATTGCCCGATATTATTTAGGAACGGCAGATAAGGGGCAGTACTTTTTCCCGACTCAAATTTCTACACGGGAGCTTCAGAAATATTCAATCTGGATTATTCTTCAACCAGTACTGCTAATTTACTCGACGATTCCCCAAACTTCAGCAGCTTCATCTAAATTATATAGTACCATGCTCCACGTAAAAGCGTTTAAGGGCCTCCCAGTAAAAAAAGTGTCACCACCCTTGAACGTTCTACACGAGATTTCCAAACAAGAGTTCTCATAAAGTTGAGGAAAATAAGTGTGAGCTCAACCAACGTTCCTAATTCGATTTCCGTACCAAAAGCCTCAAAATATTTCCCTCGTGCGTTCCGAGAGTGCCCTTTCTCGAATGAATGACCGCGGGAGTAAATACGGCACGACCGACGACGTTTAAACGGCTGGGGAACGAAGACACGCGAAGGGTCGAGTAACGGATCATGCGTGCGCGTAATGAGGGAGCAACGAAGTGAGAGAAATTGAGCAGACTCGAAGCTTGGCGACCATATGGGGTGAGGGTTGCGAACTAACTTCTGGGTAGGCACGTACGATGACCGATGCCCGTTACTATACCACCCACGTACCATCTCTTGTTCCGCGCACGACCTTTATGACTCCGATGACTTAAGGTTCGTTCGGTGTGTCCTTTAACTTTCTATTATATTCGCGTATCGCAACGTATCCGCTCTCCGTCGCTTCCTCGAAGCAAAGTTTCTTCGAGGACTGTCTCCCTTGGTCCCCGAGCAAGTTGTTGAATACCTTCGGGTAACCGAACGACAATTGCACCTCTGAAAGTGTTTATCAGACCGTTATGTCTGTCCTGTATTATGTATAACGTTTCCTCCCCTCCTTCTCACCCTCCTCACCACACTCTTTCTCCCCCTACATCCTTCCGTTTTCGATATTATAGTGAACTTGTCCCACCCCGTACTCTTCTCGGTGCATCTGCCTGCATAACTTCATGCCATATACATGCACATTTTATGTGTTCCTACATGAGAGAATCTCTTGGTGCAATAACTCAGGAATTCAGTTCCTTTGATCGGTGCACATTAGCCCCCATCCCCATCCACCCGACAATATTGCACATCGTGCCATGCGATACATCTGAAATTTGTCGGCCAGCATCGCGATACGATATCCTTGATTTATTCAACAACCCGTGCGGAAAATTGACGGGATTATCCATAATATAATTCGGGGCCTCCACGGACTTATATTTGTGGCTTCCGTAGTAGGGGTTTCCATAAAAGAGCCAGACCGGGTCCCAATTAGGGAATGACAGGGTAAGGTAGCTTGGCTAAAACTATGGTCTACGTACAGAGAACAAATAAGGCTCTTTAAGAACCAAAGCTGTAGATTTCCTAGTACGGATTTCCCCAATACTACCAGACTTTTCTATTGCAGGGGAAAACTAGTATAAATAGCCTGACTAAATAATTTATGGCATAATAACTATCGCATTTGATTAAGGGGAGAGATACCTTTACAACTTGAAAAAAATGGATTTTTTCCCATAAAACGTTAGTCCAATGTCTTAAAAATATCGTACCAAAAGTTTAAACCAAAATTCGAAGCCGTTTGGAAGTTATAGCCACAAATGTGGCACAACTTCCTGACGCTTGAGGGCACTACATGCACAGCCGTGCGTTACCGACGGGACTACCTATCTTTTATACTCTACTGTTTCCAAATGCGTCCACGGTTATTTTTGAGCTCACTCAAAATACTCAAAATGCCAATGAAAGTTTCAACTCAACGATTTGGAACTTGGCTCCGAAGCACTTGAATTTTGGACTGAAAATCGTCGAAATTGCATCCTATCTTACGGCTGGACTATTCAACGAAGGATATACATCGATTTTGAAAACCATGCTCGCATTGAATGTCATAATTGCAACTCAGTGCAAAAATTATGCCAACGTCACCGACGCTCGACGGGTGCATCAACAGGAGCGGCGCAGCTCCTTATCGACCAAAGAGGCTCGAAAAGTACGGAAAAATCAAATAGCTGAAGAAAATCAATTCTTCGAAGAAGCTGAAGGCTAGGTACATAATCCTGGAATTGCTGATTAGCCGGTAAGTAATTGTCATCATTGACTTTTTTCGTGACCAAACTTCAAACGCGTTTTACTCAAAACTACATTTTTCAAATTGGCATAAATCCTCACGTAAAAACTATTTAAACAATCTTAATCAAATTTGGTACATGCCTGAACAACATCACTACCTAGTCTGTAAGCATCAATGCTTTAAAAAATCGGCCAAGAAAAGTACTCCATATCAAAATAGAAGAAAGATTTCAACAAAAATCGCAATGTCCATTTAAAAATGGTATAGTGATTCTAATTTTTTATTTTTTACTTATTTTTTAGGCTTACAGGTGAACTATGAATGTTTTCAATGAAAACCTTCAACCCTTTTGGTGTCAGATGAAAACAACGAACATCAAAGTGTATGCCATTTTCGAAGTCCCGAGTCGACCTGCTCCAAAGCCAGCGGGATATCTCAGCCATTTTTTTTATTTTTCTGTAACTTAAAAAATACGCTTTGATAGATCAAAGTACACCCTAATAAATGCTAAAGTTCCAAAAATCGGAAATAATTATTTCCCTTCCAAAAAATTCCACAAAATCATCGAATTTTTTGACTTGTAAAGGTATGTCCCCCCTTAAATATAATCGATCTACCATAACAGGCATACAATTCCTCTCTGTCTGTCTGACTGTCTATTTCTCTTTCTCTCTCTCTCTCTCTCTCTCTCTCTCTCTCTCTCTCTCTCTCTCTCTCTCTCTCTTTCTCGCTCTCTCTACCACCCCATTTCCTATTTCATGTATAAAATCCTTCGAAGATCTTTCTACTGCCATATAGACTAGTATAATTAATTCTGAATACTTGTAAAAAATATGAAATTTCATATTTCGTAATTCGTACTTTGTAATTTCTCGTTTGAAAAATTAAGGCTGTGATGCCTCAAACCAACACGCATTTAATGTGTTCCTTTGAATAACGCGGGATGCGATGTGTTAAAATATTCCATTCCACGATGGCTCATGTGTGGCTTCCAGACTAAGACCCCAACAAAGTTAGGGAAAATTAAGATGGGCCCGATCAAAGCCCTAACTAAATTACCGCACGGGAAGGATATGCAGTCATTTTCACGCAACTCAATTAAAGAAGAATAAACAAGGAGCAGTACACGATAATGTAAAAAATTAACCATTGATTCTTCCTTCTTTATGGAGAAATATTGGATATTGTCGCTAAATTCATTTGGAAAAATGGAAGAAAAATATTTGCAACGGTGCAACTTTTTGTCAACTTTTAATTTGAACATAATTTTTTTCAGAATTTCAGTTCAGAAACATAAATTAATACGGCGAAGAAATAATTGTTGAACTAAAAAGAGAGTCTCCCTGCGGATGCTGAGATGTGCATTTCGAATAATAGTCCCCACTGTGTTCCTTATCAAATTGTGACGAAAGTGGCTTCTATCCTTATGTACAAATTGCTTCGTATTTGTTAGAAAGAATTTTTTTTTAAAATGTCTGAAAATAATGGAGAAAAGTAATTTGGAACCCGTTATATCCTTGAAGATGAATCGCTATTCCTCACATATATATATATATATATATATATATATATTCAGATCGCATAACGACGAGTAAGAATGGTGAGTGACTAGACCTTTTACTGAATAAGGAGCAACTTAACAAAGTGGATAGGTCGATGACGTTATCGTTCACGAGAGTTCGCAGAGAGAAGAAGAACGAAACGAGACAAGCCTGAAACTTTTATGAGTAGTGTGCATAGCGCGATAAGCAGCCTCAGGACACTGCATATCGTATAATTTCCCAGGTCGGCGAAGAAACTGCGACGGGAAGAAAGTTGAAGAAACCAAAGAATAAGTCCTGCTCGCGCTCTCTGTACATACGACACAAAGCGAGGCTGTATAAAGCCTAGTGAACAGGGTGAAAAGTCAGCCGCATATAAATGCCTGATATGTCTATATACATATATATATATACATATATATATATATGCAACCCTTGGAGGTAAATCGCAAAAGGCAGATGAGAGGAAGGATGGATAATGCAAGGACGAAGACATAAGAGAGAGAGAGAGAGAGAGAGAGAGAGAGAGAGAGAGAGCGAGAGAGAGAGAGAGAGAGAGAGAGAGAGAGAGAAAGTGAGGGAGATGAAAGAAAATCTAAGAACGGAAGCAAAGAGGAAAAAGAGAGTTGAGATAGACAAATCGTTAAAAAGGAGAAACGAAGTCTCTACTATGCACTGATTGAATTTCCTCGTCTTTTGAAAGCACTTCCTACGCATCTCTTATTTGAAATTGTACATTTGCAGGGAAACATATTAGAATGTCAAGAAAACAGAATTTTTCGCATCACTTTTAAGGACTACAGTAATCTACGACTTTTAACATTCCGCAAAAGTAATGTAATAGTTTTTTCCTCCGCGCATATAATGCCAACCAGGCACTTAAGGCATTACACCACTTTGTCGGTCGAAAAAATAGGTATAAAAATAAAAAATCATTCTGACGCTACTATTAAATGTGTAAAATAATCTTTATTTTTCATATATACATTATAATGCTATGAATAAATAAATTTAAAAATATGTTTAAATGGCGGGGATATAAGTCGTCTACTAAGACCTTCTTTTCAAAATCCTTGACGATGGTGGAATTTTTTTCTCTGTCGGGTATCATCTAAAGAAATAAAAAAATCTCATCAAGAAACGTAATAGCTAAAGTGTAGCTAAGGGAAAAAAATCGATTTTTTTTTCGTAGAAGTGACAGCTGTTTGGAAAGAAACTCTGACTTTTACCAAAAATTGTGAATTTAAAAATTTGAATTTAAAAATGAATAAAAAATGAACGTGGCTTCGAATCAAAAAATTCTGTGCCTAGATAATATTATGAAGAATATGTGGTAAAAATTTCATCAAAATCGGTTCAGTAGATCTCGAGATATTTTGTCCACCACTTTCAAAAGAGGGTCCTATTGAACGACTTATATCTCCACCATTTTTTAATCGTTTTTATTCGTTTCTTTATTTGTCCATAAAACTAGAATGTATTGTATTTGTAAAAAATAAAAAATATTTTGTATATTTAATACTCGCGGCAATTTTTTTTAAAATTTTCATACCTATTTTTACGACCGGCAAGGTGGTGTAACGCCTTAAAACCGGTCATTAAATAGTTGTATTGGGTCATTAAGTATGAAATGTCCGATTTCCAGCTTCTTAACATCAGTGGCTGGTTCCAAATGGTTTAATATTGTTGGAATGGTAACGTTTAGCCTTTCGTCGTGTCAAGCGTCGTCTCCTGGACGGCGCTTGACACGGCCACTCACAAAAGTATTTGCCACGTACTGAGTGACTATGGGCGAACGTTGTTATAGTAATGTAGCGATCGGCAAATGCATAATTTGCGAGTGGTGGCGAGTATTCACTTTGCCCGGGGTATTCGCTTCGCCCGGACTTCACCTAGAACCGCTTAACTGGAATGTCCAACCACACCCGTTGTATTCTCCAGATATTGCTCCTGATTACAACCTATTTCGATCGATGTCTCATGGCTTGTCTGAGCTGCGCTTCCATTCTTATGGGGATACCAAAAAATAGGTCGATTCGTGACTGTCGTTGTGTCGTTCTTTCGACGTGGAATAGGTGAATGATCAGAAAGATAGGAAAAAGTAGTGGCTAGTGATGAATATTTTTTTATATGATCAATTTGTAACCATTTTTTTCGCAATAAAGCCTTATTTTTACCAAAAGGAATCCCTTAAGATTAGTGCGTACTCCTAAAAGTATCAAAGCGGACATAAAATTAGCATTGAAGGAACTCGCCTCGATAAGTTGTCGAATGATATTCAAGTTTGATGGATGCGGAATTTTGGTGTTGCATCAGAGTCGAGCGTTCGCACACAATGTCGTCCTTTCAAAGATCTATAGCTCGATGAGAGGTCAATTTTGTAACACTTTTTTTCGTCAGCTGAGCGATATTTATGACGAGAAAAATTGGAGTCGACGTATTTATTTAATCCGCAATGGGACGGGGGATGATTGGTCGCTGTGGTAATACAGAATGTGAGGAATATAGGGATGCAATGGAAAATGGAGAAAGAGAGATGGGTCTCGGTACGGCAGTTTAGTGAATTGGTTCGTGAGTTATGGGGCGTAAAGAGTCTACATACATACATATATACACACACACACACACATATATATATATACATATAGGTGTATATTTTTTAGAGCTCCATTCTTTGCAAAGGGACGAGGTAATTGCTTAACGGATTGGACAACGATCCACAACCGCCGCCAACGAACCTAGCAGCGATAACGATTCTCCCGAGGGAATACAAACCACCCCGCGCGGCGCCCGCCAGTCTCTTGCTTTTTGACAGAAGAGAAGCAAGTGGGGAAGGGGGGGGGGGGGGGGGGGGGGGGGGTCGGCGTACACTTTCGTGGCACCACGTTGTACATATTTGTTTACGTATGAATAGGGAAAACTCGGATTGAACGGTAACAAGGGTTGGAAATAACGGTTGATCTCTCGTCGATGGCTGATCCGAAAGAGGCTGTAGGTATTACGTGTTGTTCAATGATCCTTCTGCCACGAAAGATCGCCTCCCGTTTTTTTTTTTTTACGAAGGGTCGGGGAAGTGTATGAATTTGTGGTAAGGTAGATTCACAATGGACCCTCGATGAAACGTGAGTATAGATCTTGCGCACGATTCTTTAAACAGAAACTATAAAGTCCAATTTTGTCTAGATTAAGGGCTCATTAAATTGCGTAAATTATGCAGCCAGCGCTATATCGTGGAAAAAGTTTTCAGTGCTTGCGATCGGCGCGGGACGAACCTTAGAGGGCCGGTGAATTGTTGTTTCGTCGGAATAAAAATGATCATTTATCTGAACGATTACTATCTGTAAAGAGTCTCGCCATTGTGATTGAGACGTTCCAAATGTGATTGTACTTTTTGTTATATTACTAGCTCCTCGGCTTTGCCTCCATTGATATCCTATTAAGGTATCAGTATCGGTCTATTCACGGAAATTTTCGATTTTCTGAAAACATCAGTTTCGTATACTACATGCCTGTAGAAATACGGTAGAGAACGTTATTTAGGTCGGAATGACCAATGAGGGGCTAAAAAGAGTGATACAATAGAAGGGTTTCTGCGCGCTCAGCGCGCAACCGCCGTGTCGAGCGTCCAAAACTCACAGAATAAAGATCTGAAACCAGAAATCCCCAGAAAGTGAAGCTTTTGAAGAAGCTGAAGGAATAATGTATGGACCAGGCATCCCTGATTGAGGGTAAGAGGCTTTTTTTAAAAGTTTTATTCACATTTTTACCAGAGAAACTTTAAACGCGTTTTTCTCAAAACAACGTTTTTCGACCTTGTCGACATGATTTTGGGAAAACTATTGCACCGATTGGGCTCAAATTCACAGAGATTATTCTATGCATATATCTCTTCGATCCCTACTAATGGTATAAATATTCATTAATATTCAATCCTATTTTTAAGCAATTTAAGTTGTAAAAAACAGTCGAAAAATTCAAAAGTGCGCCATTTTGTTTTCTTTTTATTGGGGGTGAAGGTTTTTAGCCGGGGTCATAACTACAACTTCACGTTATAATAAAACACTCGATATTTTGTTTTCAGATGCTCCAAAGTTAAGATTTCGTGTTGAAAAGGTGAAAGCAGGGGTAACTTCAGGCACCCAGATCACCAAAATAAATTTAAAAAATGTTTGAAAAATGTTTTTCTTGTGCTTTGAAACTTCCATTTTTATGTACAAAGAGATTAAAATATGGAGATAAATTTTATTGTGAAAAAAAAAAAATTATTGAACATATGTGCAATGGATGGAGACTGATGCCTTAATGTCAAAACTAACCCTCGATTGTATTTTTTTTTAATTTTCTTGAAATTGTGAAAGTTTTCACGCAAGATACCGAAAACGATCCGGACTATCTCAGTTTATGGGAGTCTCGCCCACCAAAATCTTTCTCTTCTCGCTCCCTCGTCCTGTTCCTCTTTCCCCGCTCTCTCTTACTCGCCCCCTCCACTTCCAATCGATTCAATTAATATAAACGATCTATAACGGTGTTTTCTAAAAAATCTAACAGGACAGACAAATCACCCCTGACAGTTTTATTATATGCAGAGATAGAGATCTGCAGACGGAGCACGTCTCATTATATGTACTTTTTCATCAATTACTTAATTACATTTTCGTGAATTGCTGAATTTACTCTTTTGCTTAAAGTTTTTTTTTCTTTTATACATATATCGATTCTTGAAAATAATAGTCAACTGCAAAGACAATTTATGAAAATGACAAAAATTAGATAGAACTCACGATAGTTCTTCAATTTTCCTTCCTTTGTAGATTTATTTATTTGCTTATCCGTTTGTTTTAATATGATTTTTGTTATGTTTATTCAACGTCATTGAAATTTACTACCTACTCCAGACTTCAAGCTGTATTTCTGTGAAAGATTCATCGAGATAAATTCAGTAGTTCTCGAGTTATAAACGAACAATATGTTTGTTCGTTTATAACTCGAGAACTACCATGTAGAGATTTAAATATGATTCGGTGTTGTTGATCAAACTTTACTTTTGTCACTGTCATTAGTCTACTATTAAAAACATGTATTCTTCGAGCATGGACATTGCTGTTAATTTTACCATCTTTAATATTCCTTCTTATGTCTTTGCAGGCGTCCACAATTCCATATTCTTTCACTTTCACGCCACACTTAATAAGATGTCTCAATAGTGAGATAGATTTTTACGAGATAATAATCTACTATCAATCTTAATGATTTCAACGTAGTATCGTCACGTCAAAAAATAATCCAAACAAACAATTGACATGCTGTTTCCTATAAACCTAAAGATTACTACGCGTGACTGGAGCGCTGCTAGCGAGAGTATAGGTTAGGACTAGCAATGATCGATTGAGGGAGGGACCGGATGAAAGTGTTCTCGTCTGAACCTCAAGCCACGGAAATCGTTGAGGGGTTCTGTGCAAACTGTGCCTGCTCACGCTCGGTAAACGCAACTTCGAGGATTAATGGTGGCTTATGTCGGTGTCGGCGATACCGATCGTTGTGTGATTAACTCGATCGGTTGTCGAGCGTCGCGTTCACGCAGTCTGCGCATAGGTGGCGCTATCACGGCAATCGTTGCATCTACGCGTACTCAGTGATACGTGTACATGTCGAAATTCATACACCGTACTGTATACCTGTTTATCCATATTATTGTATACGCCCATACAGGCTCCACTTGGGAATTATGGGGTCTCGGACAATTCCGAAAGGAAATTTGTTTACATTTTCATGTTTAATTAACTACAATTTTTCTAGATGTTTTTTTTTATTTTTGGAAATTAAAATAAAAAAATGAAAATGAAAAAAACTGAAAAAAAATTCTAAAAAAATTCTTGTTAATTGAAAATGAATATGTAAATAAATTTCCTCTCTCAATATATTGTCCTAGACCCCATCATTCTCAAGTGGAGCCTCTCCACTCATCAAAGTTCCAACCAAAAATGGTAAGAAAAAATGTAAACAAAAAAAAATTCTGAAAAAAATCTAGCCACCCCAGTGTGAATCCATGCAACTTTTTACCCTCTTGACATTTCCTCTGAAACCCTATAGTTCTTCGATGACGCCTTTTTTTCTGAAACATGTATTTTTTAGCTAAAAATGCAATACTGGGGCGAAAAAAATCGTACGAGACTTTCTAAAAAACAAAAATGTAGGTTTTGATATCCTTTTTAAGTTTACCGTGGAAACCGAGGAAAATTGTTTCTACAAACTTTGGAGTTAATTTTCGATGGCCAAACAATAGCCGAAAAATGGCCACGTTCAAAAGTGCGCACCGGGGCAAAAAAAAATCGTAGAGAATTTTCTAAAAAAGTAAAATAAAGGTAAACTTATCCTCTTTAAAACGCCACTTTGGAAATTCAATTACCTTTATTTTTGAGTCCGCTATGTAAATTTTAGTGCGGTAAGAAATTTCGACTAGTGCGTACTTTTTTTTTGTCCAGTGCTGTATATATATTTGCGAACTCATATATATATATGAGTTCTTCGAACCATTAAGCTATATATGATTTCGCAAGTACATTCCGGCTATACGCGTAAATCTCGAGTATGGAACAAATGAAACACGGCTCTGCAGTTGCTCAGCATGCATTCAGGCGAACGCGGTCAATATTCTGTATATTCTGTATTCAGCAGCAGCGTTTCCATCTGCATACATTGCCTGCTAAATCTCGAAAACACCAGCTCGGATGCTAATTGGTCAGGTGAGCATTCGGCACTGGATCAATGAGGAATATTCCGCAATGGGAGTTGTCCTTAATTTCTTGCGCGAACTTCGACGTTGTGTTTAAAAGGCTAATCATTTTAAGCCGAAATCAATGCTTTACACCACTCTTTCCACATTTTAGGTTCTTCAACTTCAACTTGTCGTATTTCTTCAACTTTTGTTCTTGCTGTTCTTCAACTTTTCTATAAAATCAATTAAGGGTGGAAATACACGTGGACGATGAAAAAAAGGCAATTTTGATAATTTTTTTTTTTGGAAAGGAGCAAAACGTTTTACATTTATGAAACTTTAGGTGCAATTTATTGCACAATTAAACTGTTTAAATATACTTTTTTATTAACAAATATTGCAAAATGGCGATGATATGACGTGGTCTTCCAGGAAAGTTTTGGTGGCAGTTGTCCATTTGTGGGTAATCTAACGACTTCAATATTAATCTGAAAAATATGCGTGAAGAATTTTTAATATCTTAACATCCATATCCTGAACTTATACCTAAGAAACATTTAACAAGTTGAAAACTTAAAAAATGAGACGCTACAGAAGAAAACATTAAAATTTTACACAAAATTTTCGTTCTTTTTTGCAATAAAGAAGTACTATCGAAACGTGATTTTTTCTAAAAAAAGTAGGTTTGAGTTCAAGGTAATATTGTTATTAAGTTGTGTGTACAGTCTCAGCACGATCGATCGGATCATTTTGAAGTTTTTTCCCACAAACTTAAAAAATAGAGTTTTGAGAAAAACGTGTTTAAAGTCCGAACTACGAAAACTCAATGATTTCAGCGACTTACCGGCTAACTACTTATTTTATCACCGTATTCTTAAGATAGCTAACTAACATGTGACGTAAAAAAAATATAATTTTTTGATGCTGCTACATGTATTTCCCCCTTAATGCATTGATTATTCTTCTATGGAAATTGGAGTAGTAAGTATTATTATTTCGGTTCTTTTGTGCCTTCGTAGGTCCTTGCGAGCTTATAAAGGGTGTTCCAAAATGCAGGCACGATTTGAATTTTGCGCCAATTGTGCAGTAAAGTGTTGCCAACGAAAAAAAAGATAGCGTGACAGCTGACAGTTCAGGGTTATTAAAAATGGAGCGCTACACGAAAGAACAAAGCGTTTTCATTATTGAGCAATATTTTAAGGCCAAGTGTCACACCGACCGAGCGGCCATGAGTGCGAGAGAGATAGCTGATTTGCAGATTCCCAATGATTTCTGAAACGGTTGATTTTTGGGAAAAAAGAAAAGAAACACGTTGCGCTCTGTTGAACGACGAACAACCGCTTTCTCTTCTTTTGCCCGAAATATGATTCGTCTAGGAGAAAACTTGGCAGTAGGGTTTTTACCGACTGGACGTGTGACACGTGGCTTTAAAGATAATGAAGGTTTGGCAGCTACAATTCGTAATTTTCGTACAAAATATGGTCAGAAAAGTGATTTAACGTCATCAACTGTGAAGAGATTAATCAAACAATTCAGGCAGACTGGATCAATTAGTGATCTTGGACACTCTGGCCGTCATTCAATAAGTCGTTCAACACAAAACATCGTAGCAGTTCGTGAGAGTGTTGCTGAGAGTCCAGGAACATGAATTTGGCATCATGGTCAAGAATTGGACATTTCGAGAAGTTCTCTACAGCGTATTCTCACGAAAGATTTGCATCTTCATGCATACAAAGTTCAATTGACTCAAGAACCAGCGCACAGCGAAGAGAGTTCGTTGAATGGATTATGGAAAAACAACAAGTGGATGCTGATTTTTCGAATAAAATCATCTTCAGCGATGTGGCACACTGTCATCTTGATGGATTCCTTAATCGACAAAATTGTCGCATTTATGGTTCAGAAAATCCACGAGTGATTGTGGAGAAACAAATGCATATGCTATTCCATACATAGCCCTATACTGTATACTTTATGAATCAATAAAAAATTTACAATGTTTAATTAAAAACCTGCGTTTTCTATCAAAATTACTTCTTGCGTGAATTTTGGGGCACCGTTTATAATTCCATCCCTTTTGTGGTCGACCCGCACTTATTATAATACAATTCTCTTGTTCTTAGAGATCCCCCAGAGTTTTGTCTGCAGTCGCGCATTCCTATAATGCACTATTACATCGCATTAACACGTGGGCATAAGGAAACAGGAAAACCTGTGTCGTTACAGATGGAAATATCTTAATGAGTTTCAGTTGTTTTTATATCATTCAATGCATGACCACGCAGCCAATTAACATATTGGTCGACGTCGTTCTTAGAATTCTTGGAATACTTTGCTGTACCGCGGGGTCCACTACTCTCGGTTGACTAATTTCATGCTTTTAGTTGTTTTTATTATTAGAATTTAACACATCAGCGTTTTTATTTTCTTTCGGCAATTCTAAGACGTCCCACAATTCAACGTCTGGCGTAAACCGACCAGTGAATGGAGGAATAACGACACAATATGATTCAGATGGACTGTAAAAGGAAAATATTATCAAAACAAACTTTTAAATTGCTATAGCTAACAAGAGATATTGTTCTAATAGTATTAAAAAAACGAAGCAATTGCAACAATTAACATTGGAGAAATTGATAAATAAGTAGTGAAATCACTAAATCGCGAGTGAATGAATGAAATTACCAGTTAATGGACACTCGACCACGAGTAAATAGACGTGTAGTGTAGCTGAACGGTGTTAAGGATAACGATTTATTATTTATTGTTATTAACCGCTGGATTTGGAGATCACTGTGTTGTACAAAAGTTATAATATCCTTATACATATGAGTATTATATTTGTTATTACGATTTCGTAGAAAAAACATAAAGCAGTTTTGCATCTCAACGTGACGCTCTCAAAAAAACTATCAAAGTTTGTTCCGACTGAGAAACAGAAAATTATGTTTTGTCGAAATTTAAAAAACGAATGAAATGATTTTATGACAACATTTGATGAAATGTACATCGTCAATTCTTATCAGTAATTAATTTTGCAATTTTCAGCAAATGAGCTAAATTTTTCACACTACTTTGAGAATGAGCAGGACAGAGCCCATATGTCCATTTACTAGAAAGAGGTTAGAATACAGTACTAGTGAATAAACGTCTCTATTTCTAACTTATTACGAATTTATGTTCAAAATTCGCAAAAAAATCAAAGATTCAGTCTATCTTAAATAATGAAAGGAATACTTGCCCTCAAAACCTATAAAACCTTTATTCCCCTCTATAGAACACCTAGTGTGCGCAGCAGTATCGTAACTAAGTTGCGCGGTGTGCAAGTACCACCAAGTAGAAAAATTCCGTGTGGCGTCAAAATTTGATATTAAACTAAAAAATCGATTTTAAAGACGCAATTTTTTTTTGCTAAACTATAGTGATTCGAGTTTTTATCGACAATTCATATTCTTTACTTATTTTATATATAAATCAGTTTTCGCCCATTCAATGATCCACGTCCATTCACTGATCAGTGTACCCTATACGTTTAACGTTATATTCGAATGTTTTTTTTCTAATTTTAAACGCTGAATGGCGCCATTCGTTTTGGCTCAGTTATTAAATTGGGATAAAATATACAGAAGGGTTTAATGAGAAATTCATGAACAGAGTTAATCGGTATATTCGCAACGACGCTTTTTTTCTTTGCCACCGCGAACAGAGACGAATCTAGAGAAATCAACGAAATATCAAAACCTCCGAATCATAGGAGATTCTCGCTTGAACTTTCATTCCTTCTCGACGTTAAATCACCGGGGGTACGAGCCAACTTACTTTTCCTGCCAGGTCCACAAGGCTGTACATTGGATTGAATTGGAAATGAGATCGACGAAAGAGTCGCGGTGGATTTATCGTCTCCGTTTGAGTGAAATTCAAGTTACGTCGTCCTTGAGGTTATTTCAGTAAGAAAGCCAAGCTCTTTCGGCTCATATTGGACATTCCTTACTTAATCGAACCAACGTTGATCCTTGGGTTTTACGATTTATTATTCTGATAATCGTAGTTAAAAAAAACTTCTACTGAATATGGTATTTTTTTTTCTAAGGTAACTATGAAAAGAAAATAGAGGACCAAGTCACACTTAAATAATTCATTGTTTCATTCCGTGACAAACAATTCAACGCTACAACACTAACAGGCCGCGTAACCCTATCATTCTTTTATCGATTTTTCCAATATCGAGAAACGTGGAAAGTTCGCTTAAATCTGTTAGACTTTTGTTTTTAACGTACTCTTGTGATGGAATCATTTTAAATAAAATCGTCAATCCGGAGCGACAGGGCCAAGTAGACTTGATACGGAATACGTTGTACGCGTATGAAGGTTCGGGGGTGTGCACCGATTTCTGGAATGTAGAACAAGAAGAAGCATAGAAGTAGGGCGAAAGGGATAGTACGAGAAAGAGGGAAAGTTAGATACATAAAGAGAGAGAGAGAGAGAGAGAGAGAGAGAGAGAAAGCCCATTGGGGGTTGTTACCGTTGAAAAGACTGTCGGCCATTTAATCACACCCGGCGGCTTCTGATGACGTTGAGCAACTGGCCGTATTGTTCTTGTTTTGTTCATTGATAAAGCAAACATAACGGAATGATTGCTCAAGGCGAATAGACTATATATACATACATATGCGTATACATGCACACGTACACACATACGCATACAAGGAGATCTATAAATATTGGTTTACACGGGATTCTCGTATTCAGTGTGACACGTCCTGAACAAAAAACGTCTTAGTTGTTTTATTTTTTTGGAAATAATTCTTTTCAACTAGAAATTTTGATCTGGCAGCCTGAAGACTGATCAGGCCACTGTGGAGTTGCGGTCCGGAATACCTTAGTAAGGCACGCCTGATCAGTGCCGGATGTCAACCGAATTAGTGGAACCATAGTACGGGAGTAAGAAGGCACCCTGAACAGGCCGAAGTAAGGTAACTTGAATGCCGCCATAACATGGCTGCCATGGATGCCCTGTTTCGGTACGCCTGATCTGTGCTGGATGTCGACTGGATGAGTGAAACCGTAGTACGTGAGGCAAGAAGGCTACTTTACTTCAACCTGATTAGAGTACCTTCTTACTCTCGTACGACGGTTCATCTAATCCGATGGGCATGACTTACTACGGAATCCGGATCGCAACCTGATAGCTGTCAACTCCATGTTGAGGCTGCCGACGGTGAACACAGCCAAGGAATAGGTTAAGGACAAGTGATACTATTTTATAAAGTATTATTTAAACTATTATCAATCCAAGAATCAAAGTTCAACCACATATGTGATGACTGTAATATCCAGATTCCTCTTTTTTATCTTTATATCAAGAATTTTTTTAAGTTTCGAAGAAAACGATTATATAAAACAAAAAATTAATGGCATTCTTTAGAATGATAAAATTAAGAAACAAAAAACAACAGGTTTATACAAGTGTTAGGATGGCTAAGTAGGTAGCGGGCTCAGCTTTAGAATTCGAAGGCGTGGTTTCGAATCCCGCGGCTACACAAAAACTTTAACGAGCCATAACACGATTTAATCTAATTCTCATATTTGCAGGAACACAAATAAAGCATATGGAAACAAAAAATACTACGATCATTTTTTACGACACGTATCTTAAAGTCTTAAATACACTAAAGAGTGTATTGATCAGGTCCGTAACCGGCATCCGCTTCAAGGCCGAATGCCAAAAAGCGTTTCACGCGTAGTAAAGCCCTTATCCGGCAGCCTGTACAGTGTCGTAGTACGGGATACGGCAAGCCGGATCCGGCTGTTGTCTTCCCCGTAGCTAAATTTCTAGTCGGGTTGAATGAGGAGCAATGCAATTTCAGATTTTTTGCCCGATTAATTTTAAGGCAATATTGACGTCTAGAGCGCCGTATTAGAGGTGATTTTTAGGATGGAAAATCTATTAAACTGTTCCAGTTTCCTTCTTATATTTTTTTACACATGTTTATTGATCTTTCCGAAATATATAAAAGTTGAAAAAAAAAAATTATTACCATGTACTTTTGAACATTTGTTTACAACGCCGCGCGGTCAACTCCCCCAATTGGCGACTAGTGTTGTGGCCGTTGTACGAATTTGAAAACAAATCAAACATATTCTTAATCTGTATGAGTGTTGTGATGTTGGGTACCAGATTCAGCGAAAAAAAAAACAATTTTACAAAACGGCGGCATGCTAAACTTTGATTATCAATTTTCCCTATTTTTCTGACCGTTCTAAGAGTTATTGATATTATATATAAAAAAGAATTCTACTAAATTTTATTACAAGCGTTGAAGAACAGTCTACCAAAAGTGTATGTCAAATCTGAGCTCAATCAGCCAATTGGTTATCGAGATATCGTGGTTGCCGATTTAAAGAATATAGTTTTGAGAAAAACGCAATTAAAGCTTGCTGCGTCTCAACCGCGCTCCCCAAGCGTACTCCTTATATTTTCTATAACTTGGCTAATTTTATGAGTATCATTAAACAGTTTTCACAGGCGTATTCAGAATATACTGTAGAATAATTTAAAAAAAAAACTTAAAAAAATAACGACTTTTTAAATTCCTAGTCAACAATACTGTCTTAATACTGAAATGAACGATTTGAAAAAGTCATTCCTTGCATTTTTGCTCAGGACCATAACTGTTATACGAAAATCCGGTATGCACCAATTATTATGAATCACCTTGTATGCGTGTACATATCTGTGTGTACCTCAGTATTGGTTGATTTTTCGATTCCAGGCTTTCATAGCCATGGGAACCCTTATATTTCGACACGCCGTCCATTTGTAACAGCCTCATAACTCTCTCATACTTTTACTCTTTTTTTCCATCAATGGAAAATCTCGCTGAAAAAAAAATACGTTCTCTACCCAAAATTGTTGGTTAGGTCAGTAAAAGTCAATGCTATTTTTTACATTCCAGTGCGAAGTCGTTAGTGGAATGCTCGCCTTTCTATTGTTGTAACCCTCTGATTTCAAAACCTGAAATATGTCAAGAAAATCGCACTTTTTGGAGTACTTTTAAATAAAATTATTGGGATTACCGTAAATTGACTAGTTTCCGTGTGAAAAAGAAAAAAAGTTGCATGTCAATGAAACAAGTTTTAATCAAATATAATGATTCAGTGTGTACCTACCAAGCTACCGACCTTTTTGCGAACATAATTTTCCATAAAAATGTGATAGAGTGTTTTGAATTTTCGGTCTTACGGTGTCAGATTGAAAAATGGAACTTTAAGAAAATTGCCGAGTTTATTAAGACCCCTTTTAACAACTATGTAATAAAAATATTCAACCCTAATTTTTGTCGATAACGAATAAAGTTGAAAAAATATTGATCCATCGTGATATAATCGACAGTAATGTGAAAATAATTATTCTCACGATATCATGAATTTATTAATTCATAAAATGCATAAGTTAATACGAAAGTATCACACGCTATTGAAATAATTATATTTATCGTATATTCAATGGATTACCTTATGAATTTTATTATTATCGTATTTAGTTATACATAAATATAAATTCAGAATTTGCATAATCCAATATAAAATGTATTGCCATCGAGATTCCATTGAATTCCCGATGCTATTTGCCAATATAATCCGCTGATGGATCAAGGGAGCTTATCGAGTGACTCGCCCTTTTTTTTTATCCGTCTTGACTAGGACTTCGCTGCTTTGGTCAATTAAGTTAAATATACTCTTGATTGGTGTGACACAGGCATCGATCGGATTTATCACCCGTCGAGGGAGGGAGTGGAGAAGGATTGCGGGACGAAAATTGACAGCGTGTACAGGAGGCTGGGGATAGCTGGCGGTCACGGTGTCGTGATAACTCGTGCAGGGCTTCGATATTAAACGATATACGATGTAACGAGTGACAGCAGTTATTGGAGCTTGAATAAAAAGTGTACATCTTTCACCAGTGTAGATACTCTAACGTCGTGAAATGGGAGCGTCTTGGAAAGACTCAAGATAAAATTTCCGCCTGTATAAAAAAAAAGAAAATGCGAAGAGTACATTCGATCGACAGAGTCGATTTTTTCTTCGTTTTGTCGACGTAATGAAGAATCAAAATCTCCATTGTCATTTTTTTAATTACTTGTAGGATGCAGAAATAGGATAAAGGATATAAAAAGAGTGAAAATAAATTAGTTATTATATTTCGTCAGAGTCGTTAATTTTCGATAGCCTCTGGAATATTGGTCATATTACTTTTCACGTTGTCTATTTTTGCAAAACCAACATTTCCTCGACACGCGGTATCCTCATTCCAATCGTTTTATATTATAAGCATCAATGGTGCCAAAGGATCCAGGTACCGGCGTTTCGGATGTTACAACGTTCTATTATTTTATTTTCCGTTTATTGAGAAAAAAGATGGTAGATAGAAACAACCATCTCGTCAACTGTTTCTTACGGATTGTTCAAGGAAAATCAGTAAAAACAATTGGAAAAGTTTTATCCGTTAATATCGCGGTACCACAATTTGAACATTTTCTTAGTTCAGCCAATACTCGTTTTTGCACATGGTGCATATAAGCGATGTCTAAATTCATTAGTATTTTTTTCGATCAAAGATCAAGGAATCCGCGAGCATTCCATTGGGGTATTTTTCTGATCATCACTTTGCGATAAAGCTCTGACTTGTAACCGGGGTTGTCGTAACTGCCGTCCTCCTTCATAATCTCATCGAGACCTTTGGCCTCGCTTTTGTCCACGAGTACCACGGGGAGAATAGTAAACGCGCTTAAAATACCATAAAATTCGCGCTCCATCAAGTGTTTTTTCAGTTCTTCCATACTTGGTGGTTTCGTCTTGCAGCCAAGTCTGGACATCGTTAGTCGCAGTGTATTGAGATACTCCTCCAAAAGAGTATCACGATGATTTAGATCTACATCGTCGCTGGGACTCGTGTGAAGAAAGTATAGCAAGTCAATGGCCGGCGAGGTATATAGACACAGCTGAAAGTCAACCTGAAAATCAGAGATATATAGGTATCTTAGTTTTAAGGCTTTCACGGCTCTTCATGTTATTACAAAAGTATGTGGCTTCCGGATGGAGGCCGTGTTGAGGATCAGCATTATGCCAACGTTTCGCAAACGTTACAGTCTGCATCATCAGGGCTGAGAGCTCTGATATTGAAGCTCTCGTGTCTCAGGTATTCCTTATATAGTTGGAGTCATCGTTCCAGATCATTGCACCAGTCAATCAGATGTTTTTAATTGATCAGCTGGTCAATTAAAAAACCGGGAGGACGGTGGGCCAAACATCACAGATGTTAAAAACATCTGATTGACTGGTCTAGTGATCTGGAACGATGACTGCAACTATATAAGGAATACCTGAGACTCGAGAGCTTCAGTATCGGAGCTCTCAGCCCTGATGGTGCAGACTGTAACGTTTGCGATACTTTGGCATAACGCTTATCCTCAATACGGCATCCATGCGGAAGCCACATTCTTTTGTAATAATATATAGGTATCATTTGAACGGGATTGCTCTGGCAATGAGGATTACATTGGACCTATAACCTTCAACTTATACCTACTTGTTTATGAAAATCACTATCAAAAAGTACTTTTTTATTGCGAAAAAGAAGAAAAAATTTAGTGCAACCGTTCAATTTTTTTCTGACGTGTTTCATTTTTCTAAATTTTGACTCTTTCAATGTCCCTTAGATATAATTTCAGCATTTTCATGTTGAAATACTAACAATTCTTGGCTTATATTTTGAGTTCAATATCGAAGTTGTTGGGTTTCCCACAAACGGACAACTGCCGACAAAACTTTTCTGGAAGACCATCCCATAACGTCGCCATTTTCCAGTATGTTTTGAAGAGTTTCGGAACAATTGGTAAAGTGTTGCTATTTGATTCAAATTTATACAATAAATTGTTTATTATATACTGAATTCACCTTCCAAATTTTGAATCGATTGTTTACACCGTTCCTAGAAAATTTACAAATGAAAAAAACCCTTCTTAACATAAGGAGATATTTTAACTGCTTACGCTTATCGCTGAATGGCAGTTTTACGCACGAAATAGCGTAAAAAAAAGTTTAAAATGTTATGAAAAACTGTTAAATCGCTCAGTACATTACGACTAATTCGTCATCACTGTTCTAATGTTAAATGCTCTGTGTTCAAAAGTTTTTCTTTAGTTGTAAATTTTATAGAAACGGTGTAAACGATCGATTTAAAATTTGGAGGATACATTCAGTAAATGACAAAGAATTTAGTGTATAAATTTTAATCAAATGCTAGCATTTCGATAAGTGTCCCGAAACTCCTTAATGAAAAAAATGTATTTAAACAGTTTAATTGTGTAATAAATCATACCTAAAGTTTCATAAATGTCAAACGTTTTGTTCCTTTTCTAAATGATAAATATTGGCTATTTCTTCATTTTACATGGACCCCCCCCCCCCCCTCAAGTAGTATTATTCTTTACGGAGGATCACGATGCAGAGTAAGCTAGAGTTAGCAGAAGAAAAGGTGTTAGACTTGCAGGTTTATGAGGTACAAATGTGGCTCGAATTAAGATGGCGGAACTGCTTTGTGCCAATCAATGTCAGTTAATCGAGCCGAGTATCCGTGAAAGTAATGGGCGTGAATGTTTCTTGATATTTTTAGCGATCTGTATGACTGCTTAAATTCTGCTGTGCAGAGCAGAAATGTTTGGATGAAACCATTTGAAACGAAAAAAAAAACGCATTACTAAGGTCCAGATGCCGTTTCCATTTGAAAAAACGTACTTTTTTAAAATACCGATAATTCGACGAGCCTTCGGCGACTGAATCGTGGGAATAAAGAAGGATTTACGAAAGGTGTGTGTCTGGGAGAGAGACAGCGAGGAAAGAAAACGAAGAAGACAGGAACAAGAAGTGTCGGCAAGTCGACAAAAATGGTTGTAGAATCCGAGAGGTAGTGGGATGTTGAGAATCCTGTTTAGGAAGTCGTGAAAGTCAAGAGAAAGAGTGAGTAGGTAGGAGACGGAAGCGGGGTGTGACTTTTGTTCGGAAATGGTTGATATGAGATGGGAAAAAAAAAAACAAAATAGGAGAGAGTCGAGATATCGAGAATGGCGGTAGTGGTTGATGCTACGCGAAAGGTAAAAGAACGAGGGTGAATCTCTCGCGGGGATAGTGTACCGAGATTTTCGAGAGAAATCCACAGTCGGTAGCAAGTTCATTGCATTATTCACGTTGCATGACTTCCCAAGGGGTACTCGAACGAAAGCCAAGCAATTCAAGGAGATGCGATAAAAGCTTCGAAAAGATCGTCTTTCGGTGTACATATATCCATACATACATAGAACTACCCTTGAAACCACAAGCTGACTACAACTTTGCGCGAAAGAGGATAAAATTCAAAGTATTCTGACACTCGAATCGGCTGAGTCGATTCTCATCTCTTAATCCGACAACATCAAACACCGCAATGTCATTTTTTTTTGTTTACTTCCTATCTCTCTCCCATCACTTCGTTGATTTACTCACGAAAATATGATCGAGGACCTTGCCCTCGTCGTTGTAACGGAACAGCATATTGTTCACCCAAAAGTCACCGTGATTTATCACATTGAACTCCGCGTCATTTCGAGTCATGCAGTCCGCGGCCTTCGAATAACACGAGTCTGATATATTTTTGATTTTTTCCGCATAAACTGACGCACTGCAAAAAAATAATTTGTTTATGCGAACAATTGTTTCGAGGTTCGTAGATCGGAGATTGGATTAAAATCAGGGAGTGATTTTTAAGTTCTCGGATTCTGATGTTGCTTGGTGGTGACAATTTTCTACTTATACTTGACGGTGGTTGTCTTAATGGAAGTTATCACTGCTGCAAAGTGACCAATTGGGAACCTAATTGCGTGCTACTAGGGCACCCCGGAAAAAAAACGTAAACAAATTTTGGACATTATGATTCTTTCTTAACCCTTCGTGGTCACCCTGGGTAGAATCGACCAATCGATCAATTTTTGCCGTAAATATATATAATAGTTTCCGGCTTCGAATGGGACTGTATTCACCATCTTACCTGGAGTTTGAAGTATCCTCATACCATAAAATGTATCCCCTTCACATGCCGGAATAAATACCTTTTTTGAAACGCGCACTATGCTACTATTTTTTCCCAAAAGTAGCATATCTAAGGAGTGTCATGTCCAAATTTTAAATAAAAATGTTAAAAATTCACGGACCTATGATTTTTTTAGCGAAAAAAGTGTATTTTTTGCGTTTTCACCTCTTTATAAATTTTTTTTAACATGTCGCCATTTTGTTTCTTATAAATCAATTTTTCGTACATCATCTAGAAAGTTCAAAGCATGTTCCGTAATTTTTTGAACCACTTCGGACGGATAGTTTGGTTACAATACTTTTTTGAAAACTGACTGGGTAGAATCGACCCAAGTGTGACCACCGCGATTGAATTTGGATGTGTGATCTCGAAGAGTTAATATTACACGAAAAAAATTAACTGTGTATCGCAAAATGATAAATATATTCACGTTTTTTTACTCTTGCCGAATCTTAATTTTTTATTGCAAGTCTCAAATTCAAAATAAGTCATGAACATACAACAACTTCAATGATAATACTTTTGAATTGTTTTTAAACGTTGCTCAACTCAGACGATGAGTTGAGACGATTTCCTTAACTCAGACGATGAGTTGAGACGATTTTCTTAACTCAGACGATGAGATGAGACGATTTCTTTAACTCAGACAACTCTAGTTGAATAGTTTATTAACAAGGATTTACGGAGCCTCAAGGTAGTATTGTTGTCCAAAAATTTGAAAAAAAACCATTTCTTTTTTAATTTAAATTTATCATGCTACAGACCTTTCTGAATACGCCTGTGAAAACTGTTTAATGATACTCATAAAATTAGTCGAGTTATATAAATTATAAGGAGTACTCTTGGGGAGCGCCGGCGAGACGCAGAGCAAGCTTTAAACGCGTTTTTCTCGGAACTATGTTTTTCAAATCGGCAAACACGATATATCGATACCCAATTGGCCGATTGAGCTCAGATTTGATATACACCTTCAGTAGACTGTTTTTCAACATCGATAACAGAACTGAGTGGAAATAATTTTTTTTTTAATGTAATTCTTAGAATTGTCAGAAAAATAGAAAATGTTGATAATCAAAGTTGAGTATGCCGCCATTTTATAATTCCTTTTTGCTGAATCTGGTATCAAATATCACAACACTCGTACAAATTAAGAATATGTTAGATTTTTTGTTCACATTCATACAACGTCCACAACACTAGTCGCCAATTGGGAGTCGCGTTTTTCGCGCATGTTTGTAAACAAACGTACAAAAGTACATGATAATAAATGAAAAAACAAATTATTTGTATATATTCTTGATGGATCAATCAACATGTGTAAAAAATGTTTCAGAAAGAAAACAGGAACAGCTTAACAGTTATTCCATCCTAAAAATCACCTCTGAAACAGCGCTCTAGACAATAATACTGGAAGGTATCAGTCTCGCCATAGTCACGTTGAAAAGTTGATTTCTTAGTTTCTTATTCTCCGGTCAATCGATGAAAGCCTCGAAATATTGCGAAGTATGTAAAAACTTATAAAGTAATGAAGAAAATAATAATAAAATAAAATAAAATAATAATAAAATAAAATGAATCGCTATATCTCTGAAACTGGAAAATCAGAGTTCTTAATGTTTTCTTTGACAAGCTCCATCATGTGTTCCTCTGTAATTGAGAATTTAAAAAAAAATCAGTAAACAAGTTTCGGAGTTATTTCGTGAAATTTGAAATTTTCCACTGCTCCCATAAGAATACGTGTAAAACGGCAATCTTTGATTGCTAATATCTCGAATACGAAACGGTGAATCATTTTGAAATTTTGCACGAAATCAATACTGTCCTGAATGTGTCCTCAAAATTGAAGAAAATTCTATAGAAAGACGCCTTGGCGAGACTGCTACCTTAAGGGCCGTCAGTGAAAAAGTACGACCGCCATTAAAAGAGCCCACGTATGATTCGTATTGTAAAGGATACATACAGGTATTCAATTTATAAATCACACACGTCTTCGTCGCTTATCCAAAGAAACAAAGTTAGCATACGTGACATTTCGAGATTTGAGAAGAGTGCAGTTTAGTCGAAACGAAAATAATAGTGCCAACCGTTCTAATACGTGACTGAACTTAATCCGAGAAATGTAGGATAGGAAAATAACGTACGCAGGTCCGAATTCCGTCCATTTGGCCACTTCATTGCCCAGGCACTTCAATCCCTGGATAAAGAACCGTCTCATGTCGGCGGGATGATCCATATTGAACATGCCCTTCTTGTAGGCTAACTTGTGCTTCGGCTCCTGGCGAAAACGAAATTGAGCAAGAACATAAATATCCCCTGTACAGTTTTTCTTTTCTTCCTCTCGCTTTTGCTATATACTCGGGATGTTACGGTCAGGAAGGATACCGCAGGAGAAACGAAAAATCCTGAAGTCTCGCTTTTACGCACGTGAAAACGAATGACTGCGATTATTGGACGAGGCTTTTTGATCCTCAGACTCCCCGGAGATCAAACATCTCGCACGGTTAGACGAGGAAAAAAAAATTTCGAACCTTAAATAAATTCACTCAAAGGTTCACCACTCTTTTGGTTGTTTTAATCGCTTCTCTCTCTCTCTCTCTCTCTCTCTCTCTCTCTCTCTCTCTCTCTCCCTATTTCTTACTTTGTTCCCTCTCACGCTACACGTCTTTCCTATACACGGTGCTTGGCAATATGATTTTTCTATGATCTCTTTTCTATTCTATTTTCTAATTCTATGATCGAATTTCTCAAACAAGCGTTGCTTTGTGGATTCTTTTGTTTTGGAAATCATTTAATGTTACAAACTTGAAAAAATCATCTGCTCAGGTGAGCGGAAGATTTTTGAAGCCTTATATCGACCCTTAAAGGACTATTACTTTAATATTGACGTACAGTTACTTGAGTTTAGGAATAGTTTAATTGTAGGATAATGAACAATCTAGTACAATATCAATCTAAATATATTATTTATAAAGTTATCGAATCTTAATTTGACACTGTACGTTCCAAATTCAAAATGGGGGAATAAAAATCAGATAATTATTTGATTTCCAAATTTTTATGCGCCGTTTCGATTTTAGGACATATGAAACTGAGATTCAGAGGTGTTGGAAATCTCAAAATATGTGTCATGCATGAGACACAGTTAACTCCACGTCCAATCAAAGAAGAAATGTTTTGTGTCCATAAGATTGCAATTTTTCATCGATATGTCTAAATAATAGACCGCTTAGCTTTTGAATTGGCTCTTTACTTTAGTTTTTTTTTCTAATTGCATTCAATTGACAGGGCCCGCAGAATTTTCCGTACAGAAGGGGATAAATCTGAGTATGCGAATCGCTCGGTCATTACCTTTTCGCAAATTGCTACTGAACTTGCGTGAAATTTGCCCAACCCTCTGACAGCGAGTATGCAGTGTTGTAAGTCAAGACCGGCCAATCGATCTGCCATACGAAAGCCCAGCGGTGCAAGATCCTCGATAACGAGCAACGATGGATCGCCGATCTCGGTGAACAGCACACTTGCACTGAGACGGTAATTTCTCTCGCTCACCATCTCGTTCATCTTCTTCAATGTTGTCTCCATCATTTTTATTTCTGTATCGAAGAGTCCAACCTCCGCGACCTATGTTGCATCGTGGCAGTTGAAAGACCAGTTAACTTATATCCGTTCGAATCGCTCGTACGTTGAACGTGCTTCCGATACAGCTAATCCCGCGTGAAAATTTCAGTCGGAAAAATGTACTGCCCCTTATTTGCCTTCCCTAGATCAGGCCATGGCCAGGCTTCGACCCACTGTTCTCTTTTTTGGGGACCGATCAGGAACTTGTCGGAAACTGACGAGGAATGGGATCGGAAAATCGCTGCAAAATTATGAGGAAGGTGATGGTTTACTGACTGGGTCCTGCATGAGAAATAAACCGGTGAACGGATAGGGTAGGCTAAGAAGGGGCATGTTGAGCAAGTTTGGAATTATCGCCCTGTAATTCCTTAACAGTCTACCGTATACAAATGAAACCTACTTTGGTCAATAGGAAATTTATCTGGGAAAAAATTTTGGAGACGAAATTCCTGTTATCCTTATTGGTAAGTTGGGCAAAGTAAGAATTGCATTAAAAAATCAGACGTATGCAACATGGTTTGGTACAATGCAGTAATAAAACAACATTCGCTTGTTAACTATTTAGATTTTGCAACATTAACATTAATTGCAATGAACTTTGAAATATTTTTTCTCATACAGTGGTAGAAGAAAATCTTTCAATTAGGTTTTTTTTCCTTTTGGGTGCAAAAATAATGAAACGTCCCGTGTTATCGTCTCGTGCACCGCATGGCAACAGGCAATGGCGTGATGTGTTCCCCTCCCCCATACATCTCTTTACGCCTATTGATGCACCCACGTGCGGTGCTTAGTTTTCCAGATATTTCGATTGCCCAATTTACCCGACTGCTCAACATGCCCCTCCCTACCCTAATGATCAAGAACTTTTTGATACTTGTGACATTTCACAAGTATCACAAAATGATAAGCAAAAGTGCACGCTGTAAGCATAGCACTTTTATACGTGATACAACAGCGTGTGGAAGTTTTATCGTTGTATTATGGTATCTTGGTTACGTGAAGTGCATCGCTTGAAGCCACATAGCGGATTGTTGGCTAAAAACATTCAGGTAACGTCTTCCCGGCTGGACTATTGATATTTCCTAAGGCGACTGTGATTTTTAAAACCACGAACTATCTGTTTTATTTTTTTTGTCTTATTAAATAACTTGGTTACTCGTTATGTTCAAATTAATACTTGTTGTAATGCCACTATTTATGATAAGCATATTTATTCTTCTAAATTATCACGGATGAAAAAAATGTTTATAATTGTAAATATAATTACATTAGATGTATTAGTTTCATCCTAATCAAATATAAATATTTTTGGTGAGGTAAAAAGCAAGGAGGCTATACACAGTTCTTAAAGTCGGGCTCCACTTTTCAGGAAATGTCAAAGTTCTGGTCGGGTACACATTACGTGAAAGTGTACTTGCTCACAACGTATTCTGGCTGGGACATTGTAATTTGCAAACACAGATGGTAAGCCGTAATAAACGATTTTTTGAGCTTCTCGGTCAGTTTTATGAACGGGCCTAGTCAGGTGAATCAGACGAGGCAAGACTGGCCAGGGCCCAACACAAAGTAGGCAAGCTCGTTCACATTTCTGCACAAGATAGTGCTTCTCGTGCGTCAATACGAGAGCATGTATGTCGTAATCGTCATCTCAGACGTAATTGATGCCTGAGATGACGATTGAACGGAGCTTATAAATAATTGATATTCTGATGATCTTTTCTCGCTTTTTTTTATGTGACAAAAGTGGCTGCATTGAAAAAAGTGTGAATACATACATTGATAGAAACGAGAATACATTGATAGAAACGAGAAAGAAGGCGATGATTTCGAAGTACGAGTAAACTTCTGATAATTGTGATAGAGGGGTGCTCGGGTGACCGATATATCCCTACTCCTTATATCGCATCTGCAGATAGCGGCGCGTCCCCTCTTCGCGTGCAATTTACATTGCTGGAAACGGAGGTTTAAAGGGGAGCTCCTCAACCAGCATGCATAAAGTTATCGGAAGTTTACTGTACACAAAATTATTATACATGTGTGTAAATATATATAGGTGAATCATCCAATCCTGTATACGTGATTTCATCATACAATGCAAAGTATCAAAATTTTCGGTAACTCATGGGCCACCGTTAGGCATCGGTACCCTAAACTTAAAATCGATAAACGAAATTATGAATGTTCCAGCATTCATTTGTGTTGCATCTGGTCAGCTAACAGTATAGCCATGTGACTTTTCTATCTTTTTCATTAATTTCCAATGTACACTTAACTACCGCTCAAAAGTTTGCATATATCAGTCAAAATTTCTTGCCGCACTAAAAATTAGATAGCTCCGTAAAAAAAAAAAAGATCCAAATTTAACGTAGGGTCATTTTGAACGGAACAAATTCAGCTTTGTTTTGCTTTTTTAAATATTTTTTGTGATTCTTTTTCGACCCGGTACACACTTTTGTACGTGAACGTTTTTCGGCTATTTTTCGACAATTTTAAACTATTTTTTTGTTATTTTTATCCATGATAAACTTGAAAGGGGTAGTAGAAGCTCCATTTTCGTTTTTTATAAAGATTCATACGATTTTTTTTCGCAAAGTTATTCTTTTTTGGCTAAAAAAGACAAATTTTGAAAAATACAACATAACTCAAGAACTATAGGGTTTGAGGGGAAAAGTTTAAGATGTTTATGTTTAAGATGTAAAAAGTTGCGTAAGTTTATACTGGATCGCCTGGAATTTTTTCAGAATTTTCTTTTGAGATTTTTTTTTGAATATATTCGCTCGAAATTCTGATGAGTAGAATGGCTTAACTCAAAAAGTATGGCGTTTGGGAGAAAATATCGAGAGGAGAAACTTTTTCAATTTTCGATTTAAAATTCGCTTGAATTTTTTCAGAATTGAACTCCGGAACTCGGATAATCATTTGTTTGGACGAATCTCCGAGTTTCAGCCAAAAAAAATTGAAACAATGTCAAAAAAATTCTGAAAAAATTCAAGCGAATTTAAAATCGAAAATTAAAAAAGTTTATTTCCGTGATATTTTTCGAGTTAACCCATCCTACTCATCAGAGTTTCGGGCAAACATAGTAAAAAAGAAATCTCAAAGGAAAATTCTGAAACCATTCAAGGCGATCCAGAATACGCAACTTTTTACATCTTTGATATTTCCTCTTCAACCCTATAGTTCTTAAGTTACGTTGCATTTTCAAAGATTTGTCTTTTTAGCCGAAAAAGAAATAACTTTGCGAAAAAAAATCGTACGAAACTTAAAAAAAAACGAAAATGGAGTTTTTACTACCCCTTTTAAGTTTATCATGGATAAAAATAATTTAAAAAATATCTATAAGTTATGCACCTAATTCTCGATGATCGAAAAATAGCCGAAAAACGGTCACGTAGAAAAGTGTGTACCGGGTCGAAAAAAGATCATAAAAAATATTTGAAAAAAGCAAAACATAGCTGAATTTATCCCTTTCAAAACGCCGGTCATTAAATTTGGATATGTTTTTTTTTGGCGGAGCTATCTAATTTTTAGTGCGACAAGAAATATCGACTGGTGTATCCAAACTTTTGAGCGGTAGTGTATATCGCATATATACGATTTTTATGGGTGAGTAATAGTGATTGTCATGGGCGAGCACGAATGTAAAAAAGGCGATCTTTCGATGCGCATTATTCGTTAATTACCAAGTCTTTGTGAACGCCGTCGACGTATGGCGCTATTTTTACTATCAACGATCTTTTTTCCGTTTGCCCGCGACCGGTTTTGTTGCGCGAAAATTCCACGACAACCCGAATCATCTCACTCGTGTAATTGTCACCTTTAGCTGTTGCTGGCTTTGTCGTTATACCCTTCACTTTGATCGACTCGTCCTTTTCCGAATTTTTCAATATCTTTTCTATGAATTCTTGATTCAACCATGCCGGTGTTTCGGCACCCATTATTGATGATTGACGCGTCGATTATCTCGTAAAGAAGCAAATCTGAAAGATTGCAATGATTTTCTTTAAGTATTGTATTAATTAAAAATTGGACACGAGAAGAACGTGATTGAATTGTTTTGGTGTTATAAAGAAGCCTGCCATATTATTTATATTTCACCGTTCTGACATTTATACTTTCACTCTCTCTCTCTCTCTCTCTCTCTCTCTCTCTCTCTCTCTCTCTCTCTCTCTCTCTCTCTCTCTCTCTCTCTCTCTCTCTCCCTCTCTCAGAAATAATATGTCACCTTGTGACAGTCTCGCAACTTTCACTGCACTTTCGTCCCGCGGTCTCCACAAGTGTTTCGAGTCCCCAGGCACCGATATCTCATCAGCTTCCAATAGGTCAATGAAGCGTGATATATATATATATAGAGGGTGAGGCACATAAAGTGTTACAGAGCAATAGCACTCAAACTATTGGTCATATCCAAAAATGTTTCAGACAAAAGTTTCAGTGTTCGAGAAGGCCGTCATGCTGGACCACCCTATTTTTTTATCGGTGGAGGCACTGAAGCTACGTCAAGGTCAACTCCACTTTTTTAAATGGAACCATGTATTTTTTTTTCGCCTGCCATTATTACCGATTTTAAGATGAATTCAGCGACCTACAACACAAGGTCATTCTAGTCACCCAAAGTATGAAAATAGTTGAAAAATCGAAAAATATCGGAATAATCACTTTCAAAGGATCCACTAGCCTTGGTTTGGGTCTACCTACAGAAGATGCTCGAAGTGATGACGCTCGACTTGTAAACACGCCTGACCACGCCTGACGACACGAAAGAAAGAATACGCCGAGTATGTACCGAAATTACACCACAAATGTTGGCTGAAGTTAGACGGTCTTTTCATCAGCGAATTGACAAGTGCTTACAAGTCGAGGGTCATCACTTCAAGCATCTTCTGTAGGTAGACCCAAACCAAGGTTAGTGGATCCTTTGAAAGTGATTATTCCGATATTTTTCGATTTTTCGACTATTTTCATACTTTGCGTGACTAGAATGACCTTGTGTTGTAGGTCGCTGAATTCATCTTAAAATCGGTAATAATGTCAGGCGAAAAAAAAATACATGGTTCCATTTAAAAAAGTGGAGTTGACCTTGACGTAGCTTCAGCGCCTCCACCGATAAAAAAATAGGGTGGTCCAGTATGACGGCCTTCTCGAACACTGAAACTTTTGTCTGGAATATTTTTGGATATGATGAATAGTTTGAGTGCTATTGCTCTGTAACACTTTATGTGCCTCACCCTGTATATATTTGCAACGTTCCATTAATTGCCAATTTATCAAATGATACCACAGACAATTGGACTAAAAGATTCATTTCAATGTTCGTAAAACATTATTTTTTACGTCACCGTCCATAATCATTCTTTCATTAATTGTTCCAAATATAGAATAAGTAACGAGTAAATAATCAGGGTAACATTCAAATGAAATCAATCGTGACAGATTTTCGATATTTTTAGTATTCATTCTTCAGAAAAACACCAACTCGTTCAACGAACTATACAATTTTATGCAGCCACCTTCAGTCAGCTTTATTTTATTGTCGATTTGATGCTCGTATAAAGTGGGCCGATATCAAGAGACGCGGCAGCGTCTCGACGCCAAGTAATAAAAAAAAAACGACTGTCACGACAACGACACGCCGCGCTCTCTTTATATACCAAGATGGGCTTTAGCAGACGACTTTTTGACTTATAATGGACATTACGCGAAAACGCGGAGACGAATCGAAAATCTAATGACATTTTACCAATAAAATGTTATTTTTTCCTATCGATTTTGTTTGGGTCATTTTTCAATCCGCCTACTCAAACTTGAGATCTCGTAATATTTGGCCGAATTTCCGAGCGACTTTTTTACCACAAAAATTCTTCAACACTTTAGAACGTTCCAGACTCATCGGTTTTCTTGGAGGGATAAAGTTATTCGGTCGCATCGTAAGCTATACTACATAAGTTTTTTTGGGGAAAGCGTGAACATGGGGAACGCTTAGCGTTTCAGCCTGAAGTGCACCGTTGGTGCACTTCAGGGCAAAGCTACTATAAACAAACGATGGCGCGCTAGAAACGTCAAAAGTCGGGTTCTTCGAATGTATGGCCTCTGTCGGCTTTAACCTCCAAGTAGGGTTAGAGCGCGAAAGTAGAAAAGCAGTGAAAGTGTAAAAGCAGCGAAAGTGGATATAAGTTCATAAAAAAGCCCTAATTACGGTTACAAAATTTATTTATAAACAAAGGACCCCCGTATACGTCATAATATTATAATGGAAAATTCCATCGTTTTTGGTTATACATACTCGCAGATTCTCGCCGCGGATCCACAAACAATACGCGTCAAGTGAGTTGATATGACAATAAGGCGATTTTTCATAACCTTACTACATAATGGACGGACGTGCAAAAGAGTTTAATTGGGAATTGTGTTATTTTAAAAGCGAATTGCATAAGTTTTTGCTGCATCATATCGTGAAATAGAATAAACATGACGTACGTATGAAAAACGTCACGTGGCTCGGAAACATCCCGACGCCGAGATGGAAAGTGAAACGACGATCGCAGTCGACAAAACGATGATTTTTCGTTTGAGGAAAAAGGTGAGTAAATATAAAATTATAATTTTTATAAAGTCATATGAGTACTATATCTGCATAATAGTGTACGATCTGAGTTTGAGTTTTCCCCACCCATTTTGAAGTGATGAATAGAATATGTTAATGTTTATAGGGCCGAATATACCACCACGTGACCGTCTGGAATGATGCAGTGCTCAATTTCTTATTCACATCCGGAAAAACTGCAAGTTTCGCCAGACAACTATCGACAGTAACATCGATGCGGTGTACGCAGGTTATGGCAGAACTTTTCAACAATTATAATGGTAATATTCTTCTATCTGGTAGTGTTTTCTTTGCGTAGACTGGTTACGCCATAATAGTTATGTGCGTAGACTGGTTACGCTAGAAGAATTCTTTGCGTAGACTGGTTACATCAGATCAATTATTTGCGTAGACTGGTTACGCTAGAAGAATTCCTTGCGAAGACTGCGTACGCTAGAAGTTACATATAAATTGTATTTAATTAACTCTATAACGACCTTAGATTTCTTAAATAAAAATCGGGAAACTGAGTATAAATGTGTGATAATAATTTCTCAAATTACTATTGTGCCAAATTCAATTTCAAAATTCAAATTCAAATCAAATTTATTAAACATTTAAAAAGTTGTGCGTCTCAAATTTTTATTTATAGTCACATATACGTGACTTGGTAAGAAAAAATATTTTTTACTTTTCAGTACATTAAATAAAAGCTTGTTTTTAAAACAATATTTTTTTACATATAAATTATTTTCTACTTTTTAGTCTGTAATTTTTTAAAGTCGAATCATGCAGTCACCTCTTAGAGGCATGTTTGCAAAATGTCAGAGTTCTAAGTAGTCGGGAAGTGGGTGAAATATCGATTTTCCGTTTTGTATCTCACAACTAGCGAAGTTAAATAAAAGCTTGTAAAAAAGAAAGTTATCGTTGTGCCTTTTATTAACAGGCGCGACTATTTATGCATAGAAATACTAACCCTTTTCCTCATCTGCAGAATGTTACAACAGTCTTCTAATGAAAACAAAGCCATGAGATTGCTAAGGGACTGAATCGTGTACTATTTATCCGTCTGTCTCTTTTGTCTTATACTACCAGGTGGAACAAAATCATAGATTTATTAGGAATACATGAAATATTTAGTTGTTAGACGATATTGAATAGATCTTGATTTGTATAAAAAAAATAATTTTAATAATGGAATGCAATAGGAAAACAATTGATTTAAGGGGGAATATCAGTGTGAAAAAAAAATCGATTTTTTTTGCTTAAATAGATAGTTTTGGCCTTTAAGAATATGCCTACAAATTTTCAAAACAATATTCGGCTTAGAAGTATTCGAAATTGGCGCCAAGCGTCGACGCTCTCAGAGCCTTCTATACGGGCCGGACGCGTCCCGCCTTTTTCGTCTATTCAGGCGCCAAAATTTATACCTGCGTGACTACCTGCGTGCCAGGGGGAGCCAGGTATATATATACATTTGTGTATTAGTAGTCAGTTGGTTAGTTATAAGCCATATTTCGAGTAGTGTGCGTCTTACAAGTCGTGTTTCGAGTAGCGTGCGTCTCAACGGTTTCTTGTAGTATTTATAAATTGTGAAAGTGTAAATAAACAAAATGGACAGAAAAAGTAAAAGACACGTTCCGGGTGACAATGTGGTAAGGGCTGATAGGAAAAAAAACGAAATTCGCCACTTCGAAGAATCGATATGTTTTGGAAAAAGAAGAAGGAAATATCAGTACTTCCTCGGCTAAACTAAGCGTGTTTGGCGAGACTTCAGTTACAGTGAATCCAAGTGTTTCTTACCGCTTAATTGATTTTTCTAGTATTTTTTCCGAACTAAAAAAATTTGTGAAGTGTAAAGAATGTGGAAGTGAAATTGACTTTGCATAAACGAGCATACGCGGATTGGGATTTAAATTAGTTGTAAAATGCAAATCAGCCGCTAATTTGGCTGCTATAATATTTAACGATGGTCACGTGGCTTTGATGGATGTTGTTGAGGACTTGGGCATCTCCATAGGCGAGAAACTGTTCAATGATTGCCACGAAATCGACCGAAAACGTATCAAGGACGCCGATCGCTACTCAGCAGCAAACACGCACGAGGGACGCTTGAATGCTATAAACCCACTTCAGGATGAGGATATGATATTGCTGGGCGCAAAAGAGCTTCTGTATGGTCCAGGGATAGCAGACTAATCGGTAAGAACTTGTTTTATATTTATATTTAAGTTACATCATTCAATTTTATCGTCTCAAAACTTTAAACGCGTTTTTCTCGAAACCATGTTTTTTGACCTGGTTGACAGCATAACTCTGTCAAATTTTGTACAATCGACTTCATTCAAAAAGGATTCTCTTCAGAAAACTTATCGCTATCGTCGCATCGTAGAGTTTTTTTTTTAATTCTTTGCTTTTTTTATTAACAATTTACTGCAAAATTTTTGTGTAAAATTCGATTTTTTTTAAATAGCCGCCATTTTTTTTCTAATCAACATTTTCAAATTTCCTACGATGCTGCAATAGCTATACTATTATAATTTAATAATCTTTTTGAATTTTTGATTTCAGATGCTTGCTGTGGCATTTACGCTGTCAACCGTCGGGGAGTCTTTTTTTGAGACGCCATTTTGCGACCGCTCCTCTGCTTAATAAAATGTACTAAAAATTAAAAAAAAAAAAATTCCTTGTATGCTTCATTACTTCAATAATTAATACACAAAATTTAAATAATTTGATCGAGCCGTTTTTTTTTTTTTAATTCCCAAAAAATACCTCATTTTTCAGCCTGTCACACTGATATTCCCCCTTAACGAAAAATCTAGTCAGTTCAAATAAAAGAAATTTAAATTTCTACAGTAAATCCTTTGTCATATACTGAACATCCGCTCCAAATGTTAAATCGACCATTTCTATAACATTTACAATTGAAGAAACACTTTTTAAAATAGAGCATTTAACATTACGACACTGATGACATATTTCTCATAATCTACTGAGTGATTTGACAGTTTTTCATAACACTTTAAGCATTTTTCACACTATTTCGTGCGTAAAACTGCCATTCAGCGATACGTATAGGTAGGCAAAATATCGCCTTATGTTAAAAAGGGTTCTTTCAATTGTAAATTTTATAGGAACGGTGTAAACGATCGATTAAAAATTTGGAAGATGCATTCAGTATATGAGAGAGAATTTGTATAAATTTATTGAAAGAACTGTATAAATTTGAATCAAATGGTAACACTTCACTAATTGTCCCGAAACTCCTTAATCAGTGTTCTGAGATACAAAAAAAATATACTAGTATGAAACAATTTTTATAACCCGTACCTTGATTTTTTCCACTGTAAAATTCTGGGACAGTACTATGTATGCATGTACTTAAGTGTGATTACTTATCTCTTATTGATACGAACATGTCTGTTATCTGCTAGTCTAAAACAGCAAAGCTTTGATGTTACAAACTTGCATTAAACAAAAATTCTAAACGAAAAATAAAAACTTTAAGTTGGCTCATTACTTTGTTACTACCAATCAAATTTTTAATTGGAAAACCAAACATTATCGTAATAGACATATTGCTATTGAACAAACATCGTGAATTATGCACCAATTGCCATTTTCAAATGCTAAAGAGTTACAGGTACACACTGTATTTCACTTCTACGTTATTCTCGTGCGTCATACTTGCTGTACCTCTTAAAAAACGCATAACTGAAACTTTACTGTAGTTCGTCCTCAGGCATTTATATTAAAAGATATAAACATACTGATCTCTTTCAATATAGAAAAAACATACATTTTCGGGCACGGCGAATTAGAAATTCGAAGATAATGAGAAGCGTAATATTTGTTCAGTGACCTTAAGTAGCGTCGGCGAAATAATCCACCATCCTAATAAATTTAACGTATGGATATGCAAATAAAAATACATACCACACTAACTAGAGTGAGCAAATGATGCTGCAACCACGTTAAGTTTATAACTATAGAAAATGAAGTATTTCCGTTTCAAAAAGATATGAAATCCCCCTAAAAAACTTTAACAAGTAAAAAAAAACGCCAAGTAATAAAAAATGCCCTCGAAAAAATTATCGGTTGTTTCACTATCTACAAGATTCTAATTAACCTCGAAATATTTGTGATTTTTTTCAAACAATAGTTTTATTTAGATTTTAATTTTTCAATTCAAACGTACAAAAGAAGTGAAATAACTTTTTATGAAAAAGCCAAGCAAATTTACTAGAAACGTACAGAAAATTACCAAACTCTAGTAATACCATTTTTCTTAATATTTTCTTTTCAAAAACCATTTTACTATTATAATAAAAGTACGAATCACGATTATATAAAAGTACAACGTATGCATCACACAAGTACTGTTTGTATGTATCACTGGAAATGTTCGGCAACGACTTGGCGTGCATGATTAAGAAAAAAAGCTCGGGAACATACGCGATTTTCTTACAGAAACGGCCCTACCGCTTGCAAAAGTAACTTTTGCAACAATTTGTCTACATAGATTATTTCAAATAGTAACATCGCATCAGGCATATAGGATTATTAGAAATGAAATGTTCGACTGTACTTAGACAGATTATCGGTAATGGAGCGATAGGTGTCGAAAGTAATATCGACATTCCTTTTCTACCAGCAAGTGGTGCGGACCGTAATTCAAACCTTCAGCCTGCCAAAACTATCTCCATTAAGTTATGTGGAAGAATACTTCCACATAACTTTTCAAATTATGCAAATAAAGTGAGATTTCAAGAGCCTTGTGGTCTAGGGGTACATCACTGATTTTTTAATTGATACTTTGCGGAATCAGAAACTTGGTTTGCAGTTACATAATAAATTGCGTCAATTTATGTCTTTCTTAACCTAATGGTCAAGTTGTTGAGGAAACGTCATCCTTCGCCGAGCTTTTTTTCTTAACCATGCACGCCAAGTCGTTGCCCAGCATTTCCAGTGATACATACATACAGTACTTGTGTGATGCATACGTTGTACTTCTATACAATCGTGATTCGTACTTTTATTATAATAGTAGAATGGTTTTTGAAAAAAAAACATATTGAGAAAAGTGGTATTACTAGAGTTTGGTATTTTTCTGTACGTTTCTAGTAAATTTGCTTGGCTTTTTCATAAAAAGTTATTTCACTTCTTTTGCACGCTTGAATTGAAAAATTAAAATCTAAATAAAACTATTGTTTGAAAAAAATCACAAATTTTTCGAGGTTAATTAGAATCTTGTAGATATCGAAACAACCGATAATTTTTTCGAGGGCATTTTTTATTACTTGGCGTTTTTTTTTTATGTGTTAAAGTTTTTTAGAGGGTAACAATTAACAGCAAAAAAAAGTTCCATCGGTTAAAAAAACAATCGGTGGACACGTAAAATTCTGACGTGACGATTGTTCAGTATCCCACGCGAACAGACACGAAAAATTGTGATTGAACTGAAAAAAAAATGTGAACCACCAGAGAGGCATAGAATTTACACAATTTCATGAGAGTGAAGGGGAAAAAATCCAAATTTCGCACCGGGTAAGATATTAGTTTGGAAAGCCGGCAGTACCGAAGTCACGAAATTACATTCGCTAATCTTCTTCGAGTGTTTGATCCTCCACTATCGTTAGTGCGTTTTGATTCAAAGTTTTGGCTTGACACGAATTTTCGCGCTTGGCGAAGAGAGCGTTCTGAGAGACAAGAATCACGGAAAATAGTACGTGCAAACGCGGAGAACAATGCCGGACCGATTGACGCGACGACATTACATTTCTGCCTTATTTATACTCTCGGCATTCATTGCATACTAACGACAAAGACAGAAGCTTTTCCTTTTTTTCTTTTATTCGACGCGTAGTGTATACCGGAATACGTAGTGTACAAAGTATGATTCCCTTGGTCGTGCGTGTGACCTATCACCAAGATAGAGGCTAATAAGCGCCGAACCCCTCGTTTCTGCCAAGTCACTCGATCTTACGTAGGATTCGGCCGTTTCATACGAACCTTAGTGCCGTATAATCATTTGCTGCTCGTCATCTGTATAAACCGTGGATTGAAGTTTGGATCACGAATTTGTATCCAATTTATTTGTCTTTTATCTATTTCGCTATCTTCACACACATTTTTCTATATAATTCACAACGCGATATATATTTTTTTTTATTCGTCATTCGATAACCAATATCTAATTTGCAGTTGAATGCATTTTGAGAATAACTTGGAAAAACGTCACTCGCGAAAAGCAAAAATCCCAAATATAGAGCACGAAATGTGCTCCATATTCGGGATGCCCAATCTATATTGGCAGAGCAGAAGGATCAAAGATAAAAACAGCTTTGCCGTAATTTTATATTGAATATCGGGATAGGTTTACGGGATACATCATCGTGCCTAAAGAATCGTAAATGATTTTTTAATTCGTGAAAGCAATCTAAGAACATTTTCCACTCGTTTAACTGATTCGTGTGCGCCAGTGCATTGCGCAATTTCAAACGATTGACCGGCAGCCGTGCGAAGCTGACGTCGAGTGCACTTGAGCATGGATATAATGGATTTATTGATATGGCTGCTCATTTGCGATTGCAATAGCAATGCTTTTTTCAACTAAAAGAAAAAAAATCTGCAATTGTGGATATCGAATAATTTGGAAAAAAAAACTGTTGTCAAATAGACAAGAGGTCAGCAGATAAGCGGACAATTTATTTTTTATAGCAATTCACAAACATTCTCGTCGATAGAATCGCCAATATATGTGGTGGAATGCTAGCTAAAGTTACTCTGATATTGCCACGATCGTGAATGAATATAGCGAATACCCATTGACTACACAGACAATTCATTTTTTTTTGCTCCCATTTATGAACTTATTAAACGAACCAAGATAAATCGATATTGCTCGGATGGAAAATGCATGATTTATGTGAGAGAATAGCTTGCTGGAATGGAGGTTCAAGGTGAACGAGAATGTGACGTTTCGTCGATATTTTTCAACATTTTTATTCGCTCTGAATTCTTTCAGTCTCTTTGAACGGTTATAATGATTTTTACCTTATGAGCGTGGAAAAGAGTCAAGGATTCTCGCAGCCTGGCCTTATTTTTTATGGACCTTTCTCCCTTTCTCTCTCTCTCTCTCTCTCTCTCTCTCTCTCTCTCTCTCTCTCTCTCTTCCCTTTCACTAACTATCTCTCTCTTTCTCTCAAGGATTCAAATTCGATTCCTCTCAAAATGTTCAGATTAATGAAGATTGAAGCCTGTAAGTTATTAGATATTGGAGAGCAGCGCAATCAGTATAATTTGTATAGCTCTTTTTTCTAATCTCTTTTAAACCGAGATGATTGATTTAGAAAAACTTTTAATAATAATAATTGCTAGGAAAAATGTTGAATAATGGCACGAAAAAATGCGTCTAAACCGATACAATAAAAATGTAGTGTCTATCCGTACATTCCTTTTTTTTAGTCTGAAATAACGGTGATAGGTTTAAAATACGAGGTTGA
This sequence comes from Ophion ventricosus, assembly GCA_963932345.1. NCBI lineage: Eukaryota > Metazoa > Arthropoda > Insecta > Hymenoptera > Ichneumonidae > Ophion > Ophion ventricosus. The sequence continues at coordinate 17,416,843 of OZ010714.1, forward strand.
GACGATATCTATCAATTTTGGAAATGTGGGCCACTTGTGTTCTACTGCATTCGGCGTGAAAGCACCTAGAGCTTTTTTCCTCAAACTTTGGTACGTGAGATTAAACGCTTTCAGAATTCGCGTGTACTTTGTTTCATCGGAATTCGCCAAATAAAATCTGAAAAATGCGATTTTCCTCGCGAAAGAATAAAGAAGAATCTTCTTGAAGGAATCTCTTCAATATATATTAAATGTTATATATTTTCATGATTTACCTCAATTCGTGTTGTTCTCTGCTGACATGACAATGAAAATGCATGAAGCTGTACGTAGAAAACATTTTTTGTTGAACAATACAGAAAACGTGATAAAAAAAATAATAACGTTAGTATGTAACACGATAATGACCCTAAAATACATTCCTAATAAACACGCGTGAAACAAACTTCCCACCCACTCGCGATTAAAATCGTAGGCAAAATTCAACAAAAAAATAATTACAGTAATATTCATCGATATATTATTCCAATATTGCGGGCCATAATTATTTATGCAATATTTAACTGTCACAGTATTTTGGTAGGTAAGAAGGTGTATACTAATTCCCTTATTTACACAATCGGTGTATATCCATTTGTAATTTTTTTGGGAAGTTCAATTAGAGATGAAACCTCTGCCTGTTTCGAAAAATTAAGGTCTGAGGCAAAAGAAGACCACAATGCTTACTTATGCGACGATAAGATAACATTAGGAACGTTAATTTTTTCGGTTATTCAATAACCATGGTTTCCACTTTTTGATAATAATACCATTATAGTTAAGTCATTCTAATTGTGATCACAACATTCACCTTGGACCGTCTACGTGTACAAATATCACACAATCGTACGCACTATAATTTATGCAATACATGTCTATAGGCAAGAGCAATTCTAGCTCTATACGGCAGAGCTAAACAACTTCCTTATTTACCTGTCCACTATACGGCGTCGCGCGAAAAAATGTATGTAAAAAAACTTAACGAATTAGAAACGATATTTGGAGTGCGGTCACGGTGCGACTATTCGTTGTCTCATGTTAAGCCGCCTTGGCCGCAGCTAATACGGAGATGGGTGATCGCTTAATTCCGGACCGACCGTGGTCTAGGCATATTGACCGATTTTTCGATGGCAACGCAACTTCACCTTAACAACATGTACCCACGTGTTTCGGTAAGAGTTTTCCGCAGTTTCCATGTACCCTCGTGCAAATGCGATCCAGTAGTGCATCATTAAGTAAAAAAAAAAGTGTAGATAAAAATGAACAAGGAGGGCATCGTGAAAACCCGAAGATTCATTGGAAAAACGAAAAAACTTGGGTGCGGTTATTTTACGAAACCACGATACAAGCGACACTTTCTTGCCATAACCCTAAACGATTTATCGCGAAATCGCCGAAAGTATGTAATTTTGTTTTCGTCGTTTTGGTTTAGTCGTTTTATTATTAAGAGTCGATAAAAAAGAAAGCAAATGCAGGTACAAATGTTCCATTAATTTTTTTATTATAATACTCATCATGATAATACAAAAACAGGTTAGCTAGAAAAATATTAAGCTTAACAAAAATTTTTGCGATGTAAAATTTATCATTGTTTATTTTTAAAAAACCAGGGCTAAAAATATTGCACGAATTTGAAATAACATTGAAAAAGCGCTTCAACATAAGACGTAACAAAAATGTAAATCATTTGAAATTTCAGCGGGCGAAAAACCGAAATTGAAATAATTTTGTGTTTATACTAATTAAAATGCAATTACCAAAAGTATTTGTAATCTGTTTTATAAATGTGTTATTTATTATAATTGCAGTGGATTAAATAAACAGAATTCTCATAACAAACATGATTTAAAAATTAAAATAATTTCGTTAATACTATATTATAATTGTATTTGATTTAATTTAAAACGAATAGTTGTTCTTGAATTATTTAATGTATTATTATTAACTTTCAATTATCCAAAGCAATGGATAACACAAACTTTATAAAAGGCTCAAATATCAAGATTTTGTAAGAGCGCTCTTAAGGTATTACTGGATGGACCATTAAGCAAAAAGTTAGTCCAATATTGGCGAATCGTGGATTTACAAGTCTAGATCATGTCGTACATGTTTAGCCTTAGTAATAGCTAATTTAATGCTAAATTATCACTTAGAAATGTCAATTTTCCATTTTTAATAATAATTGAATTCAAATTCGACGATATGGACGTGTGCTTGACTGCGGTTTTGTCAGTGACTGTACATCTGTTTCACCGTTCAGCAACAAAATTTCTCTATTTTTAAATTTTATTAATACATTCAGAACATAGTATTATCAATAATAACCCAAAAACTCAATATCTATTGAGTTTTCCAATAATTGCTATTAATTTATCGTTAAAAAAAGTGATACTCCTCATAACTTCAATTAATTTCTCGACAATTACTCAGCCGTTTTATATGAAACTTAGCAAAATCAATCGCTTGATCCTAAATCTTGATGATATAATATTCTCAGAATTTACGGCGATTTAGTTCCATTCGTTTTGCAACAATTAACTTCTGCAGAAGCTGTTTTCCCATAAGCGACCGAGTTAAATTAATATGTTTATAACTACTAAATTATTTAGTGAAAAATGTTTTCCCATATGAATAATCAATATTTCTAGTAGCTACAGTAAAATTTTCATTGAAAAATAATGATAAATAAGCGAGATGCAGTCAGTCTGCGAGGGGTCCAGAAAAAAAAGGTGCTTCGCGATGATCACTGTTGCTCATCACTGGATCATCTGAAACCAAAAAAATTAACGGGAATCATTAGTAAATCATATTGGGCTCAGGATGGACGAAGGGTTAATGAAAATTTCGAATTTTTACCAAATGGCGGATGTTCAAAGTAAAAACTTGTTTTTCGACCAAAATTTCTCATATTTTCAGTTAAAAAAAAACTATTCACCGCCGATAAAAATCCTTCGTCCATCCAGGGGACAATTATGTACAGAATAAGTGATACAAATTTGAAAACGATCGGTCAAGCCGTTCTGGAGTTACAGTGATCACCGAATTTGAAAACGTGCTTTCGAGAAAAACGCGTTTAAAGTTTTAAGTACAATTTACATGCAAATAAAAAAAAAAAATTTGGACTTTCATCGAATCATCTATTCCGGCACCATAAAGTGACCCTTCCTTCGCCTTAGCGGTCGCAGTAGAAGCGATCTTCTTCCGTCGTCGAACTACTCTGGCCTCTCGAGTGTTTTCCGCCGAACGTCGGTTAGCCACTTCAACTCGAACAGAATCCTCCTTTGTGGAAAAATTGTGGGCGTTTGGTCCTAATTTAATCGCCATAGCATCAAAAACTGCTAACAAGCCATAGGAACCTTCGTTGAAGGTGCAGGTAGCAATGTTGGCTGCTATGCTAACAGTGGTGAAGATGGCAGGTAACGTTTTTGGGATGACCTTCCAAACGCTCTGGTTAAAACTTTCATTACTATTTTTCGTAAATCCTCCTATACATCTTTGTAGTAATTCGTCTTTTGTAAGGTCTTCGTAAATCGGCTTTATTGCGGCTAATACATTCGTTGGTAAGGCATTGTAATCGTGTTTGAAAGAGCATAACTTCTTATCTGCTTTTGCACGCTGATACGTACACCACGAGTGAGCACCTGCTGGACATTTGTGACGAAGCGGGTTTGCGTCGGTTGAACTATAGTGATAGAACGTGGCTCAAATGGCATTTTTCATTTTTTCAACAGAATCACAATTATCACGCCTTACCAAAATACTCTGACAATTTATCAAACATTTTGCCAGTAAGTTTTCCCTTACCGCTAAGTCCTTTGTTATTCTTTTTACACCCACGTAGACGCGTACCGATTCGTTTCTGAACATCACCAACGCATTCTTTTTCCCTTAAAATAGTTTCATTACAACAGCCGCCAGAGCACAGCCGCTCGAGGCGACTGTGCTCAAAGTTGTATATCTTCTTGAATAAAGCTCCGATTTGTCTAAAATGTTCAGAGAATACTTTTGAAATGCTGTACTTTGAGAAAATGAAAAAAAAACGATTTTTTGAAAATGCTGACTAGCCCTCACCCCTTAATTCGAAGTTTAAACGTGTAGAATTTTCTAGAATTTTCTATGGTAGCTTGCCGAAATCATTGAAAGTGAAGGATTTGACATGCATAACTGAAGTTCGATTGGACGTGATACATGTCGCTCGACATGCCTAACCAAACTCAAAACAGGGCTAAAAAACTTAATCTTAAAAATAAATACATTAGATATAAATTCTCATAATTTATTTATCGACAAAAGTTATTTTCGCGTACATTGTTGAAACTTTAAAAAATATTTTAACATTGTTGAAATTTTACGACGTCTCTTCAACGGTTGGCTTAACGCAATTTACATTCGGTTTCAACTTCAAAACGGCAAGATTGTAATAGTACGTAGTCGATTAGCACGTAAACTTTGCAGTGGTTGTCGCGTGCAGTGCTGATGTACACGAGCAACGATGACAAGACACTTTTCATCTTATGCAAGGAATATTGATATCGTGATGCACTGTATTCTAACACTTTTTTTTCTCGAATAAACGCCACGCTTGGCAAGCACACACATATATATATATATATATGAGGGAAAGGAAGTTTGTAAGACTTGATAAGCTCTCTTTATTCGTTGTCGCCTAGCAAGTATTGTCAATTGAAGTCAATTGTACGAGAACGCATAGGAGTAAACGGAGAATCTTGATACAGTATCAAGTGACGCGGAAGAGCCTTGGGAGCAATAATAGAACATTATTATTGTAAGTGATCGAGCGATAGCGGTGTATTAACCCTTCCAGCTTAGTAAGATACAACATACGCCATGAAATAAACGCAACTTGTACTGGAGGATTCCAAATACGCGGACATAAGAATATTGGTGTTAGGAATGCTGCAACACTAATGAACGAAATATCTATATGAGAAGCTATCTTCGGTCTCCATTTCATTCAAATACTCCTCAAACAATAATGGATTTTTTTTCGTCTCTTAGACACTACGTCTAGGCAAATGTTTACGTAAAGTGGCAATAATTGCGTTGGGATGAAAGTACGCTCGAAGTGTAATAGAAAGAATCGGTGCCACTCTAGGCGAGATACGAAATTATATCTAACAATTATTATTAATCTAAAAATACTTGCCACTCTGATTTAATAACTTAATTGTCCTTTAGGACTTTTGCGATAGATTACTGATTAAGTGATTACTGAAATAAGTACGTATGAGAAACACGTTTTTTTTTCAGAGTTTTTACCTTGGAGAACTCATTATTTTATCTGTAATGAACGCACCTCGAATATGCACTGTTCGACTTTTCAATACGTGTCATTAATGTTCTTTCTTGAGAATTTTTCTCATCGTTTCGGCTCACGTAATACGGAGACGATTCGAGTATTATTCAACCGATCCAGATTAGTTTGATGATATATTTAAAAAATCTGCCTTCGTCATTGCCACATGCTACAATAATTTTCTGTGTGTCATATTAACCGAGATTAGGGAAAAAGACATGCATTCCGTTCTTACGTATAGTACACTCAAACATCCACAAATCATCGACGTTATCGCGTGTTCTCGACTCAACAACCGTCTTCGGTTATCTGATTCCACTTCTGATGATTATATAAATTTACTTTTCACGCATAAAAGGCATACGACAATAACATCCAACACTGATACTTCGCTCCACGTATCATAATTTTTTGAATTCTCTTCGCTGATTCCTACAACCGTATGGGTGATGGTAACCCAGCCAGACAAGAAATCTTCAGTACACTGAAAGAAATGTATGGTATTTTGAACCATATTTTATATTTCCCTGAGGGGACAATAATATTTTATAGCTACGGTTACTGCCCAAAGTATAGTACTGCCTATTGATATTCTAGCTGTTGCGTAAATTATGCGAAAATGTTAGCGGCAACCACAACAATCTTACAAGCATACATTGATTGTTCAATGCTATATAATATAGGTTTTCATAAAATGGAGATATTTCCTTATACTATCAAAATATAACTCTCCCAAGATCCTAATAGTGAACAGGACTAAAATATAAATACATTGATAAAAATGTTGCTCGTGATTTGCGACGATGTTTATAGTGATTAACACCATATGGCATGATACGTTTACTAAATGTATAGAATATTTCATAAATACAAAATAAAAAAAGAAACACACCATTGAGAATTCTCCGTCAATGATTTTTTATCCTAATTCGTCATTCCCTGACCTCCTGAAATGTTTTCTTTCGAAGAACATATTTCGTCTACGCATGGAATCGAGCCTACATCCTATCTATCCTCTGCCTGCTCTACGTACGCTGCCACTAAGCTATCGAGTACCAGTGTTGGGCGTTAATCAATTAAAATTTCAATCAGTTGATTGATTGATTAAAAAAGTAATTGCAATTAATTTAATTGCAATTAACATTAATTGCGATTATCTATTAGTTGCATGTTACAATTGATTTATTTGGATTAATCTATGTTAATTGCAACTCGCAATTACAACAATTGCTATTAACTTTTTGAATTGTTCTAAGAAACAATTAAACCTAACAATTAACTTATTTCACTTTACAGATATCGGATACGACGAGTTTGTTTAGGTTTTGTAGGCTTACGCAGCGCTCTATACAATAATCAGTTTTAATTGTTAGTTTTTAATCAAATACCCCAAATAGATTGAACCCCAGCAATTAAATTTTGCCCAACACTATCGAGTACCTATGTTGTATAATCGTATATTTGGCGTAATAGACAAAAGTAATTCCGTCTGTACTTTCGAACAGCTGTTACCTCAGATATAGGGGAAATTTTCCACAGCTCTTCTTTCTGATAATATATGCCACCATTTTAAATAGATTTATTGACGCATTGCAATAGTTTTCGAAATTCCGAATTAAAAAAAAATGATAAATTAATGCGCGGATATATCTACATCGATGATGGCGTGCTACTGCTAGCTCTACTTTATTGACACGATCCCCAAATGAATTACGTCTTGGCTATAAGTAAAGATTACCGTACTTTGTTTCGTATAGTCATTTTTCGTAAGATCTTGTAACAAATTAAAAAAGTTTAACCGGAACAAACCTTAACGCCCGGTATGGAGCATTATTATTTGTGTACCGATTTTGTGATAGAACTGAATTAATCATATCGATATTGTAAAGCCTTTTATAATAGTGACTAGTTATTTTGGGGATACTAGATAGTCAAACGCGCCACCAAAATCGCATGTTTAGATACAATTTTCGCTTATAGTTGTGTTAACCATATTATGATTACGGTGTTAATAAACTATAGGGAATTTTAGTATCCCCTCTTTTATCATGTGCATTTTTTGTAAATACCATGCACTTTTCTCTCAGTGTCCTTTTATTTTTTGAATAAATATCATCGTAATTAAATAATTCAAAAACTGTTCTTTTTTCAGCTGAATAATCCCTTCGGAAACTCAATCTCTTGCTTCATTGCCATTATTTGCTTTTGCTCCTCTACCACTTGAAAAAACGTAGAAACTTTCAAATGGATAATCCCCTCGACCTTAGCCTATTATTTTCGACGAGTATACTTGATCGAGGAAGAAGGAAAGTGTATCAGAGACAGGAGAAAAAAGAAAAGAGAGAGAGAGAGAGAGAGAGAGAGAGAGAGAGAGAGAGAGAGAGAGAGAGAGAGAGAGAGAGAGACGAGAATTTGTTCCAAGCTTTCGCAAGTTTCCGGAGCGAAAGAGCGTCGAAACCAGACCGGAAATTGGAAGGTTTTCCAGTGGAGGACGTAAAGTATCGACCCGTATGAGATGCGAAGCAGGGAGAAGAGAGGGAACGTGAACATTTTCACACGTTACCGTTCAGTATTATTGACGCGTAGGATACAACGTGACGTATCGATAAAACTTGCGCATTTACACAAACAAACTCTATACTGCCAATACTGAATAAAATAAATTGAATAAAATCGAATATTATCTGTATATCTACTGATTTTGCAGTAAATTGCTTATTATTACCCCAAACATTCCATAAGCATGTCCTTCGAAGAAATGTTGCATGTACATGTTTTTTTTTATTAAAAAATAAAAATTCGTCTTCATTCAGAAAAATCCCTGCATTAATTTTTTGGCCATTGCGAGATACTCGAATTCCAATAGAGTTGTATTGTCCATTGACCAATGAAATTTGTTATTCTACGCAAAAAGCGGCGATAAAAAACGGCAATCTCGAAAATATAACGTGCAAAGAGTTACGCAGTGAAAAGGGCATTTGTAGCTTCAAGAATTGCTCGAATCTAAGACTCTAGGGTTTTATCGACACGCCAAGACACCTCGAATATAGCCGTGGCTTGAAAAGCCACGCGAGGTAATCGCTCTTCCCGTCTTTGACAGACGATAAACCCGCGATCGGCGAATTTTCAGTGGCCCACCGTGGATTATACGACTCGGCGATAAGGTGAGACGGGCCACAGCGAACTTCGAAAAGATTTATCTCTCGTGTCTGGGACCAGCGACGACTCAACTTTTCAAAATCGACCAACTTTTTTTTTTCTAACAAACATCGACCACGGATTTTGACTATACATACGAGAGCGTGAGTACAGAGCGATTCAGGCAGACATAAAATGATCCAGAAGTTTTGAAAATTCCATTTTGTCTACCTCGGCCGGGAGGTAGAAAAAAAACACTATTCATGGATTTATTTATTTGTCGTAAATTCAGAAACTCCGTCATTGGAACTTCGAACGTCATAATTGTTTTTTCATAGTTTTCTATATTAACACAGTAATCTGTAGTGAACATTGTGAGAGTAGCTCAAATAAAATGTCGGGTCTCTGAGGGTGTTACCATCCTAGGGACAGACGACACAGTCCAACCGGGCTCCATGTGTAGATTTCATATTTTGGTGACTAAATTGGAAAACCATCCAAGTGCCGTGTCGGAAAATCTAAAAAGAAAAGTTCCGTAGTCCTTTGTTTGTGCAATCATTTGCACCATCAATGTTTAAATTATATACAGTTATTATCATTGTGTATGTTGGATCGCAGTCATTTATTACATTACAATTTCTATTTCATTTAATGATCCGATTTGGACATACATTATCTATGTCATGTAATACTCGATTGGGACAGGCTGGGTGAATCGGGCGGGGGGGTATTTTGATGTTTGATACTTTAATAACGAGACTTTAAACAACATGGCCGACTAGAAATTTTGATCCGGTAGCCTGAAGACTGATCCGGCCGCTATCAAGCTGCGGTCCGGAGAACCGTAGTAAGACACGCCGGATCAGTGCCGGATGTCCACCGTATCAATGAAATCGTAGTACGGGAGTAAGAACGCATCCTCAATAGGACGACGTAAGGTAGCCTGTATGCTGCCGTAACATGGCTGCCATGGACACCGTGTTCCGGCAAGCCTGGCCTGTGCCGGATGTCGACCGGATCAGTGGAACCGTAGTACGGGAGGACGAAGGCTACTTTATCTCAGCCTGATCGGAGTACTTTCTTACTCCCGTACGACGGACTGTTCCTCTGATCCGATGGACATACGGTACAGATCAAGCGTGCCTTACAACGGTATCTGGAGCGCAGCCTGATAGCTGTCACCTCCTGTTGAGGCTGTCGACGCCGCAGACAGACAAGGGATAGGTTAAGTACAAGAGTGATACTATTTAATAAAGTATAATTTAAAATATTATTAATTCAAGAAACAAAGTTCAAACAAATATGACATGACTGTAATGTCTAAATAATATAAAAATAAAAATACATTACAACTGAATTTATTATTGTGGCTTATTATAAGTCCAGATTCCTCTTTTTTTAACTTTATTTCAATAATATTTTTGAAGTTTCAAGGAAAAATATTTTATAAAAAAAAGAACAAAATTAAGGACATTCTTTAGAATGATAAAAATGAGCAACGAAAAAAATTAGGTTTGAAAACGAAGCTTAAAAATGAAAAATGGTAAATAAACTTTCAATTTCATTTTGATAAAACTGGTTAATTATACCCTTCTCGACGGGGTGGTTGAAATGAAAATAAAATCGTCTCCATTTAAAATGTAGGAGAACAACGCTGAAAAAATTGTTTTTCCAATTTTCTGTCCACATTAATTGAGGTCCCTATCTATAGTATATTCACGCAAAATTTCATGCAAATAGTTTTGAAACTGTAGAAACGGCGATGCTGTTCTCTTCCGTTTCCGCTGAATAGGTGGACGGACATGAGGAAGATATAAGGGTTCCTTGTTTGAGTACAGAACTCGAAAAATGCTTGAGTACGCCCATAAATTGAGGATTTCGTAAGCTATTATTAGGGCACTCACTAAAACATGTGAAAATATTTGGCCGTCAAAGATTTTTTTTCCATTAATTCGTCGAAAACCTAACCGTGTGTCGTATAATCATACATATTTTATGTTTTTGGCACCGCTGACGAATAGAAATTTGAAACTCGAATATTTGGTCATATTTCTATCCGCCACTAGGTATACGAGAGGAGCATCACTCTTTGTATGTATGCAGTAACGATAGATCAGTGAGTATGAAGTACGATAAGATAAACTGAACAAACCAAGAACGACTCTGAAGGCAGTCCATTTTTATCGTTCAATATCTACAATGTATCTATTCGATGATGAGGAAGAAGAAAACCCACACACACTCACTGTGACATATCCGAAATTTTGCGCAACAAAGTGCAAATGATTTCAGTCGCACGACGAAACAATTTGCGTGTCGTTGCGACATTAATCGTAATCATGTATAATGAAAGACTGTCAAAATGACGATAAGATTTGATCAAAGGAATGGTCTATATTGTACACAAAATAAAACATCGTTTTCTATATACTGGGTGAGGCAACAACTATTAGCATCAGAAATATTGTCTAACCTATCAGACTTAAGAGAAAACTATTACTAGAAAAGTTGCATAGTTCGAAGGATGTCATCGAGTGGTGGCTGTGAGGTTCAGCCAGGGTGAGGTGCTTCGGAGATTTCAAAGACAGCTCCATTTTTAAATGGTACCACTTTAAACACAATTTATCACAGAATCAAAAATAAATGGACGCACCAAAATTGAAGATGATCGATCAAGATTTAGTATAGAAAATCCATCAAAAAGAAATTTCAATGTTTTTTCCCTAGTATCGATTTAAAAAAATGGTGCAAACACTCTTATAAAAAGTCCTCAAACTCATGTGAAACGCGTTACTGAAATGGTACATGAGCTGGGTCGATTTTTTTACTATAATTTTTCTCGTTAACGGCTGAGTGTTGCATCGTATGGCTTTGCTATGAAACATTTCTAGTGGAGTACTATGGTAGGTGAAAGCCTCGTGCAAATCCGCTTCCCGGTTATGGCGATGTCCCCTTGTAAGCAAAATTCCTCGTCATTTTGTAATCCCTCCCCATCGATCGGGGAGGGATTTGTTTAACTTAATTTAAAAAGGATGGAAATATATCGCCACCCTTTCACAAGACGAGTCTCTAGCAAACGTTTGGTAGAAAGTTCAGCAGTAATAAAATTTCCACTAATTACCGTCATCGAAATAAGAAATCGATTCGAGCTCATTTATTTAAACAATTACCTATCGTAAAATTCCACCGCTCTTTCGTAGAGGGAGACTCTAGCGATCTTCATTGCTAGAGACTTCGATCAGCAGATCTCTCTGCCGAAAATAAATCTCGCAAGAGAGAAAAATTGTTGAACATATTTGTTTAAACAATAGATAGTAATGGACAAATTGTAGCACTCTCTTGCAGAGACAGCCTCCAGCGATCTCCATTGCTAATAAATACTTGCGTCGAAAAACCTGCCTGAGGTCAACCTCGGCAGAGAGATCGAATGCTGAACGTATCTGTTTCAACAATAGGCTTCGCCTGTAAAATGTCACCACTCTTTAGTTGAGTGAGTCTCCGGGCGATCTCGTTCCTTCGAGAATTTTACCGAAGTCGAATGCATCGATGATACACTGCATCGAGAATATAAATCGTACTCGAGCTTATTTGCTTAAATTAATTTAAAAAGGTTGGAAAAACAATTCGCGATGGCAAAATTTTACCGCTCTTCCGTAAAGCGAGACTCTAGCGATCTTCACTCGAAAATAAGTCCCGGCAGAGAGAGCAAATGTTGAACATATTTATTTAAACAATAGGCATTAATTGTTGAATTGTAGCACTCTCTTTCAGAGAGAGTCTCAAGCGATCTTCATTTCGAGAAAATATTTGCCTCGGAAAACCTGCCGAAGGTAAACCTCGGCAGAGAGATCGGATACTCAACGTATTTGTTTAAACAATAGGCATGACCTATTGTTTCACTACCCTTTTCACGGCCCTTTTGTTGGGTGAGTCTCCGGGCGATCTCGTTAGTTCGAGAATTTGGCCGAAATCGAATGCATCGATGATAAGCTGCATAGAGAATATAAATCGTACTCGAGTTTATTTGTTGAAATTAATTTTAAAAGGTTGGAAAAAATTGCCGTGCTCGCATTAGAAATTTGCACCTTTGCTAAAAGTTGCTGTTTTATTATTTAATTCGCTCACTAAAAGTTCTTTCAAGAATAATTCATTTTTTTTTTGCTTGAAGCTCAATAACGCAGACGAAAAACGTTCAAATTAGAAGTTCGCACATTACTTTCACCTTGCTTTTTTACACAGACAAAGCTATCTACACGAGAAAGTCGATACTTTTAAAGACATGGACGATACTTTTAAAGACATGGACGAAGCAAAAGCTGGTTACAAATAATGAAAAAAACTGCATATTGAAATTGATCTGATATGACATATTGTCTCGCATGATTTTTCGAAGTTTTGAGATATATAAGAATTTTTCGAGCATTAACATTGAAAACTGGAAAACAAATTCTTTTTATCACAAAGCTTCCTCTTTAAAAAACCAAAAATTATGTGTAATGAATGCGCGCCTCATTAAGCATTGAAAAAGTAATATATCTTCAAAAAAATGTCACCGATTTTTTCGGTTTTTTTTTAACGGCCATATTTATTTTTCTAATGGACAAAACTCAAATTTGACCCCGGATTCTGGAAGAGTGCACATAAAAGTATGGGAGATCATGACTTTGATTTGAGAATTAATTTTTTTTGATGATACAAATCTGGCTTGTAAATGAGAAAAACTCTACTTTCTCGTACAGATAGCTTTGCCAGTGTAAAACAACAAAGCGAAAGCAATGTGCAACATTCTAGTATAAACCTTTTTTTTGTCTTGTCGAGTTTTATGCAGAAGAAAAACGAATTTACTTAAAACAAATTTCAATGAGCGAAATAAAATAATGAGATAGCAATGTGCAAATTTCTAATGTGAGCACGGCAATTTTTCTATTTGTGATGGAATATACTGCACTACGAATTACCTTATTGTAATTGTATTTTGTAATGAAGCACTCACGGTTCTTCAATTCTCATAGCAGTGCTGGAACTCGGATACTGGAATACCCTTTAGCTGGTCAGTTACAGCCGTTTGAATGTTTTCGAGTGTTCCTTGACATCCCTTGAGGTGATTTTTCAATCTCGGGAAGAGAAAAAATCACAAGGACTGAATTCAGACGAATAAATAGGCTGAGGAGCTACAGGAATGTTTTTACTCACCAAAAATTCGTTTATTGAAATTGCTAAGTGACAGCAATTTTTCTCATCTCCAATTCATTGGTGAAAATCTGACGAACGGTGGTGTGAAGACAAATTCAACTCTACCCCGATCATTCTGACTGTCAACCGACGATCTGAACGCACAAGATCCTGGATTCTGTCGACATCTTCATCTCCGCTGCGTGGTTCATCTTGAATCGTTTCTCTTCCTTCTAAAAAGCCCTTAAAACACCGAAAAACCTGGACCCTTGACAAAATACTCTCCGTAGGCCTGCTGAAGTTTTGCAAAAGTTTCCGTTGCACTGTGCCCAAGTCTGAAGCAAATCCTGATAGCACACCATTGCTCGACATTGACGTCAATCATTTTTAAAACGCACTAGTAAAAACTGTTTTACTAAAAAAATCGCTACGGACAACCAAATGACTCTAGCGAGTTCACACTCGTACTGAAGGCATATCACATGTTCACCTGCTGCCCCTCCAAGTTCCGCGTCTTAAGTATTGCCAGATCGAACGCTACGTTGCCAGTCTCATTACTTAATTTACAGACCTCGTATATTTATATATTCAACTTACATATTATATATTTAATTTAAGCAAATGTTTTATTTCACCATAAGCGATGAGGGTAAGGTAGTATAGGAGTACGCACCTAACTTCAAAGCGGTGAAAAAAACAAACGAATACATTTAACGAGTCTTTTTTTTTTATTGAAAGAATATTTAGTACCCTAATTAAATTATGAACGATGATGAGGAACCTCAATTTGTTTACATAAAAAACCAAAAACTACAAATGGGATTCACGAACTCTTAGACATACAGACGTTTAAGAGTACGCACGAGGGTCGATAAGAGTACGCAAGCTTCAATCGATACATAAATCGCAAATAAAGTTGCCCACATTTGTATGAGAGTTGGGGAGCTGGAGGGCTAGAGGGCTGGAGAGCTGGAAAACTGGAGAGCTGGAGAGAGAGAGTTGGAGAGTTGGCGAGATTCTCCATCTCTCCAACTGTCCAACTCTAAAACTTGGAGAGTTGGAGAATTGGAGAGTCGTGAAGTTCGTGAAGTTTTCGAAGTTCGTGAGGATCATGAAGTTCGAGAGTTCGTATCGTCCCAGAGATATAGCTGGTGTGAATCGCTTCAGCCTCTTACGAAGAGTGGCTTCAGTCGCTTCCAATGAACGTTCTACCGCCCTTATAGATTCATTATCATTAACTTACTTCCTTGCACTTTCAAGATCCACAATTGACCATAAACTTCTCCTACATACCTCAGCACTGCGTACTCTTGTACGACGTGCACATTTTTAAAAAACATGACTGTTACTGCCATTTATTGATGAGATGCGAAATTTTTTTCATTTTGAACAATGACCTTAGTAAACAGACGTACGAAATTAATAGTAGTTTTTGAAGAAAGTAAATTGTGTTTCTCACTTGTAATGCTTTGAAAATGTGAAAAATAAATAAGAAAGTGCAACCAAAACTTCAATCTTACCTGGCCTCTCCTGGCCTGACACTTCCCTTGTTAGGCGGTCCAAACACAACAAAAGTTAGCTTCCATTAGCAAACCGTTTCGTCCGTAGCGTAACTGCGTACTCTTATTGCCCGCGTGCTCCTGTACCACCTTACCGTACCGCTACTAACAGAAAAATGTAACTTTAATAGCATTTTATTCAGGCCGTTAACTTTATTTATTATGTCAACAAGTGTTTTTGCTTTTAGTGTTTGTGAACAAATTCTCGAACCTTGCCTCCGTAAAATAGCAGATTCGAAATGTCGACTTGAAATTCAAATCATTAACAGCATTTTCATGAAAAATTGTGAAAATTAAGTTTTTGAGGTTATTCATAATACGATTACTACGCAACACGATATTCCCGTTCAGAATCTGATGCAAAGCGTGCCCTTATTTTTCCTACCATAAACATGTATTTGAATTTTATAAATTATTTTGTAGATGAATAAATACTCTATTAAAACGTTTACTCATCCGGAATAATGAATTGCTTGTAAGGTGAAGTTTATTTCTTCTTAGTGAAAAGTTTATTTCGAATGAGAGATGTGCTTGAAAAATAACCTAATCGTTAAGTCTAATAAATATTTTGATCTGGGTAAATGAAAATACATTTTGTTTCAGACAAAAAAGGTCGAAAGCTCAATTGTTCAAGATAAATCATTTATCTCCGTCTATACAGAAATATAAGACGGGCGTTGTTTTTTTTTATTATCCACCTTTCGCGTGAAGAGGCGAAAACAAATAAGCAGTGCCGTTTTTGTTTTCCTTTAATTAATACGGAAGTACGATGTTTGCATCCGTCGATATATGGGCAAAAAATTTGCAACGATGCGCAATTGCTGATGTGAATGAACCGAACGCTTTAATCGGGAATAGGAACGTTTAAACACATTCGATACGCATTGTGTACACTTGTTCGATATATGGCATAGGCTATAAGCAGAGACTCGACGGAGATAACACATTAATTACAAAAAAAATCATAATCAGCATATTTGATATCTCGGACCGTGCACAGCAAAATCGGTCGCTCCATACACTTTCATAAAGAGACGAATCGTACACGTATATTGCTCTCGCACTCGTGTATCTAGCATCTTCCATCTCACCCTCGCACGTAAGCGGATTCGCCGTTCCGTGTGCTTCTTAAAAAAGTGAACAAGTGTGAGGGAAGATGACAGATAATTAAGCGCCAGAGAGATAAATATAAGACCAGTGTCTTGAGGAAGGCATTTGGAAAACGTCATACCCTCCAACACCGCATCGAGAAAAAATAATAACACATTTTTCTAATAAAAGCTGTATGCGTTTATTCCGAAATAACAAACTTGTGTAACTTAAATATAAAATTGCATTGCAGTAATGAAGAAATTCAATTTAACGTAAATAAAATGTTTTGGAGTTAAATTAAGGTTTTTTTTCTTCTTGGAATTAGTTGTAATTAAAAAATGTAGGCAAAGTACAAGTATATAATTTCATTGAAGATCAGAGGAAAGTCTGGTTGGCTGAGATTCGAACGGACATTTTATTGGATTCAATGGAAGCGCTTTAGAAAATTCAGGCTATAAACACAGTTTGGAAACGAAATTGGGCTGATTCGTAGGGATTTGAGAAATTGTAAAAATTTCTTCTTCGTTAGCGCGTGTACGCGAATGGGTCTCAACTAAACTTTGCCACAGACAAATCAACACTGCGGCTATAAAGCGAGTCACGGAATTTATTTTCCTTTATTCAATCTTCTACCATCAGTCCCGATAGTCTATCGTCTCGATAAGTCATGTCTCCCGATATATCAAAGCAACTGCCGGACTGCTTGACCCGCGAATGTGTCCAAAATATTTTAACGGTTTCCGAAAATGATAGTTCTATAATAGTGAACAGTGTGACAGGAAAAATTGCGACGGCAAACGGCGACAATTTCATGAGCGATATTTTACGTGTGAGCGTGGAATTTACGCGAGACAAGTTACATCGAAAAGTAACAGAGAAGAAATCATTGATTTTCAAAGTTGCACTCAACAAGGATAGTTTCTCCGGTACCTTGGTAAGAAAGTTTATCAATATATTTTAGCAAACGCTCTATCGTTCGAATCATTATGCGAACAAAGCCAACATTTTGTAAACCACATGCGTATACGAAATGGTTGAAAAGCGATTGAAAAAATAATTCGAGTAGCTTTAAGGGGGGAGATACCTTTGCAAGACTGAAAAATTAATGATTTTGTGGAATTTTTTTGCAAGGGAAATAATTATTTCGGATTTTTGAAACTTTAGCATTTATTAGGGCGTACTTTGATCTACCAAAGCGTATTTTTTAAGTTACAAACAAAATAAAAAATGGCTGAGATACCCCGCTGGCTTTGGAGCAGGTCGACTCGGGACTTCGAAAATGACATACACTCTGGTGTTCGTTGTTTTCATTTGAAACAAATAGGGTTGAAGATTTTCATTGAAATCGTTCATAGTTTGTCTGTGAGACTAAAAAACAAGTAAAAAATAAAAAAATCGAAGAATCATACCATTTTTAAATAGACATTGTGATTTTTGATGAAATTTTTCTTCTATTTTGATATGGAACAGTACTTTTCTTGGCCGATTTTTTAAAACATTTAGGCTTACAGACTAGATAGTGATGTTGTTCAGTCCTGTACCAAATTTGGTTAAGATTGTTTGAATATTTTTGACATGAGGATGTATGCCAATTTGAAAAATGTAGTTTTGAGTAAAACACGTTTAAAGTTTGGTTACGAATAAAGTCAGTGATAACAATTACTTACCGGCTAATCAGCGATTCCAGGGCCAAATACTTTAGCTTCTTCGAAGAATTGATTTTCTTCTGCCATTTGATTTTTCCGTCCTTTTCGAGCCTCTTTGGTCGATAAGAAGCTGCGCCATTCCTGTCGATGCACCCGTCGAACGTCGGTGCTGTTGGCATAATGTTTGCACTGCGTTCCAATTATGATATCCAATGCAAGCATGGTTTTCAAAATCGATGTATATCCTTCGTTGAATAGTCCGGCCGCAAGATAGGATGCAATTTTGACGATTTTTAGTCCAGAATTCAAGTGCTTCGGAGCCAAGATCCAGATCGTTGAGTTGAAACTTTCATTGGCATTTTGAGTATTTTGAGTATGCTTAAAAATAACCGTGGACGCATTTGGAAACAGTAGAGTATTTAAGATAGGTAGCCCCATCGGTAACGCACGACTAGGCATGCAGGACCCTCAAGCGTCGGGAAGTTGTGTCACATTTGTGGCTATAACTTCCAAACGGCGTCGAATTTTGGTTTAAACTTTTGTTATGATATTTTTAGAACATTGGACTAACGTTTTATGGAAAAAAATCCATTTTTTGTAAGTTGTATAGGTATCTCCCCCCTTAATTAGCACTGCTTCCAGTCATAGTATATCAAGATATCATGTCAATAATGCGAAATTAAAAACAGTACATTTTAAATTATTACGATCGAAAATGAAGGCCGTGGATTTCGGAGTTTTCGAGACGGAAATCGACATGTTGCAAAACACACTGATCAAGATGACGGAAGCTCTGAACGAGAAGCATGTTCGTTTCAATGCGAACGTTCTTTTCACGAAAATCGGCGACCCGTCCTTTCTCGTGCTGGAAGATCTGCGGGATTTGGGTTTTCGTATGGTAGAACGGAAAGTCCGGTTTAATCTTCAGCACTGCATGTTGGTCATGCAAAGGTTGGCAAAATTTCACGCCAGTTCTGTGGCAGTTTACGAAAAGGTAAATACACGGAGAAAAAACCAACCTCTTGCACGTCGGAAAACGCACAAGACATTGTTTGTGTTTCGTAGATATTTTTTTTTTGTGTAATTCGTCCAGAAATTCGTTGGGGAGTTTAGATTCTACTTCATTCCTACAGGGATTTGATAGAGACACAGCACGTAGCGAGTCCACATTGGAATCCAAATGGGTTACTCAATATTTCCAAGTGAATTCCTAGATTTTACCACACGTCTACAGGGATTTGTTAGGGAAATCGCACATAGGGAGTCATCGTGGAATCTAATTGGATTCTGCACTATTCCCCGATGAGTGCCGTTTGAAAATGCTCGAATCGAAAATATGTAAAAAGTCGAATAAAAAATATGTAAAAAGTCACGAGAGAAAACTCGGCGTGTTGAAACATAACCTGCACGTTTACAAAAAATCGATTTTTACAAAAAAATTGAGTTTTTCAAATTGATAAAAAATGAACGAGGCATCCAATCAAAAAATCCTTATGCTACGCCCTAGATAAATTTCATAAAAATAAATTTCATCCAAATTGGTTGAGTAAA
This sequence comes from Ophion ventricosus, assembly GCA_963932345.1. Classification (NCBI taxonomy): domain Eukaryota; kingdom Metazoa; phylum Arthropoda; class Insecta; order Hymenoptera; family Ichneumonidae; genus Ophion; species Ophion ventricosus. Next base: position 17,436,336 of record OZ010714.1, read on the forward strand.
TCTCGAGATATTTTGTCCACCAGTCTGAAAAGAGGATCCAATTAGACGGCTTATATATCGGCCAATATCTTTTAATTCGTTCATAAATCTATAATGTATTTGCGAAAAGTACAAATTATTTTACGTATATATTCAATAGTCGCGTCAATTTATTTTATTAATTTTGACACCTACTTTTCCTTAAGAATTTATTCAATAACACCATCACTACACAAAACGCGATATTCCCCTTTCGAATTAGACGCGCGCTATCGTTTCACCTCGTAGATATTTATTCGAATCTAATAAATCATATCAGTAGATGAATAATTGAAGCATTTATTTCACTCCAATAAATGACTTTTAGCAATTTAACAATCTTTGAAGAAATCATTAAAAATAACGGATATTTTCTTAGTTGATTCAAACAAATCAGTTCTCTCGATGTGGATCTCCTTCCTTTGTATAGTTTACAACATAACGATAATTAGTGCTGATTTTTTGTGGATTTAACGTTTTCATCCTGATTTTCTATTTCTTCAAATTACTTAGGATCCAGATGTAGCTTGTCGATATTCGAGGGGCATCTATTATAAGGACGGTCCAGAAAACATGAGGAATATTTGCAAATGTGGAATCAAGTCTCTCGCCATTGAGGTAGCCAAATGGACAGACCTTGATCCTTGGTACGTCTCGGTCGTCGATGAATTTCGTTGAGACCTCTTCGAAATAATAATAATGGCGACCAAAACATTTATACGAATGTTCATCGCCTCAAACTTCATCCTGTAATAATAATGCAAAAATTATTTCGTTGCTACAGTTATTCTGAAAAGTTGTGCAAATTGTCGGAAGTTTGTTACGAGAAAGGTATCGAATATGTTACACCGAAGGAGGGTGACTTCAACGTGATTAATCATGGCGATTGCTGGATAAACAACTTACTCTTTCGATACGACGACGAAGGGGCAGTCGTCGATCAAATTTTCGTAAGTCATTGTGATCCAGTCACGTTAAGCTTCGCGAAGGTTAATTCAAAAATCATGGGTGTCCTTAATCCGGCATTAATAATATCAAGTCTTTGAACATCAACAAATATAGTTCGTGGATTTAAATACTTGGTAAATTATTTTCACAACGTGGCTGTTGCGATTATTGATAAAATTATTTGGCATAGCCGAAGCTGGTATATCGAAAGAATTTTTTTTTCTTTTGCGATCATATTAACGTTCGACGAGTATGTATCAATTCAATGAGTCACCGATCATGTTTTATCGAAGATTTAAACTATGATTGGAACACACTCACTTTTTCTTCAGGTTGATTTTCAAGTGACTGTCTGGAGTTCACCGGCACTCGATTTACTATATTTTCTAAGTACGAGTGCGGATGACGACGTGTTCGACCATCATTACGACACGCTCCTCGACGAGTACTTGAATACTCTTACGAGTACGATGTCGAGTATTGGTTGCAGTACAAAACCACCAACGCCGGAGTCATTCCGGAAGTGTCTGCAGGAACGACAATTTTTTGTGGTAATGTTTTCCATTATGTGTCTGCGTTTCGAGACCGCCGATGACACAGTTGTGACGGACCTTCACAATCTCTTGAAACCCGAGAGTGGCCAAATTCACGGTTGCTATAAAGGGCCGCATTTTCGGGAAAGAATGAAGAGACGATTGAAAGAATGGAATTCACGAGGATTACTCGACGTTTGAGACTGTTCAAGCAAAATGAAAGAAATTTATTCCGTTCCTGTATATAAAAAAAACTATGTACATTTACAATGATTACATTTTTAATTCAGGAATCAACTATGAGGTCACTTTTGAAACCTTTTCTAATTCATATTAAACACGGAATATATTATACCCCTAAAAAACATGTTGTGAAACCCTTGTGAAAACGTCATCCTTCACCGAGTTTTTTTTCTTAACTATGCACGCCAAGTCGTTGCCCAGCATTTCCAGTGATACATACATACAGTACTTGTGTGATGCATACGTTGTACTTTTATATAATCGTGATTTGTACTTTTATTATAATAGTAAAATGGTTTTTGAAAATAAAATATTGAGAAAAATGATATTACTAGAGTTTGGTAATTTATTGTACGTTTCTAGTAAATTTGCTTGGCTTTTTCATTAAAAAGTTATTTCACTTATTTTGTACGTTTGAATTGAAAAATTAAAATCTAAATAAAATTATTGTTTGAAAAAAATCACAAATATTTCGAGGTTAATTAGAATCTTGTAGATAGTGAAACAACCGATAATTTTTTCGAGGGCATTTTTTATTACTTGGCGTTTTTTTTTACTTGTTAAAGTTTTTTAGGGGGATTTCATATCTTTTTGAAACGGAAATACTTCATTTTCTATAGTTATAAACTTAACGTGGTTGCAGCGTCATTTGCTCACTCTAGTTAGTGTGGTATATATTTTTATTTGCATATCCATACGTTAAATTTATTAGGATGGTGGATTATTTCGCCGACGCTACTTAAGGTCACTGAACAAATGTTACGCTTCTTATTGTCTTCGAATTTCTAATTCGCCGTGCCCGAAAATATATGTTTTTCCTATATTGAAAGGGATCAGTATGTTTATATCTTTTGATATAAATGCCTGAGGACGAACTACAGTAAAATTTCAGTTATGCATTTTTTAAGGGGTACAACAAGTATGACGTATGAGAATAACGTAGAAATGAAATACAGTATGTACCTGTAACTCTTTAGCATTTGAAAATGGCAATTGGTACATAATTCACGATGTTTTTTCAATAGCGATATGTCTATTACGACAATGTTTGGTTTTCCAATTGAAAATTTGATTGGTAGTAACGAAGTAATGAGCCAACTCAATTTTTTTATTTTTCGTTTAGTATTTTTGTTTAATGCAAGTTTGTAACATCAAAGTTTTGCCGTTTTAGGCTAGCAGATAACAGACATGTTCGTATTAACAAGAGATATGTAATCACAGTTAATATACACATGCATACATAGCACTGTCCCAGAATTTTACAGTGGAAAAAATCAAGGTACGAGTTGTAAAAATTGTTTCATACTAGTATGTTTTTTTGTATCTCAGAACACTGACTAAGGAGTTTCGGTACAATTAGTGAAGTGTTACCATTTGATTCAAATTTATACATTTCTTTCAATAAATTTATACAAATTCTCTCTCATATACTGAACGCACCTTCCAAATTTTGAATCGATCATCTACACCGTTTCTATAAAATTTACAATTAAAAGAACCCTTTTTAACATAAGGCGATATTTTGACTACCTACACGTATCGCTGAATGGCATTTTACGCACGAAATAGTGTGGAAAATGCTTAAAGTGTTATGAAAAACTGTCGAATCACTCAGTACATTATGAGAAATTCGTCATCAGTGGCGTAATATTAAAAGCTCTATTTTAAAAAGTGTTTCTTCAATTGTAAATTTTATAGACATGGTCGATTTAACATTTGGAGGAGATGTTCAGTATATGACAAAGGATTTACTGTAGAAATTTGAATTTCTTTTATTTGAACTGACTAGATTTTTCGTTAAATCAATTTTTTTCCGATTGCATTCCATTATTAAAATAATTTTTTTATACAAATCAAGATCTATTCAATATCGTCTAACAACTAACTATTTCATTTATGCCTAATAAATCTGTGATTTGGTTCCACCTGGTAGTTTAAGACAAAAGAGACAGACGGATAAATAGTACACGATTTAGTCTCTTAGCAATCTCATGGCTTTGTTTTCATTAGAAGACTGTTGTAACATTGTGCAGATAAGGAAAAGGGTTAGTATTTTTATGCATAAATAGTCGCGCCTGTTAATAAAAGGTACAACTATAACTTTCTTTTTTACAAGCTTTTATTTAACTTCACTAGTTGTGGGATGCAAAACGGAAAATCGATATTTCACTCACTTTCCGACTACTTATAGCTCTGAAATTTTGCAAACATGCATCTAAGAGGTGACAATCCATGATTCAACTTTGAAAAAATAAAAAATAATTTTTTTTTTTCAACAAGCTTTTATTTAATGTACTGAAAAGTAGAAAATAATATTTCTTACCAAGTCATCTATATGTGACTATAAATAAAAGCTTGGAGCGCTCAACTTTTTAAAAGTTTAATAAATTTGATTTGAATTCGAAAGTTGAAATGGAATTTGGCACAATAGCAATTTGAGAAATTATTATCACACGTTTATACTCAGTTTACCGATTTTTGTTTAAGAAATCTAAGGTTGTTTTACAGTAAATTAAATACAGTTTATATGTTAACGGATTTATGTAAATTAAAGATTATGTATCTAAATTTTAAGCGCCCCAAGCTTTTATTTATAATCACATATAGATGACTTGGTATGAAAAATTATTTTCTACTTTTCAGTACATTAAATAAAAGCTTGGTTTAAAAAAATTATTTTCTTACATATAAATTATCTTGTACTTTTTAGTCTTTAATAACATTTCATTGGTAAAATGTCATTAGATTTTCGATTCGTCTCCGCGTTTTCGCGTAATGTCGATTATAAGTTAAAAAGTCGTCTGCTAAAGCCCATCTTGATGTATAAAGAGTGCGCGGCGTGTCGTTGTCGTGACAGTCGTTTTTTTTTATTACTTGGCGTCGAGACGCTACCGCGTCTCTTGATTCAGTATAACGCTAAATGTTAAAAAAAAAAAACGTAATTTATCGATGCTCGCGGCAATTTCTCTTCTGCCAAGGGATATGTGTTTTTTTTAAGGCGGTGTGGTTTTCTAAATAATAGAAAAAAGTCGTTTTTTTTATTTGATTTTATTATTTTACTGACCGTTCTGAACACGTATGTAAAAACCGTTCAATGATACTTACAAAATTAGCCTAGTTATAGAAATTATAAGGAGTAGGCTCGGGGAACGCGGCCGAGGTGTAGCAACCTTCAAATGCGTTTTTTCTCGAAACTATGTTTTTCAAATCGGCAACCACGATATTTCGATAACCGATTAGCCGATTAATCTCAGATTTGGCATTTCAACACTGGTAGCAGAATTGCGTCAAAATTATCAATTTTTCTTTTTATATAACTCGTCGAATGCTCAGCAAAGTAGAAAAAAATGGCAATCAAAGTTTAGCATGCTGCCATGTGGTAATTATTTTTTTGCTGAATCTGGTACCAAACCTTACAACACTTATACAGATTAAGAATATGTTTAGATTTTTTTTCACATCCATACAACGTCCTCAACACTGGTTGCCAATTGGGGGCGTTTTCCGCGCACCGTTGTCAGCAAACGTGCAAATTTACATGATACATTTTTTTGTAAACTTATATATATTCTTGAAGGATAAATAAACATGTATAAAAAAATGCAGAAAGAAATCTGGGACAGTTTAACAGTTATTCCATCATAAAAATCACCTCCGAAACAGCACCTCCGAAACCGTATTTTAATTTATTCCAAAGAAAATTTTATCAAGCTCTATTAAATAAATGTATTTAAAGGATACCTGTTATTTAAAAAAAACCTAGCACTGCGTTTTAACTTGAAAAAAAATCATTTATTTAAGTCGAATGAATGTTTTAGTGGGGTATTCATTTATCTAACAGACGATTTAATGACTCAAAATGAATGTTGAGTAGGTAGATAAAATTGTTTTCAAATCCACTGCAACCTCTCTTATCGGCCCAGTGGTGGGGTCTGCTCCGCATCACACTGTCAACCATAGAGGTTGCGCACCGCCCACTCAAGCCGACTGCGCAGTACCTGCAGTCGGCTTGAGTGGAGGGGTACTGCTATCCGCTGACACAGCGGATAGCAGTACCCCTCCACTCCCATTTTTATTGTCTAGCATGCTCCGAATCTGACGCTAGGGCCTGGCGCTTCTCCCACCATGCGCCACACACATCGATATTCAGCATCTAGTAGGGGGCTGATTTCATTTATGGAGGTGCCGTTCGACGTGGTTGCAGTGTACATACGAATTTATGTCAAAGTTAAAAAATGAAGTTTATTTACGAATGATCACTATCAAGATTTTTTCAATGGACATATTTATGGAATTGTTCACAAAATTACAGGTGATTCTCGGAAAAATGTTGGTATATTCGAAAAGTTATAAAATTTCCTTCGCAAAACTTAAGATATAAGTAGGGCATGTTGAGCAGTCGAGTAAGTTGCCAATTGAAATATCTGGAAAACTAAGGACCGCACGTGGGTGCATCAAATGGCAGAAAGAGAGTTATGGGAGAGGGGAACACATCACGCTATCGCCCGTTGCCATGCGGTGTCCGAGACGGTAACACGGGACGTTTCATTATTTATCCACCCAAAAGTAAAAGAAAAAGTTATCGAAAGATTTTGTTCTACCGTTGTATGAGAAAAAATATTTCAAAGTTCATTGCAATGAATGTTAATGTTTCAAAACCTAACTAATTAACAAGCAACTGTTGGTTTATTACTGCATTGTACCAAATCATGTTGCATACGTCTGATTTTTTATGCTATTCCTACTTTGCCCAACTTACCTCATACTCATGCTCAACTTATCCCACTATCGAGGCAATTTGAGCAAATATGTTATTAGTCATTTGAGAGCGATTATCTGTGAAACAATAAGGGTAACAGGAATTTTGTCTACAGACTTTTTTTCCCAGATAAATTTCCAATTGACCAAAGTAGGTTTCATTCTTATACGGCAGACTGTTAAGAAATTACAGGGCGATAATTCCAAACTTGCTAAACATGGCCCTCCCTACCCTACCGCACAGCATACTTTTGTGCTGGCGAGGGTTTTATGGGCGACCCTTGTTGTTGCCTACGCATCAATAATGCTCGGTTAAAAAATTAACTCGAACTTCAAGTAAAATAAGATGGCGCTTTTTTGTAACCTCCAACGTTTACATTCGAAGCGCACAATTCGAGGTAAAATGTTTCTTGGTCTCGCTCAGGGGGCTGGCACGGCCTATCCCTAACTGTGTATAAAAATGCTATGCTTTTTGACTGCTTCTTTTAGTTCCACCTGTGAAGCTAGTACTTACGTTACAATATTCCTATTGCGCGGATGCGAGGCCCGCACGACGTACAAAACCATCATGTTGGCTTTTGGAGGTTAAACCGCGGTGCGGAATTGATGAATTCCGCATTCTGTGTATTGTGCCCGGTTGTACCTCAGGGTACCCGCAAAATATTTAAAAGGTGCATTTTTCAACGTACCAGCCGATACTGGCATTCAAAGACTATGGAAAGAGGCTATAAATAATGATAATTCGAAAGCTGGACAAGTATACAAACATAAGTATGTCAGTACACAACCATGGAGGTACGTATGGACAATATAATTATTTATCGCCAAATAATCGGTGCTTGAAAATATTATTGGTGAATAAGTTTTCAAACGTTTTTCAGTTCTCGTTATATGGGCATATGATGAAAGCTGGAGCCCTATTTTTAAATTGAGTAATGACCTTTTGAGAAATTTATAATTTGGTACCAAATAGTTTCGTTATCATATTTATCTTCATGATTGCTTTTTGTCGCGATCATTAGTCAATAGACTAATAGTTAATCGAGAATTAATAAATAATAGATAAATTAATCAAACAATAATAGTAGCATAATAAGTGGTGTGTGTATATATTAGGTGTATGACTTAATTTTTACAGATTTTTCAGCAAATTTAGTTAATATAAAAAAATAGAGAACAACGAACTTAATCTTGGAAATATTGTCCATCGTTTACCATGACCTTGCGCTATCTCTCAGGTAACATACGAATGCTGTTGCGAAAGAAACTTGCAGGCTTCGAGGCGATGAAGTCATCGACGAATTTACGCACATCATCAAGCGTTTTGAACTGTTTATCCCCTAAAGCATGCTGCATTGACCGGAACAAATGGTAGTTGGATGAGGCCAAGTCTGGTGAATATGCCGCGTGCGGGAGAACTTCCCATCCCAAGTTTAAGAGGGTCTTCTGAGTTGCGCGAGCAACGTGAGGTCTAGCGTTGTCATGCAGCAGCACGACTTGCCTGCTTCCTTTCCCAGTAAATAGCCCTTTCTGATCAAGTTCTTCGCTCAGTTTGTTCAATTGTCGGCTGTAGCGTTCCGCAGTCACCGTCTGACCAGTTTCCAGGAGTTCGTAATAAAGCACACCCTTCATATCCTGTTCAGGGCGCGGCTGGTCACTAAGATCGAACTTACCACTTCTAAAACGTTTGTACCAATAATTACACGTTTCATAAGACAAAACGTCGGCATCAAGAACACTACAAATTGACTCCCGTGCTTTAGAAGCATTTTTTCCTTGTTGGAATTCGTATAAAATGCAGTGCCGAATGTGCTATTTATCAGTTGCCATCGTAAACTCTGCTATTCTGAGAGGTTATGAAACTCACGTAGTCTTGTCGTTCGATGTTCTGAAACCTTGCGACCGATCCTTTCAAAACCACAAAAGACCGCGAAAATATTTTTATTTTAAACATAATTTTAAGCTCGAAGAAAAAACCTGTAAAAATTAAATCATACACCTAATATTCATACCATATAACACCATCAATGTATATGATGGTGTTATATGGGTATTGCTCGATTATATGTGTGCGTGTGTATATATACATAGCTCTTGCACGCGCATCAGCTTTGTAAGGATACAACTAGCGCTGCAAGTGGCATAGTAGGACACTAAAAAAAGCGGTCATTTTGCATAGCAAAAATGGTCTCGCTTTACATAAATGTACGGGTGTGACAAAGAAAATCGATAGAATTTCAGATCGTGGCGCAATTGAAGTATCGACATACGCGGTATCTGGGCGCCCTTTAAGTCTTTTTGAAATGCGACGATTGCGAGCATTCGGTGGAAAATCCTCTTGCTTCGCTGTTCTCCGTTTTAGCTGAATGTGGTCGTTACGCTGGCGCCGGAGTTCGCTTCTCCAGTACTCTCTGCATGTCTCAACCTCTCGTCGTTTTAGCGTAGGGTCCCTCGTCCCTCCTACAACTATTCCCTCTCTTCGCTACTATATATACCGTGTACCTTTTATATCTCCGCTCGGTCCTCCTCCCTCTTGCTTCTCTTCTTCGTAACACGATATAGCTAACAATCGTCCTCATACCTTACCGGCTCCCTGCGCCCTTTTTTGCCGTTCGTGAACTGGCTCACGTTCGCGCCTTTGCTCTGAGCAATATTCTATGCGCTGTACAGCTCCGGATTGTCGTATTTATGGAAAAAAGTACACGGAAGAGATCAACCGATTCCAATTATAGTGTACGTACATTTTAGATGTGGCCTCTGCAGGCCCGCCTCTCGAGAAATAGCTGTTCTTCACCTTTGTCCCTTCGTCTTGGGATTCATAATTTTGTACCGTCTTCAGGTTTATTCAGAAGAGATGACACAGCGTAAAGGGAAAAATTCTTAATGGTGCTCACGTAGAATCAAGAGTAGTTTGGTATAACGCAAATTTGGGAAATTATATGAGAACCACTGATGCGAAGACTTCTCAGGAATAATGAACCTCCAAACTGCAACGACAGAACGCCGTTGCAGCTTCGCTTGGACGTAAATCCACTAGAATTTTGATTCAAATTGAGTGGAATGATATATAAGGAGTGTTCCTTAATTTTAAGAGATTTGGTTGGTAAAAATACGGCTTTATTGTGGAAAAATTATATGTGAAAAAAAATATTTGAAAAAAACAAGCTTTTATTTAATGTACTAAAAAGAAGAAAATAATTTTTTTTACCAATTCACCTATATGGGACTATAAATAAAAGCTCGGGGCGCTCAGCTTGTTAAATGTTTAATAAATTTGATTAATTTAGTATCATTGACGGTATTTAATTTGGCACAATAGTAATTAGAGAAATTATTATCACACGGTTATACTCAGTTTCATGATTTTTATTGAAGAAATCTAAGGTTCTTGGATGCGATATATGAACACAGGTCAGTGTTGGGTGTTAATCAATTAAATTTCCAATCAGTTTATTAATTGACTAAACAAGTAATTGCAATTAATTTGATTGCAACTAATTGAATTGCAATGAACTATGAATTGCATGTTGCAATTAATTTATTTGGATTAATCTATATTAATTGCTACTCGCAATTAAAACATTTGCAAATAACTTTTTGAATTGTTCTACGAAAAAATTGAAACTAATAATTAATCTATTTAAATTTACAGATATCAGATACGATGTGCTTGTTTGGGTTTTTTAGGCTTACACAGCGCACAGTGTTTTCGCCTTTTGCTTCCACACATTTGTTCTGACGCCTCTCGGTGTCCTATACAAAAATCAGTTTTAATAGTTAGCTTTTAATCAAATACACCAAAAAGATTGAATAATGATTAGTTTCTAATTGTGGAAAGTCACGATTAACAATTGATTAATTGTTAATTGCAACTACAGCAATTAACAATTAATTAATTGTTAATCGTGAGTTTTCACAACTACAATTAATTATTTGTTAATGTTATAGTCGTGATTAACAATGAATTAATTGTTAATCTTTAGTTATCCTAGCAATTAAAATTTGCCCAACACTGACACAGGTAAACGCTGGGCTTGCGTTCGAGTTACCGTTCATAGGAACTGCTACTAGATGATCAACAATAACAATAACTTTATTAAACTGCGTATTCAAATGATGTGGTAAAGGAACTTGGCACGTGCTAAGGTTGTTTTTGCACGCGTTTTTTTTTCTTGTAACTAGGCGTCTTTTTTGCTGCGGAATGGAAACCTGTGTCGTCCAACGTTTCCGGTTTTTCCACGATGCGATGGCAGCGCCGCCAGGAAGTTTTTGCTCTGGGAATCAGGGTTGCCACAGATATAGTTACGTCATCTCTTGAAAATCCCTTAAAATGAATGTACACACCTAATATTTACCGCAATTAAATTTGTTCAATAGATTACTAATCATTTTACAAAAACTCGTATATTTGATTCTGAATAACCTGAAGTTCTAGATAAATTGACGATTAATCACTGCAATGGAATTATATATATTTAACGTTTTTAACGAATTCCTGTGGTTATCTCTATCGTTCCGCTTTATTCTAAGTGCTGCAATGGATTCTCGGGAATCCGTGGAACGTGAAGTGTAGTTGAGAAAAACGCAGGTTGAGTCATTTTATCATCAATAAATATATACGTAGCCACTATATCCGTACCGCTCGATTTATTACTCTTACTCAAACTTATTACTGTTACTGAAAGCATTTGTGCTTTGGATGTTTGTACACGAAATTTAAGACCTCATTACAGTGGAATGGCAGATCCGGAATCGTGTATTGCGATTCAAATTGCCTACTGGATTTGTATGAAAAAATTACGAAGTTTCATTTTGTAAGGTTATTCATAATAGGATTACTACGAAATACGATATTCTTGTTTAGAATATGACGAACAGCACACTTTTTGTTTTCGGCTAATAGATGTTTATTTTAATCTGAAAGTTAGCGTAGGAAGTGGCTTGTTGAGCAAGTTTGGAATTATTGCCCTGTAACTCCTTAACTATCTGCCGTATAAAAATGAAACCTACTTTGGTCAATAGGAAATTTATCTGCGCAAAAAAGTCTGTAGACGAAATTCCTATTATCCTTATTGTGTCACAGATAATCGCTCTCAAATGACTAAGGCCATATTTGCTCAAGCTGTCCCGATAGTGGGGTAAATTGAGCATGAGTGTGAGGTAAGTTGAGTAAAGTAAGAATTGCATTAAAAAAATCAGGTGGATGCAATATGATTTGGTACAATGCAGTAATGAACTAACAGTTGCTTGTTCATTAGTTAGGTTTTGAAACATTAACATTAATTGCACTGAACTTTAATTGCACTGAACTTTGAATATTTTTTCTCATACAAGGGTAGAAGAAAATCTTTCAATCACGTTTTATTTTTATTTTTGGGTGCTAAAATAATAAAATGTCGTGATGTGTGCCTCATATCTCTCTTTTCGCCTTTTGATGCATCCGCGTGTGGTGCTAATTTTTCCAGATATTTCGATTGCTCAACTTACCCGACTGCTCAACATGCCCCTCCCCACCCTGCTATGCACGATGCTCTTTTTATTGAGTTAAAAGTAAATACAAAACTTATATGATATGGCGAGTATGCGTTAAAGATAAATATTTTTTCAAGTCTAATAAATATTTTGATATACGTAAAACGTAAAGTTCCTTCAAACAAAAATACATCAAATGTAACGAATTTAGCAGATTTAAATAAAGCGTTTTTTTCATTCGTTGGCAATAAAAATTCTGACAGAATCAACGGGGAGAATGAGAAGTGAAGCGAATATAGGGAAAAAATCTACCCCTGACGATTGTGTATCCCGAAGTATGATCTCGGTCCTGCCAATGTGACGATGTATTTTCCTTTTTTTCTCTCCATATACTTCCCGCGTTTGCGATTAATAATTTTGTGATAATTTCATCAATACTGGTGGGTTCAGAATCATTTTATCGTCGCAATTGTGGCCTTGCCTCCGTGTAACTAACGATCCCGAAAAGAGGCTTTTATCGTCTTTCCTTCCCATCTGGATTTTCCATCGCATAAAGTGACAATTTCCTGTACACGCGAGCGATGTGTTCGCGTCTTTCTTGTCATCCATGGCTGCAGCCTCGAGGGCAACATCCGAATATAATCCTGGTATCGCCATGGATTAATTTCACCGTCGGCGTTTTACCATCCTCTCGTTCATATACCCGGTGAAATCGTAGACAGCCCCTGTGAGAAGGCGGAAGGAAACTCTTCGGCTTGGTAAAATTCCTCAGGCTCTATACAGTAAGGAGAGAAACGTTAGAGGGATGAGTGAGATTGAGGAAAGGGAACTTGACGGGTGAGCACCCTCTTCCAATCCGTTGTATCTTATCCACCAAGAAAATTGTTTTCCATATCCGTCGTTTCTTATTACGAAGATATTACACAAGCGTTGGAGCAACACGATTTTATGAAATTTATTCGACACGCACATCGATGATGGACGATTTCATCTGATATAAGATTTGATGCCGTTAGGGGTAAAAATTAAACTTAGCTTTGAAAAATGAATGCTCCACTCTTCCTCCACTTCTCCCTCTCTTTCGAGTTTCCTTAAAAAAAAAACAAAACGTTTCTCTCCCGGGCCTGTAAAATAAAAAGAATAAACACACACGCAATTTCAAGAAACGTACAGTGGGTAAAAAAAGTATTTGTACAGCGCGTGTTTCTCAAATTGTCTTACGAAAAAAAAAAGTGCTGAAGCATTTTATTTTTTTTCGAAAATTTTTGTAGAACGTTTTATTTTTCTGCGAAAAAAAAATGCTAAAGTATTTTTTTTTCGCAGGATAATTTGAAAAACACGCGGTGTACAAATACTTTTTTTACCCACTGTATATAGGGAAAGGTGGGGCAAAATGAGGCTCGGGGCAGAACGGGAAGTGAGCTTGTGTGTGTGACAAGCACATGTATACGACTCGATACCGGCACCGCTCTTATTGTGGACCAAACTTTATTTTGGTCCTAGGCGTTTCCTGTTTTGCCCCAAATACGCGGTAAAACGGGAAATACGACACTTTTTCTTCAGTTCTAATTAGCTAAGAAAATTTATTGATCAAGCTCAAAAGTAAAAATTAATATAATAATTGATAATATAACTATTGTTTCTAATGAAAAAGTTTAATAATGAAGCCGTTGATTTATAGTACATATAAATATTTTTGTCTTAAGTATGCCATTTTACTCCACCTTCCCCTAATTGATATCGATTCGAGCGTCCAAAATGTCTTCATATTGAACTGCTGCGTTCATCAATGCAGAAACGACAAATAAATCTCGGTTTAAAGCAATCTCTCAATTGCGTTTTCGGTTATTTCCTGGTCTTCATCATTGGGCGAAACCTCTATATACACATATATATTTGGGGAACGGAACCAATGTGTGCGAGAGCGATTATGGCGGCAACGTGATTACGAAACGAAGCGAAGCGGATTATAATTTGATGTCGATGGAGGGCTGAATAAGGTCATCCACCTGAGGGACTCCCATTTCCCACTTCCACGTGTGCAAATACATCCGAACTGTACATTTTACCGCGTGGGCGTATGTATCCGTGTACTGTTCGAAAATAGCAATAAAAATGACCTACGATATACCTCTTGTGCATAACGGTGTTCCGCTCTCCATGGTGTACGCGCATTTCCACATGCTATATCTATGTCGGAATGTAGGAAATGAGGAATCGAGAGCTCGAGGGAGAGAGAGAGAGAGAGAGAGAGAGAGAGAGAGAGAGAGAGAGAACATGAATATCTCATTCAGAAGTTCTTGTCTCTAATTGCGCATTCAGAATTGACTTTTATATGTTCACCTGCGTACCCTGCTAGGTAATGACGTTTTCATCCCTGCGTTTACGTACTTACATCATCTATACATGGAAATACATACTGCATATATATATGCATAGAATTCGCAAATTGGTCGTTTCATGCACTCTTATCCCGATTTCGCAATTATCTCTCAATTGCATTTCGGAAAATCCTTTTGAACGAAGTGCACCATGAAGTGTTCCTGAGGTTGTCCTTAATAAATCGTAGATGGCTTCTGATTTATACCGCCATTACTGCTACCACTACGTCTGAGCAGTTCGCCCTCCTGGGCGCTCGTATAATTCGTTCGGTGCTCGGATTAAGGGCAGTGGACAGCGGCAATTTATATATACGAGAGATATACATACATACATACACTTATAAGCCACCGTAGGCCCTCCGGGCAAATCCGAAGATTCATTTTCGCTCGTTTCTCACTGGACGTTGAACGTATGTCTCCTTCTTCCGCAATCCCCTCGCCCCTTTGTCGTATCCCAACGTTAAGTGGACGCGGACTGTGGCCTAAACGACCCAGGCGACTGTCTTGAAGTATTACCAGCGCATCGACCGAAGCTTCGCTCATCCTTGAATCCTCGAATTCTTGAATGATATGTGAAGAAGCGTACGACATGGATGATATAGAGCGAAATTACGTTCATTTGAGGACTCTAAGCTTCGTATTTGTTTCGAGAAAAAAAAAGTATCTCGGTCAAATTGTCTACAGGATAATCCTTGAAATTACCGTCATATGGATATGCTCACATTTATATGAAGATTATTCTGAAGATATTGCAATTTACATTATGGCCAATATGGGAGCGATATTCTAACGACAAGAGGGCCATTAGAGTATAGTTCTCGAAGTCAATCATTTTTCTCCATATATTAGGTGTATGACTTAATTTTTACAGATTTTTTCTTCGCGCTTAAAATTATATTTAAAATAGAAATATTTTCGCGGTCTTTTGTGGTTTTGAAAGGATCGGACGCAAGGTTTCGGAACACCGAACGACAAGACTACGTGAGTTTCATAACCTCTCAGAATAGCAGAGTTTACGATGGCAACTGATAAACAGCACATTCGGCACTGCATTTTATACGAATTCCAACAAGGAACAAATGCTTCTAAAGCACGAGAGTCAATTTGTAGTGTTCTTGGTGCCGACGTTGTGTCTTATGAAACGTGTAATTATTGGTACAAACGTTTTAGAAGCGGTGATTTCGATCTTAGTGACCAGCCGCGCCCTGGACAGGATATGAGCGGTGTGCTTTATTACGAACTCCTGGAAACTGGTCAGACGGTGACTGCGGAACGCTTCAGCCGACAATTGAACAAACTGAGCGAAGAACTTAATCAGAAAAGGCTATTTACTGAACAAGGAAGCAGGCAAGTCATACTGCTGCATGACAACACTCGACCTCACGTTGCTCGCGCGACTCAGAAGACCCTCTTGAACTTGGGATGAGAAGTTCTCCCGCATGCGGCATATTCACCAGACTTGGCTCCATCCGATTATCATTTGTTCCGGTCAATGCAGCACGCCTTAGTGGATAAACAGTTCAAAACGCTGGACGATGTGCATACATTCGTCGATGACTTTATCGCCTCGAAGCCTGCAAGTTTCTTTCGCGACAGCATTCATATGTTACCTGAGAGATGACGCAAGGTCATAGAAAACGATGGGCAATATTTCAAAGATTAAGTTCGTTGTTCTCTATTTTTTTATATTAAATAAATTTGCTGAAAAATCTGTAAAAATTAAGCCATACACCTAATATATTGGGTCTATCCATAATTTCGTAGCGAAAATTGAGTAAATTTCAACGGAAAGTATTTAGCAAAAAAAGTGCCTTTAATCAACTAAATATGTTTCATTCGGTTTAATGACTTTCTGCCATCTCTCCACGAGCTTTATTATCCCATTTTCATAAAAGTTCTGAGATCGTTGGGTGAAGAAGACATCCAAGTGGTTTTCGAGGGCGTCCAGGGAACTGAAGGTTTCATTATTCAAATTGTTTTATAGCGCCCGAAACGAGTGATAGTATAAAGGAGGAAAATCCGCACTGTACGGTGGGTGCACCAAAACATCTCAACCAAGCCGCAATAACTTTTACCGAAATATCAGACAAACGTATGGTCTAGCATTGTCCTGGTGGGAAACTACGCCCTTTTTGTTCGCCAATTCGGGCAGTTTCTGATCGATTGCTTGCTGTAATTTGGACAGTTGTCAGAAGTAATTGGCCAAATCAATCGTTTTGTTGGATGGCAGCAGCTCATAATAGACGATTCTTTTCCAATCCCACCAGATACACAGCATGACCTTCTTCAGGTGTAATCCAGCCTTTGCGACCGTCTGAGCAGCCTCCCCGAGCTTTGACCATGATCTTTTTCGACTCATGTTTTTGTAGATAATCCACTTTTCACCACCAGTAATTATTGGCTTTAAAAATGGTTCGGTTTTACGGCGTGTGAGTAGCAAATCGCAAGCTAAAATTCGGCCCATTAAATTCTTTACGCTCATTCCGTGCGGCACCCAGACATGGAGCTTGTTCACCATCCCAAGCTTCCGTGAATTCCTCGAAACATTTAATTTGTCAATGTTGAGGTTATGTTTGATCTCTGTAGTCGTCAAATGCCGGTCGGAGTCAGTAAATCTTTTATTTGATCGACATTGTTATTTGAGTGACTGTCCGACCGGAGCGAGGAGCATCTTGGAGATCAAAAGCTCCGCAACGAAATTTAGCAAAGCACTTTCGACCCACACTTTCGCTTTCAGAATTCTTTCCGTACACAGCGCATATATTTTTGTGAGTGTGCAAGGCGTTTTTTGCCTTTTTGGAAATTAAAATGCGAAATGCATGGAAAATACACGTTTTTTCTTCCCATGTTCAAAATATAATTAAACTTCGTATACGTCACGAATCGTGACGAATACTTTTTTTTTAATGTCGGCATGAATTTCCGCTTCTATTTAATATACGACACTCCATCTGTTCGACAGATGTGCGAGCGGAAAAACAACTGCCAACGACATCTGTCGGAATTTCGCTACGGAATTATGAATAGACCCAATATATATAAGCATTTTCGCGATTTTTGGTGCAATGTTTTGTGTTCAATGTACGTTCATTCACACGTTAAAAGTTGGAATTTGCCTTACTTATCAACACCCCCACCCCCTTTTCGAGAAAAGCGATCTACGGAAATGAGGATTTCTCTAGAAATAAACTGATCGGTTCAGAAAGTACGATGGATTTGAGCGCCTTGGTGGGATGTTGCTGAAGTAGGCAGAAGCGTTGGGGGGGGGGGGGCATAACACGCGAGAGGATAAGGTTAATGCTGATCTCTAGCGACCTTGTCGAGAGTCTAATCGGAATCAAGGAGGCACCAGAGAGATGAGGATATCGAGAATATATCTCTGGATGTAATGATAGAAGGAAACGACGCGAAAAGTATGGAGAGCAAAGAGAGAGTGTGTGTGTGAGAGAGAGAGAGAGAGAGAGAGAGAGAGAAGAGGAGAAGCACATTAGATCAAGAGGAAGATCCTTGACCCAGCCACAACGATTCTCCATACCAGCAGTAACCGTCCCGATATGTTCAGACCCAATCCCCGTGGGGCTTCTTAGGATCGAAAGCCGCGGAGGTCATCGAGAAGATGAAGATCTTCGCGACCATCTTTGCGACACGGCTATGGCGGGCATGCACTTTGTAATAGTTCACTCGGCCGGCATCCTTAGAAATGCAAATGGCGTCCACCGGCTCATGAGGCACTCATGAGTCGAATTCGCGGAGTAAATTTCATTTAACGGCGACATTCCGGTAAACGATTAGGTTATTCCACCTAAACCCGTTTTTTGTTGTTGTAATAACCCGTTGTTTTTGCTTAGTAAAAACTTGTTGGATGGCATTATTCAATGTATTTCCCCCCCGATGCCATTATTTTTCCTTGCTGGGTTATGTCTTTCGACCCTATCCACTCATCTATCCATTTTTGGACTTCCTTGTAAATACAGAAGCGTATATCTTCTAAGACGCCGACCGGAAGAATTGATAATCACTTGGATATCACAAGTGATAATGATGACAGAGAATACGCTGGATAAGGGAGAACCTCTCATTTCAGTTCAGTATTCTTTCCATCGTCAATTCAATGCGGGGCTGAGCGTTGTCATGCAGCAGAATAACCTTTCGGCGATTCGATGCTACTGACGGCATTTCGCCAATTAAATTTTCGTTCAAACGCTCCAGCTGCTACTGGCAACGTCCGGCAGTGATTGTTTCCTTGGGCTTCAAGAGCTCGTAAAGCACTACCCTATCTATATCCCACCAGATAAACAGCGTGGCTTTGTAACCATGGATATTTCGTTTTAGCGTCGATGTTGATGGTTAGCCGGGATCGACTCATGATTATCTGCGTTTGGGGTTGTCGAAATAAATTCATTTTTCATCCCCAGTTAAAATTCACCAAGAGAAACTGTTTTCTTGTGCCTCCCAAGCAAAAAACTGGTGTTGCGAAGTCGATTCGCAATAGCGTTCTCCTTCAGCTTGTATAGCAGCCATTTTTTTCTGTACCTTCCTCATGGCATGCAAACATCGGAATACTATTGACTTATCAACGTTGAGCTGTTTAGCCAATTCTTCAAGGGTTTGAAAAAAGTTTCCTTCCAGTAAACTTTGCAATTCGGCATTGTCAAATTCTTCCGACGGACTTGGTTGTCATAAGGGCCATGATTGCCGCTTCCGAATCGTCGAAACCAATCCCTACAAATCGTTTCGGATCGTGCGGACTCATCATAAGTCTGTGTAAGCAATCGGTGAGGTTCAGTTGCACTTTTTTTCAATTCGAAGTAGTGCAGACGTACACAACGATAAAAGAATTTGTCTCGGTCTATCTTGGAATTGCTCGTTTAAGGCACGTGTCTGAACTAAATATGGCGTCTTTTGGCTAGAAGTTTGTAGTACAAGGGCACCGTTTAAGGTGACATAAGCTACATTTGTCCATGCCAAAGTATAAAAAACACCTAGAGATATCTACAGGCAAACAGCGAGTTTTAATGCAACCGCCTAACATATATAAGCCGTAATTTAGTAATTTCGCGATGACGAAGACATGTTCAAAACGCCACTCATCTAGGCCGCTACCCGTGCAGGAACGTGACTGAGCATTCCTTACTTTGTGTCGGGCCCTGGCCAGGCTTGCCTCGTTTGATTCACCTGCCCGGCCCCTGTTATGGAATAGACCGAGAAGATCACAAGATCATTTTTTACGGCTTATACTCTATTTTAAAAAATGACAATATTCTGGCCGTAATACATTGCGAGGAAGTGAACTTTCACGTAATGTATACCCGACATTGACATTTTCTGAAAAGTTGAGCCCGACTTTAAGAACTGTGTAGAGCTGCTTTGCTTTTTACCCCATCAAATATATCTTTAATTGATTAGGATGAAACTTATATATCTGTTGTAATTCTATTCACCATTATAAACAATTGTTTCGTCAATTATAATCTACGAGAATAAAAATGCTTATCATAAATAACGGTATTACAGCGAGTATGAATATTAAACATAACGAATAACCAAATTATTCAATAAGAGGAAGAAATAAAGCAGTTGGTTCGTAGTTTTTAAAATCGA
Organism: Ophion ventricosus; assembly: GCA_963932345.1. Lineage (NCBI taxonomy): Eukaryota > Metazoa > Arthropoda > Insecta > Hymenoptera > Ichneumonidae > Ophion > Ophion ventricosus. Next base: position 17,456,290 of record OZ010714.1, read on the forward strand.
GGTCTCCCTTTTAGGAAATATCAATATTCTGGCCGGGAAGATATTACCATGAATGTATTTCGCCAACAATATGCAAGATGGCTTAAAGAGGAGCGTTTTACGTACCCAAGGTACAATTATGCAAGGATAAAACTTCGGCCTGTTGTTGCATCACGTACAGAAGTGCTATGCTTTGCAGCGTGCACTTTCGCTTATGATTTTGTGACATTTGTGAAATAACTATCAGAACGACCTGATACTATTTATTTTACTCGGCTATATCACCAAAAAAGCCCTTTTCCAATACCCGATCATTACTCTATCCGTTCACTGTCTTATTTCTCATGCAGGGTACTGACGGTACACCATCACCTTCCTCTTCATTTTGCAGGCCATTTTCCGATCTTCATCAGTTCCCGGCAAGTTCCTCATTAGTTTTCAAAAAAGGGAACGGCGGATCGAGGCCCGGCCTAAGACCTGTTACATGGCGAACCTGATTCACATTGGAAGGCCTGAATATGACCTGATATTATCTAGGAAAGGCAGATAAGGGGCAGTGCTTTTTACCAAATCAAATTTTTTACACGGGTAGGCTTTGAAAAAACTGAGATGATCCACATTCGCAACAGCTCCTATATAAAAACCATAAGTGTAATAATGCGGAAGAAACATTTACGAGCTATAAACTGTGGATTCAAACATTTTTACAATACGATATCCACAATATACAAATACTCAAAGAAAACTTCAATGGTCTAACGACGTCGGTTATTACACCCAACGACTAATTTGAAAAGAGAAGAAGCAAAAAAAAACATAAACACGAGACAGCAATCGTTTCAAACACATCGGATGGATAACAAAGCACCGGGGAAACAACGCTTTCGAGGCTGGAACAAAAACATCAAACCGATGAAGACGGTTTTCGCAAAACGCGATGAAGAAAAAAGAAAGCATAAAGTGAAGCAAGTACCTCGAGCGAGAGTCGAGGAGCGCGCAAGTCGTCAGATCTATTCAACGACCGACGTGGTTAAAGCAGACTTGCCCAAGTTTCGCAGCTGCGAAAAGGGTTTCTCTCAAAACTTCCGGTTGTCGAATGAGAGAATTGAGGAAGTGAGGTTGAATGAGGTACATGGGAACAGAACGAGAGAGACAAAGACGAAAAGAGAGAGACATACAAAAGCAAAAAGGGAGAAAGAGAGTGAGAGAGAGGGGGAGAGAGAGAGAGAGAGAGAGAGAGAGAGAGAGAGAGAGAGAGAGAGAGAGAGAGAGAGAGAGAGAGCAGAGCGGGAGCGGAAGAACACGTAAAAGAGAGCTGAAGAGAACAGACGAAACGAGGGTAGCTTGCGATAGCGCGAGAGCGAAAAGAGTATCCTATAAACTGTAGCTGGTATCAGAGAGCGCTACTGGCAATAGAGCACTGTATATTACTAACGCCACTGGTGGTCGCAACACTGCACCAGTACTTCCACTCCCCCCCGCGTGCCACACTTCTCATTGCCGCTATTGCTAGAATTGTAGCTTCCATTCTCGAGCTTCCTTTTACTACCACCCTTGTGGTGTTTGCACCGCGGCCCTTTCCGCCTTTCGGAGCTTTCATTTACGAAAACAATTGTGAAAAGCCCAAGGCCGCGAAGGGAGCAATGAGGCTCTCACTGTCTTGCTTGACTTTTGGAAAAGGGAGGAGGGCCCCCATCTCCCACACCGCCTCTGTGGGGAAATTGGTAGAATAAAGCCGCAACTAGGCGGGATACTGTAGCACCGAGTGGTGCCAACTGGAGGAGTGCTCGGATATTTACTTCTCATAGTTTACCGCTAGCGTGCGGTGCACAGCTCAGACATCTGCGGTAAATCTATTGTGGTTCAGCAAAAGTGTTTTGCTACATACATATATATAGATATATATGTACACGAAATGGTGATTTCGACGACATTCGACTTCGAGAACAATCCTCATCGCCAATTATTTCCATATTTGCCATCATGTCCATGTTAATGTCTTCAAAATTGAAGACATTGGCATGGACACATCGGGTGAAATTGGCCCGGCCAATTTTTACTGCACTGTAAACTGGACACTAGACCTCGTGACTCTTTTTTTTTACCATCAAACGCATGACTGGAGTCTATATGCACGCTATACTTTTTTTTTATCACAAAACCAGCCCCGTGGGCATAAACAGACTTTATTATACATGAATTTCTTTTTTTTCATAAGGAAGGGTATGGTTTTTTATTTGAAAAAAAAAATGTTAATAAAAAAAACAAAATTTGAGAGTATCGACTTTTAATTAATGCAATTCAAGATGAGTGAAATTATGGTACGCAAAGGTCGAATCGGGTCTAATATGAGTCAGTATTGTTTCTGAAAATTTTTGTCTCGCGCTATTTCTTTTAATTACGAGATAACCGTAGCTGACAAAAAAACTTTCTGCAAAAAGATCTCAAAACTAGAGACTTGAGCCTTCAAAATTCTTTTTTTTTTCATCTCGATACGCCCATTTTTCACAGAGATACAGCGCTTCAAAAAACACTAAAAAAAAATGAGGGAAATGTTCTATTCCTTTAATTCTTTGGAGTAGTGTACCTAAAGTCACTATGTAAAAAGTCAAATGGCAATAAGCTCAAAATGAATTGCAAAGCAGTGAACTGCCAGAAAAAACCATATTATCAGTTGAATCAATCTACCGTATGACCACTGAATCGATTGAGCCCTGTGGGATAACGAAGGCTTAAAAAGAATTTCAGTTTTTAAAAATATTTATTCAGAAAAGAGTAAAGTGCTGATAGCTATCGTTACAACAAAAAGAATTCTAGAATATTAGAATTTTATTCCGTATAGCCAGATAGCTATTATTTATATATTATCTATCCCGAACAAAAACATTTTGAAACTCACACAAAGCTCCCCCTAGAGTTATATTATATGTTTACATATATGTATGTGTATATATATATATACAGGTGAGGCACATAAAGTGTTACAGAGCAATAGCACTCAAACTATTGATCATATCCAAAAATGTTTCAGACAAAAGTTTCAGTGTTCGAGAAGGTCCGTCATACTGGACCACCCTATTTTTTTATCGGTGGAGGCGCTGAAGCTACGGTAAGGTCAACTCCACTTTTTTAAATGGAACCATGTATTTTTTTTTCGATGACATTATTACCAATTTTAAGACGAATTCAGCGACCTACAACACAAGGTCATTCTATTCACGCAAAGTATGAAAATAGTCGAAAAATCGAAAAATATCGGAATAATCACTTTCAAAGGATCCACTAACCTTGGTTTGCGTCTACCTACAGAAGATGCTCGAAGTGATGACCCTCGACTTGCAAGCACTTGTTAATTCGCTGATGAAAAGACCGTCTAACTTAAGTCAACATTTGTGGTGTAATTTCGGTACATGCTCGGCGTATTCTTCCTTTCATGTCGTCAGGCATGGTAGGTGCTACCGCCATTACGCGTTCTTTGACAAAACCCCATAAAAAGTTCATTTTCGCGATCCGATGTACTCACATTAGAAGGTAATGCGTGACTAACTGATATGTCAACAGAAAATGCGTACTTGCTGCCGATAAGAAACATTGGCATCGTAAGAAATGAAAACAGCGATCAAACAAGTATTTACAAATCGAGGGTCATCACTCCAAGCATCTTCTGTAGGTAGACCCAAACCAAGGTTAGTGGATCCTTTGAAAGTGATTATTCCGATATTTTTCGATTTTTCGACTATTTTCATACTTTGCGTGAATAGGATGACCTTCTGTTGTAGGTCGCTGAATTCGTCTTAAAATCGGTAATAATGTCATCGAAAAAAAATTCATGGTTCCATTTAAAGAAGTGGAGTTGACCTTGATGTAGCTTCAGCGCCTCAATCGATAAAAAAATAGGGTGGTCCAATATGACGGCCTTCTCGAACACTAAAACTTTTGTCTGAAACATTTTTGGATATGATCAATACTTTGAGTTCTATTGCTCTGTAACACTTTATGTGCCTCACCCTGTATATATTCGCATCCTATGGTTTTTCGCCCAATCCATCTTTTTTCATCTTGAATCCTTATACGGTTTAATTTTTTCCCTGGAGTCCCTTCTTTCCCTCTCCCCTACATTCTCATTTTATAAATGTCAATTCCGATTTTTATACTCAATAACCCTAAGAAAAACCAGATTTTCAAATAAAATATGCATCATATCACAATAGGACGTAGTCACAGAAAAATTCTCGAGCGTAAGTACTTCCACCCGGTCTGCGGGAAATATTCGGTAAAGTAAAAAGTTCTGACCGTTTTCCGCTAGATGTCTGTAGTGAGCCATATCTCACGATACTTTAGTAAGCCATATCTCTCATATACATCGCATGGGGTCATACTATACGGCGTTCTAAAGGTGACATTACGCTTCAAAAAAAGTTCTTTGACAGTTTTGTGTTTGGTGAAGCCAGTTGTGTGTTACAGCGTTCCAAAATGGAGGTAAAAAAAGAGAAAATTCGATACATTCTTCAGTACCACTACGACCAAGGTGAAACGGCGGAGCGGGCGGCCAAAAAAATTTGTGCTGTTTATGGACCCAATACAGTATCGAATGCAACAGCAAAGCGGTGGTTCCAACGATTCCGTTCTGGTAATATGGACATCGAAGATGAGGCACGCTCTGGTAGGCCAATCGTCGAAAATGTCGATAAAATCATGGAAATCGTCGAGTCGGACCGGCATGTGAGCACTTCTATTGCCTAGGAACTATTGCCTAGGAACTAAAGATTAGCCAGAAAACCGTTTGGAACCATTTGCATAAGGCTGGTCTCAAGAAGAAGCTCGATGTATGGGTGCCACACGAATTGACGCAAAAGAACCTTTTGGACCGAACTGATGCCTGCGATTCTTTGCTGAAACGTAACGAAATCGACCCATTTTTGAAGCGGATGGTAACTGGCGATGAAAAATGGGTCACATACAAGATTAACAGCCGAAAGCGATCGTGGTCCAATCGCGGTGAACCGGCCCAAACGATCGCCAAGCCCGGATTAACGGCCAAGAAGGTTTTGCTGTGTTTGGAGGGATTGGAAGAGAATCATCCACTATGAGCTGCTCTCATCGGGCCAAACACTTAATTCGGACCTCTACTGTCAATAACTGACCAGATTGAAGCAGGCGATCGACCAGAAGCGGCCAGAATTGGCTAATAGGAAGGGTGTTGTGTTCCATCAAGACAACGCCAGGCCGCACACATCTTTCACGACGTGCCAGAAGCTCCGAGAGCTTGGATGGGAGGTTCTATCGCACCCGCCGTATAGTGCAGACCTGCCACCAAGCGATTATCACCTTTTCAAGCATTTGAAAAATTTTCTTGATGGTACAAAACTGGCTTTAAGAGAGGCTTGTGAAAATGAGCTGGTCAAGTTTTTTACCAATAGAGACGAGGACTTCTTCAATCGCGGAATTATGAAATTGCCTTCAAAATGGACAAAAGTTATCGAACAAAACGGCGCATATTTGATCTAAATCGGATAATCCTAACTATGTTAATTTCATCGGGCAAATAAAGCGAAAAAACGCTCAGAACTTTTTACTTCATCTAATATTTGATCGATTCGTTCAAGCTTGCAATACGTAGCGCAAGCGTAAACATAATTTGACAATGTTCGGATGGTCGTTGCCATAGAAATTATTTCCGAAGCCTCTACAGACTTCGGTTCATGTATCGTTTGTATATAGGTACACGTTATCCCAATCCTGCAGACAGTCATTTGAAAGAATGAGGCAACGAATTTTAAAAAGTCCGGGAAACGTTTTTCCGATGCTCGCAGCCGGCTACATCGTACGCTGCAACTTCTAAATATTAATAGTTGGATTTCGTATCTCCCGCACGAATGAAAAAAGTTTGTTTGGAAATCTCGCAATATAAGTTTTCTCGTCTGGCCGTGTGCATGCCGTGAAATGGGGATTATCCGATGACATGGGTCAAAGAACGGGCTCCCGTAATTAGTTTTCAGAGTGTAATTATTATAATTGTACTTTTTTACTGCATTGGATTTTTTACTCCGTCGTGTTATTACAAATTGTTGTATAAGCTGGAGTCTCATTAAGCAAGTCGCAATGAATTGAATGGTTCTTATTTAAGAAAGAATTGTTTTGGTGAAACGTTTTCTTTTGACAAGCTGCGAAATGTATCTCGAGAGCTGTATTGGCTATTTTCATACGTAGTGTTACTGCTACAGTGTATACCTATACCGGTCGGACCAAAAGTCGTGGATCAAACGACGTGGGGCGGTAGTCAAGATCATTTCCAACAAAAATGGTTATACACAGATTAGTCCGTCTCTCAACGATTTCGAAGCTATGATTTTTTTCCAATATTTCCGAAAAATCGATTGCCAGTTGTGTAAAAAATTAATTAAGGCATGAGTCTCCAACTATTGCACATATTTTCAAGGAATTTTTTGTCATAGCAGAATGTACCTCCATATTTTAATCTTTTTATAAAAAGATTAAAAAGGTACAAAACTCATAGCCCTGACCCGCAAAGCCTTTTACTATCGATTTTTATTCATTGCAAGGTAGCGCTTCGCTATAAAATCGAATTTTGCGCCAAACAAATTTGGGTTGATAATTTGCATTGGAAACGCATTATTTGAATGCAGATTATTTATGGCGGATGGGTAGAAGAGAGGCGGCACTAGTAAAGTACAATATATACGCTATGACGTATATAAAATAGTACGTAGTAGACTTGCTGTCATGAACCACTAACGGAGTGCACCCTCAGCTGTATACGGCGTCCGTATTGTCACGGGAAATCTTCTTTCCTCCAACTAACCGTTCCAACTTCTCTTGATTCACTCTAAAAGGTTCCGGAAATAAAGCCACTACCTTCGCCTCTTCCTTCTTTCTCGTTCTATCTTTTTTCCTCCTTTATTTGTTACTTATCCTGAGCCTATTACAGATGTGCAGATAGGATGATCACGAAGTCCCTAGTCTGGTTTCAACTTGGCTGGTTCTTTTTATATATACAGCATTCCATGTGCCATTCCATGGCTTTTTGTCACATTCTTTTTCCATCGCTAGCTTTTTTGTGTCGTACAGAGTTCGAATCGTGCAAGAACTTTCTATCACTCGATAAATCCTATTTCACACCCCTTCCATTCTTTTTCCCCTCCATCTCTCTCTCTCTTTCTCTTTCTCTCTGTTTCTCTCAATCCATGTCTTTCTTTTGGCCTTTTTATTTTAGTTTCGCGGTAGTTTCTCCCGATTCGTCCGTTCGAATTCGCACCGCAGGGCCACACACATCCATAGATATATATATATATATCTTTTGTCTTATGCATGCACAGGTATAGATACATACACATATAAGGAGGGAAGAAAAAGTAAATAAAAGTATAACCCAGAGAGGTGCGACAGAAAGCCTGAAGCTATGTGGAAACGGCAGAACCAAAAGGGTGGCAAAGCGATAAGAGGAAGAAAAAAACCGCGATAGCACGTCAGCTTCTCGTCGCTTCCTTCGTTTCGTTCTCCCAACAAGTTTCCAGTTTCTATCATAGACATCTCGGAACGGGCTGTCCACACTCCTTTTGTCCGACCCAACTGGAAGTCGTTGGTCGCCAAAACGCGCGGAAACAGTCTGAGAACTGTTGAAAACTACGTCTCCTCCCAAGGGTGATTCCGAAGTAACTTTGTACGTTGGATGAAGCGTATTGCGTGGATCTTATCGTCCGACGTCTCATATGCAGCGTACAGTCGGTTTGACAAGAGCGTGTACGGCGAAACTCACCAACTACTTGGGAGAAGACATTGAAAAAAAATACACTCACAATAAATAATATAAACCGCGATGCTTTATTATTAATAAGTGGTCTAGTTGCCTCCACTATTAATAATATTAATACTGGAGGCGACTGGACGAGTCGAATATATCGGAATAATTGCTTGAATAATAATTGCTTTCATACGGACCTGACTTATACAAGTTATTGTGGAAGAACGCTGAACTGTATGGCACATGACATTGCGTTCAGCAATTAAGTGCAGCATAAATTACCTGAGACAATTTGGGCTGAAAGGAAATGTTTGATGAAGACATTGTTAATCACTCTTTAGCTACATCTGAGCTGCACACAAGAGGACAAAAGATCGAATTAAACTGTGGCCGCTTGTTGGCGTTCAAAACTGAGGTTTAGACCATGGGAACTATCGTGAAAACGCGTCCTCATTCCCCTTCTGTTCTTTCCCGTAGAGCTTAGCCAGACTTTAATCTCCTCTCGAACGGAAATATAGCGAGAGCGGAATGGTGTTCTATGCCGGCCAATATAAACTTCCCTCGTGAGATGTTCCAGACTGTATTTGCGAGGCACGCTCTGTGGTAATATGCCATAGGCATACCTCCTATACATTTAGGGTGCCTGTTTACTGATATTAAATATAGGGAGAATGCGTATGATACATGTATATTTATATAGTATCATGACTAGTGCCTGTGTGTCTGTACAAGCCTCCGAGGGCGATACAGGCAGGGGGGGGGGTGTTAAAGAAGGGGCACAGCGGAGGGATAGTGTGAAAGAGGACATCGCGTGATCTGAATAATAATTATTTTTGTTTGGAGGAGAGAAATCGTTAAAACGTGTTAGTGCATCTCGAATAGCCTCGAATATCGTTGCCATGCATACCTGTGTATATTAATATATATATATATATATATATATATATATATATATATATATATATATATATATATATGTATACTACGGACACACACGTATAAGTTTATATGTGTGTGTGTGGGTGTTCATGTACCTGTGTCTAAAAATATACATTCTTATACGACGATAGGACGAGAGTACGACGAGGGGATATCCTCGCCGGGTCGGGTTGAAGAGGGTCACCGCAGAGACGACGACTTTGCCGCTGTCTGAATAATAATTGGGTTTCGTTGTACAAGAGGCCAAAAATCTCGTGGGATGTCCGAAAACTTTATGAAAAAATAAACGTATAGGAAGGTGGCAGCACTCTTGCGCAATCATGCACACTGACACTTTACCTTCGAGCTTTGAATATTTCAGAGCGACTTTATTTCGTCGTCATCACGGTTATACAACGAGATGTGAATTACAGCTTGTCCCCTTGAGATTCATTAATTATTTGGATAAAGAGTGACTTGACTTGACAGTTTATCTAAAAATAAAATCGGTCGAGCAATGTGAAACTGCAAAATCAGCCCTTGACGTGCTTCAATCGAAGGGGTGGTGTCATCCTCTAAAACCGTTTTTATGCCGATTAAAATACGTATCCGACAGTTTTTTATGTTACCACATACATGAGTTTCAATAAAATTGAAGACGGGCACCAAAGTAATGCTCTTTGTTAGGAATGCAAAAAACGTAGAAGAAAACCTTCAAGCTATTTGCCTGGGTAAGCAGACTAAATAGACGTGTCAAACTGGTGTGCCACGCAAAAACTTTAAACTTACTTTGTAAATTCATCTTTAGTACCAGGACATTGGATCACGGTTCCAACGGGATTATTTATAAACTAGGTCTATACGAGTTCACGATTTTGTTCTAACAATAGTATGCGGGGCCTTGGGGGCTAAAAGTGCCAAGTTATATTTTAAAGTAAATAGAGTGTATTCTAATAGGGCCGCCAACGTGACGTGATAGAAAAAGTAATTCGCCAAACGTCTGTGCACCAATATCGCCCAGTGGACCAAATAGACTGAGGACTATTTATACCAGGATCCATAGTTCATTGAATACTTGGTCGATTGATCAATTTGTCATTTCGAGAATCAGTTGTCCAAGATCATTTGTTCATGGATCGATTAAAATAATTGCTATTTTTACCCAACTTGTACATTTTTATAAAAAAATTGGCCGATCGAAGAGTAGAGTGAAACCGCTCGTGTTTCCTCAATTAAGGGGGGGGGGGAAATATATGTAGACGACGAAAAAATAGCCAATTCTGTCCATTTTTCTTTGGAAAGGAAAAAAAAAACGTTGCACATTTATAAAACTTTAGGTACAATTTATTATGTAATCATACTGTTTAAATAAATGATATTAAAAAATATTGCAAAATGGCGACGTTATGGCGTGGTCTTTCAGGAAGGTTTTGGCGACAGTTGGCCGTTTGTGGGAAATCCAACGACTTCAATACTGATCTGGAAAATATGAGCCAAGTTTTTTATGTTTATAACATCCGAAAGCTGTATTTATAACTGAGAAACATAAAAAAAGTTGATAATTAAACAAATGAGAGACGTCTGAACAGAAATTGAAATTTTACACAAATTTTCGTTCTTCTTTGTGATAGGAAAGTACTATTTGAAAGTGATTTTCATAAACAAGTAGGTATAAATTCAAGATAATAGTGTTATTGAGTCGTGTGTACAATTTTAGCACGAACGGTCAACTTTTTTAAAAATTATGTTTCCCACAAACTTAGAAAAAGTATTGGGTTTATGCATAATTTCGTAAGAAAATTCCGACAGATGTCGTTCGCAATTGCTTCTTCGCTCGCACATGAGTCAACCATATGAAGTATATTCAATGAAAGCTGAAGCTTGTGCCGATATTTAAAAAAAGTATCCTTCGAGAGCCGTGACGTATAGGAAATAAAATTATATTTTGAACATGGAAGGAAAAAACGTGTATTTTCGATGCGTTTCGCTTTTTTATTTCCGAAAAGGCAGAAACGCGTCGCAGACGAAATTTCGTTATTGAGATTTTCATCTTCAAGATGCTCCTCGCTCCGGTCGGCCTGTCACTACTGATGTCGATAAAATCAAGGTTTTACTCGACTCCAATCGGCATTGGATGACTATAGTCTATAGAGATCGGTCATAACCTCAACATTGACCAATTAACTGTTTCCAGACATGTACGGATGTTTAGGATGTTTAGTAAGCAAGCTTGATGTTATGGTGCTGCACGGAATGAGCAAAAATAATTCAATAGACGAATTTTCAGCTTGCGATTTGCGGTTCAAACACCATCGAAACGAATTATTTTTAAAGCGCATGATTACTGACGATGAAAAGTGGTTTGTCTACAACAATGTCGGTCGAAAACGATCATGGGTGAAGCTCGCGGAGGCTGCTCAGACGGTCGCAAAGGCTGGATTACACCCGAAGGAGATCATGCTCTGTATCTGATGGTATTGGAAAGGAATCGTCTATTATGAGCTGCTGCTACCCAATAAAACAATTGATTTGATCAAGTTATGCTCACAACTGGACAAGTTAAAGCGAGCAATCGATCGGCAGCGGCCCGAATTGGCGAACGAAAAGGGTATAGTATTCCACCCGGATAACGCTAGACCACACATTTCTCTGATGACGCGGCAACAGTTATCGCGACTTGAGTGGGATATTTTGGTTTACCCACCATATAGTCCGGATTTTACACCTTCCGACAATCCCTTACTACTAATGCTACAGAAAAGTTTGAATAATAAAACTTTCAGTTCCCTGGACGTCCTCAAAAGACCAATTGGATGACTTCTTGGCCGAAAGATCTCAGGACTTTTATGAAAAAAGGCATAATGAAGCTCGTGGAGAGTAGGCCACTGCATACACTGCCGGTCAAAAGTTTGGATATACTAGTCGAAATTTCTTACCGCTCTAAAAGTTAAATAGCGGACTCAAAAATAAAGATAATTGAATTTCCCAAGTGGTCTTTTAAAGAGAACAAGTTTACCTTTATTTTGCTTTTTTTTTAAGAAAATTCTCTACGATTTTGTTTCGCCCTGGTACGCACTTTTGAACGTGGCTATTTTTCGGCTATTTTTTGGCCATCGAAAATTAGCTGCAAAGTTTATGAAAAATTTTTGCCTCGGTTTTTTCCCTGGTAAACTTAACAAGGATATCAAAACCTACATTTTTGTTTTTCAGAAAGTCTCATACGATTTTTTTTGCCTCAGTATTGCATTTTAGCTAAAAAAGAAATGCTTTACAAAAAAGGCGCCATCGAAGAACTACAAGGTTTCAGTGGAAATGTCAAGAGGGTAAAAAGTTGCATTGGATCACTCTGGAGGAGCTAGAATTTTTCAGAATTTTTTCTGGACACTTTCTTTTTTACCATTTTTGGTTGAAACTTTGATGAGAGGAGAGGCTCCATTTGAGAAATATGGGGTCTAGGACAATAAAGAAAATGTTTTTTTATTTTTGAAAATGAAAATGAAATTTTTTTAATTAAAAAAAATTGTGGTTAATTGAAAATAAAATTTTTTAACAAAGTTCCTATCTCAATATATTGTCCTAGACCCCCATAATTCCCAAGTGGAGCCTTTCCACTCATCAAAGTTCCAACCAAAAATCGTAACAAAAATGTAAAAAAAAAATTGTCAAAATATTCTAGCCACTCCAGTGTTACCCTTTTGACTTTTACCCTTTTGACATTTCCTCTGAAACCATATAGTTCTTCAATGACGCCTTTTTTTTAACATGTCTTTTTTAGCTAAAGACGCAATACTGGGACAGAAAAATCGTACGAGACTTCCTAAAAAATAACAATGTAACGTTTGAAATCATTTTTAAGTTTACGATGGAGAAAACCGAGGAAAACAATTGCCACAAACTTTGCAGTTAATTTTCCACGGCAAAAAAATATGCCAAAAAATGGCCACGTTCAAAAGTGCGTATTACGGCGAACAAAAATCGTAGAAAATTTTCTAGAAAAGCAAAATAACGGTAAGCTTATCCTCTTTAAAATGCCACTTGGGAAATCCAATTATCTTCATTTTTGAGTCTGCGATCTAACTTTTAGTGCGATTAGAAATTTCAACTAGTGTATCCAAACTTTTGGCCGGCAGTGTATATCCCCCTCCTAAATTCTTTCACATGCCTATTATCTTCACGACAATCATCAATATAGTGAATTTCTTTCGCGATAAGGGAATCGCTCACGTTCTAGACATTTTTTTCGCGTTACGAGACACAAATTTGCGTCACCGCACTCGCGCGCATTCGAAACGTTTTCCGGCATATTTTCAAGCACTCTCGGTGAAAACGAAAATTGTGGGAGCGAGTATTAAAACGTGTGAAAATTGAAATTCTTTCGTAACCGCCATAAGCTCGAGGGTCGCAGATCTCACGTGTTTTATAACTATTCCCGGGGACTTTAACGCCATTATTTCTATCATTGTGCGCTATATATCGTCGAGAACTATTTTCCAGAGACCAAGTATTCCCATTCGAATACTCAATTCGTTTGGCGTGCTCCATAACGATATATTCAGTAAATATGCCTGCAGTCTGCACACGCCTGCGCAGTCCATACAACGTTCAGACAATCCTGTCAAATGATCGATAGACGTAAAACATTCAGCCCGAAAAAAATCCGCGCTAATTTGATACAACAGCCCGAGTCAAAATTTATAGCCTCCTCTGAACACTCGCAGGACCCATTTCCTTTGTAATGCACAAACCGCCAGCCTTCGTTGAACCTACCAAACCCCATTTGTCGAGTTCAGTGCCATGAAGAGGCCTTCATTTGGTCGTGTGTAGCCTCTGTTAGTACTCCCAAACTTTCTTTCGATCCCTAGTTTCAGTGAAACGTGCAGAAAACAGGTCTCCTTAAGGCGGGCAACCACTTTAGGAGACCGAAAATTAGATGATATTTTGGATTGTTTTTTTTTTGTGAAAAAAAACGGAAATTTCCGCAACTCTGACAATAATTTATTCATATTTTCATACATCTCTGGTAATTTTTTCAAGCTATTTCATGCATTAATTAAGGTGTAATCCGCTGTGTCCCTTGGCGTGTCCTCATCGGCGTTATCGATTTGCGGGAATTGTGCAGCTCGCAATTCGCATCTGAAATAGTCCAATAAATTTTTATACATTCTTGAGATGTTTTTTAAGAACATGAACCTAAATTTTGAAAACAAAAATCGAGAATTGAATGATGGAACGTGTTTGAAAAAAAATGATCGATTTTTAGCATTTTTTCCCGGCATTTTGCAATAATAAATATGCTTTAAACAATCTCATCTTTCCAACTTTAGGTTCATGTTTTAATCAATTATATTATGTAAATGTGTTTCAAGTTTGAAGATGATCCATCAATTAGTTTTTGAGTTATGATTCCCGCAAATTGAAAAAATGTCGTTGCGAGAAAAACACGTCTGAGGCGGGCAACCACTGTAGGAGACCGAAAATTAGATGATTTTTCGGATTGATTTTTATTTGAAAAAAAAAACGGAAATTTCCGCAACTCTGATAATAATTTATTCATATTTTCATACATCTCTGGTAATTTTTTCAAGTTATTTTATACATTAATTAAGGTGTAATCCGCTGTGTCCCTTGGCGTGTCCTCATCGTCGTTGTCGGTATGTCCTTGTCCTAACATACCGTTAGAAGAAATCCGAATACCGTTTTGAAATTTTCAGGGTGTATTCTTAAGATATTTTGCTAACGGTTTATGAAATAAAAAAAAAATTGATTTTTTAAGCATCTAAAGTGGTTGCCCGCCTTAACCTTCTTTTGATCTCAAGTCCGTTGCCTTGACCCGACCTAACCTGCTTTCAGCCCAAATTCAATATCTCCTCCATCAATACTCCATTGTGGCCTGATCGGTAACCCGTTCAATGACGAAATAAATACGTTTTCGCTGGATGGAGGGTCCGGAAGGTTTACAGTACGCCTACAGTAGGCTGAATGGAGGCTTTAGATGGTCTACAGTGCGCCTACAGAAGGCCGAAAGTGGGGCCAGTAGGTTCTGCGGGAGCGCTCGAAGTAGGCCCACTTGGGGTTTCGCAGGTTGAGTTGCGCTCTGCATTGGCCTCTTTTGACTGACAATATTCAGTTTCTACCATTCGGGAGATTCATCGAAGGCCCTAACATATGTTGGTATTCCAAACATTGTACCCTCATTTAGGTACCCGATAATCCGCTATCGCCGATCTCTGCTCGGGGAAGGAGGCCCCTATTTTGCGGGTTGAATGTGGCTCGAAAATTTTTACTCGGGAGGGAACAACGTTTCTAATAGGATTATTTGAGTGGAAGTGCGAAACCATTGTGTTTCCCGTTTTGATCGACACCAACGTAAAAGCTGTGCAGTTTCTCATCGTGTTGCTTCCGTATACAAATACGCAAATGTGATTCTTCGGTTTAACCCGTTGCGGTTATCGGGCTTCGGAATAACCGTCCGAAATATAAGGTAAAATTTGCTGCCCGAGTATATCAATTTCAAGCCGCGACCGTTTACGTGCACGCGACCGCAAAAGCTCGATCCAGCAATTTTATCGCCTCATATATATATAGCTGTAAAATGTTTTGCACGAATGATGCTGTTGTGACAAGACGCGATGCTAGTACACACAGTCTCATGCAAAATTGTGCCGTAATAATATACCGTGTTCCATCAAGCATGTATAGCTATGGCAGTTGGGTCAAACGTTTCATATATAAATATATACTCGTATATTGATTACTTGTCAAATCGTTTCTCTGGAAACAATTTTAGTGAATGACCCACCAATATTTCGAACGCTGCGTATTTATGTCGATACAAACATTCCTATGACATTCATTTCTGTATACAAGGTGGTCCAAAGGTCCTGGATCAAACGAAGTGGAGAGATAGTTGAGGAGTTTCGGGGCAATTGGTGAGGTGTTATCATTTGGTTCTAATTTATACAGTAAATTCTTTCTCACATACTCAATGCACCTTCTAAATTTTTAATCGATCGTCTACACCGTTCTTACAAATTTTACAATTAACAAAACCCTTTTTAAAATAAGGAGACTTTTTAACTGCCTACGCGCATCGCCGAATGGCAGTTTTACGCACGAAATAGTGTGAAAAAATCTTTAAAATGTTATGAAAAACGGTCACATCACTCAGTACATTATGACAAATTCGTCATCAGTGTCATGATGTTAAATGCTCTATGCTAACTCTTCGTGGTCACCCTAGGTAGAATCGACCCCTCAATCAACTTTTGGCGTAAATCTATAATATTTTCCGGCTTCGATTGGGATTAGATTCACCATCTTACCTGGAGTTTGAAGTATTCTCATACCATAAAATCGATTCTCTGCACATGTCGGAATAAATACCTTTTTTGAAACGCGCATTAGGCTACTATTTTTTTCCGAAAAGTAGCATATCTAAGGAGTATCGCGTCCAAATTTTAGGTAAAAATGTTGAACATTCATGGAACTATGATTTTTTTTAGCGAAAAACTGTATTTTTTGCGTTTTCACCTCTTTATGAATTTTTTTCACATGTTGCCATTTTATGTCTTATAAATAAATTTTTCGTACATCATCTAGAAAGTTCAAAGCATGTTCCGTAATTTTTTAACCACTTGGGACGGATAGTTTGGTCACAATACTTTTTTTGAAAACTGACTGGGTAGAATCGACCTAGTGTGACCACCGTGATTGAATTTGGAAGTGTGACCACGAGGAGTTAAAAAGTGTTTCTTCAATTGTACATTCTATAGAAATGGTGTAGATGATCGACTTAAAATTTGGCGGGTGCATTCAGTATATGACAAAGAATTTACTGTCTAAATTAAAATCAAATGATATAATTTCGTTAAGTGTCCCGAAGCTCCTTAAGATAATTTCCAACCAAAAAGTTCATATACAGATTGGTCGGCTTGTCAACGATTCCAAAGCTAGGTTACACCGACCAGTGAATCAACGAGGACCAGTGAATGGACGAGGGCTGCTTTATATTTTAAACAAGTAAAGAATATGAATTGTCGATGAAAACTGGAATCACTATAATTTAGCAAAAAAATCACTGGTGTCGTTAAACGTTAAAGGTGTATCGGGCATGGGAGAGTAGGTAGAAAAAATGGGTAGATGCTCATGGAGAGTACTTTGAAGAATATTAACCGTTGTACAGATATTGTTAATAAATTTAAAAAAAAATATATATATTTCATGACTTTTGGGACACACCATGTAGAAGGGAGGCAATACTAGCAAAACCGATTCGCAGGTAAATAATAAGTGACCCTTCAGTCGAATCGACGTTCGTTCAATGTTTTGCGTGCTGTTTGCTTATTACTACGGTTTTCATTCTGGAATTTGTTGTGTATTTAATGATTTGGGAATTTGGTGATTCGGACATTTAAACAGTCTAAAGTATCAATTGCACAAGAAATTTCAGAATCAAAACCGTAGTAATAAGCAGACAGCAAGCGAAACCGTAAACGAACGTCGATCCAATTAAAGAGTCACGCAGGCTGCGCGTTTATTGGCCAATGCCGGCACCACTTTTGTACAGATCATCAGCATTTTTAAGTTGCGTGTGAAACTAACATGTATTTTAAGCTCATTACGGTCTAAAATCCAATCTGGCACGGGTCAATGAACGCAAGCTTTATTATCTACCTGAGAATCAGTTTTGCTATTACCGCCTGCCTTCTATGTACCCGCCATAAATGCTCTGCATTCAAATAATGCGTTCCCAATGCAAATTAATAACGCAAATTTGCTAGGCTCCAAATTCGATTTTCTAGTAAAACACTCCCTTGCAGTGAATAAAAATCGATACCAAAAACTCAGGGATATGAGTCCTACCTTTTTCGAATCTTTGTAAGGTAGACCAGTTTTCCTACTACAGGGGCAAGTTACGGTAGAACATTTTACTTTCTAAATCAACGATGAAAACCTGGGGAAAAAATTATGATCCAAAAAGCCAAACCCAAACAAATTCATTTTAGTCTAGGAACTCATGATGACAGTTATAAAGACTACATATTCATGTGAAAGCCGTACGTCAAGCTACATATTTTTTGAAAATATAGACCGCATATGGTAAGTATTTTTTTTAATTAATTTTTATGTACAGCTGGGAACGGATTTTTAAAAAGTATTGGAAAAATATCATGGCTTTGGAATCGTTGAAAAGGACCAACCTGTATATGATCTTTTTTGTTGCAAATGATCTTGATGACCGTCCCACTTCTTTTAATCCACGACTTTTGGACCACCCTGTATATACAAGATGCCCCATTTATCTTGAAACATCGAAATAACTCAAGAACAGCGAAGTAAATCGATAAATCCCGCGACACGTATCAAGTAGATTTAAAGGTGGAGTAAAATGGTAGGATAACTTTTTATCAAGTGGAAATTTTCAAGGTGATTCCTAGGTCCACTTAAAAAAATATAAAAACCTTTTTTTTCATGACGGCATCTTATAGGAAAAAATAGGTTATATTTGCCAGAATTTTTTTTCCTTTTGCTCAATATTTTCGGAAATTTTTTAATGTTTTTTTAACAAGCGCGAAGCAATTTTGTATATAACGATCTAGGCTACATTTGTCACGATTTGATAAGGATCATGGTGAGCACCGTTATTTGAAATGCTTGTCTCAGGATCCTCAGAAAGTCTCTTTTTAAATTACGAGTATCAATTATTTATTCGTCGTATGAATCTATGTTTTGAAGTCGAAGGCTCTCATTTAGAAAATATTTTTTATTTTTTTATTAAAAAAAATATTTGAACAATGTTTCGAAAAAGAGTTACCTGTTTTTACCGCTATAGAAAATATAAGTTTCCATTTTTGTCAAGTTTACCTCTGAATAACCTTGAAAACGTCTATTGTATGTAAAAGTTATCTTGCCATTTTACTCCTCATTTGAATTTACTTGATGCGTGTCTCGGGATTTTTTTACCTACTCCAGTGTTTTTTTCAGTTATTTCAATGTCTCAAGCTAAATGGGACACCGTGTGTACAGATGTAGTCTGTTTGCCAAGAGCGTGTATGACGAAACTCAAAAACTATTGGGTCTATGCATAATTTCGTAGCGAAATTCCGACAAATGTCGTTCGCAGTTGTTTCTGCGCTCCTACATGGGTCAACCATCAGAAGTGTCATGCTTTAAGTGAAAGCTGAAACTTGTGCTGACATTTAAAAAAAGTATCCATCGAGATCCGTGACGTATAGGAAGTTTAATTATATTTTGAACATGGAAGGAAAAAACGTCTATTTTCGATGCATTTCGTTTTTTTTTAATTTCCGAAAAGGCAAAAACACGTCGCAAACTCACAAAAAGATATTCGCCGTGTACGGATAGAATGCCGTAAGCGAAACGGTGTGTCGAAGTGATTTGCGAAGGTTCGTTGTGGAGATTTTGATCTCCAAGATACTCCTCACTTCGGTTGGCCAGTCACTACTGATGTCGATAAAATGAAGGCTTTAATCGACTCCGACCAGCATTTGACAACTACAGAGATGGTACATAACCTCAACATTGACCAATCTACTGTTTCGAGACATTTATGAAAGCTTGGGATGATAAATAAGCTTGATGTTTGGGTGGCGCACGAACTGAGCGAAACGAATTTAATTGAACGAATTCAGTTTGCGATTTGCTGCTCAAACGCCATAAAAACGAACTATTTTTTAACGGAATGATTACTGGCGATCATGGTCAAAGCTCGGAGAGTCTGCTCAGACGGTCGTAAAGGCTGGATTACACCCGAAGAAGGTCATGTCCTGTTTCTGGTGGGATCGGAAAGGAATCGTCTATCATGAGCTGCTGCCACCCAATAAAATGATTGATTTGACCAAGTGCTGCTCACAACTGGCTAAATTGAAGCAAGCGATCGATCAGAATCGGCCTGAATTGGCGAACAGAACAGAGGCGTAGTGTTTCACCAGGATAACGCTAGAACACATATTTCTCTGATAACCCGGCTTAAGTTATTGCGGCTTGGGTGGGATATTTTCGTGCACCCACCGTATAGCTGGGACCTTGTACCAACAGACTATAACTTGTACCGAGCGCTACAGATCAATTTGAATAATAAAACCTTTTGGACGTCCTCAAAAACTAATTGGATGACTTCTTTGTCCAAAGATCTCAGGTCTTCTATGAAAGAGGGATAATAATGCTCGTGGAGAGATGTTGTGGCAGAAAGTCATTGAACAGAATGGAACATATTTAGTTCATCAAAATCGCTTTTTTTGCTAAATATTTTGCATTTGAATTTCACTCTATTTTTGCTACGGAATTATGCATAGACCCAATATTTGAGGGAAGCTATTGAAAAAATATAGACATACACTACATAATATCACTCATTATGCTTTATTATCAATAAGTGGTCCAGTCGCTTCGCTATTAACCCTTCGTGGTTACCCTGGGTAGAATCGACCCGGCGATCAATTTTGAGCGTAAATATAAGGTGTATGACTTAATTTTTACAGATTTTTCAGCAAATTCATTTAATATAAAAAAATAGAGAACAAGGAACTTAATCTTGGAAATATTGTCCATCGTTTTCTATGACCTTGCGCCATCTCTCAGATAACATACGAATGCCGTCGCGAAAGAATCTTGCAGGCTTCGAGGCGATAAAGTCATCGACGAATGTATGCACATCGTCCAGCGTTTTGAACTGTTTATCCACTAAGGCGTGCTGCATTGACCGGAACAAATGATAGTCGGATGGGGCCAAGTCTGGTGAATATGCCGCATGCCGGAGAACTTCCCATCCCAAGTTCAAGAGGGTCTTCTGACAATGAGTCGCGCGAGCAACGTGAGGTCGAATGTTGTCATGCAGCAGTATGACTTGCCTGCTTCCTTGCCCAGTAAATAGCCTTTCCTGATCAAGTTCTTCGCTCAGTTTGTTCAATTGTCGGCTGTAGCGTTCCGCAGTCACCGTCTGACCAGTTTCCAGGAGTTCGTAATAAAGCACACCCTTCATATCCTGTCCAGAGCGCGGCTGGGCACTAAGATCGGAATCACCACTTCTAAAACGTTTGTACCAATACTTACACGTTTCATAAGACACAACGTCGGCACCAAGAATACTACAAATTGATTCCCGTGCTTTAGAAGCATTTTTTCCTTGTTGGAATTCATATAAAATGCATAGCCGAATGTGTTGTTTATCAGTTGCCATCGTAAACTCTGCTATTCTGGGAGGTTATGTAACTCACGTAGACTTGTCGTTCGGTGTTCTGAAACCTTGCGTCCAATCCTTTCAAAACCACAAAAGACCGTGCAAATATTTATATTTTAAATATAATTTTAAGCTCGAAGAAAAAAATCTGTAAAAATTAAATCATATACCTAATTCATAATAGTTCCCGACTTTGAAAGGGACTGTATTCATCATCTTACCCGGAGTTTGACGTATCCTCATACCATAAAATTTATCCTCTTTACATGTCGGGATAAATACCTTTTTGGGAACGCGCACTATACTACTATTTTTTTCCGAAAAGTCGCATATCTAAGGAGCATCACTTCCAAGTTTTTGGTAAACATGTTGAAAATTCACGGAACTATGATTTTTTGAGCGAAAAAGTGTATTTTTGCGTTTTCACGTCTTTATGGATTTTTTTTAACATGTCGCCATTTTATTTCTTATAAATAAACTTTTCGTACATCATCTAGAAAATTCAAAGCATGTTCCGTAATTTTTGAACCACTTCAGACGGATAGTTTGGTCACACTACATTTTTGAAAGCTATTGGGTAGAATCGACCCAAGTGTGACCAGCGCGATTGAATTTGGAAGTGTGACCACGAAGGGTAAATAATCGCCTGGCACCTCCGAGGTATACTTTCCACTAATTTAATAGCATAATGGGTAGACCAGGTATGATTGATGGAAGAACATGCCCATAAAGAAGGTTCGTAAGAAAAAATTACCTTGTCTCAATCGCTTCCCAAACTTTCGTTCGTCCAAGTGAGTTCTTTTTCGACGGGTTTTTCGGAAAATAGCGGTTCGTCTGTGATCACGATCTGACGACAACTAACGCTCTATATACAAAGCATCTTGGTGGAAAAGTCCTCCTACCAGCTCGCGATCAAATCTACCCATCAACGATTTTCAGGAAAAAATGTAGCCGTGCACGCTTTTGTCAAACATACTGTATATCGCTTATTTTTATTTTCAGTGTACGCATCACTTATAAAAGAAGTATATAACGACCTGCGCGATCAAAGGGTATTGAACGTACCTAGCGGTGTGACGCGTTGCACCACGTAATATAATTAAAAAAAACTTCATCGCGTCACTAATTGCCGGAAATTCTCTATCAGCGATAAAAATAACATCAACAATTTTTCCAGCGGATGAGAAAAAAGTGTCAACCGCACGCACGGCGAGTTTGCGCTAGGTTTGTCTTTTTTCTTCTTCATTAATCGATCTCGAATTGCCCTGTAATTTATTCGTTACGGTGGAGGTCAACACGAAACTGCGTATTTTTTTGTGTTTTTTTTTTTAATTAACAATAGCTTACGATTCGGACATGTAAACCCTTCGTGTACCCCCTGCACTCCCATTACCGTTGCTTTTGCGTCTGATCCTTCTCTTGTCTGGGAGACTAACGTTTTTTTCTTCACAACCTTATCCAATAGAGCAAAAGCAATAAGAATCTTTCTCGCTCGAAATCTTGGTCGTGGGGAATGATTAATAAACTTCCTTGATGCTGTTGAGGGTGCCATGAGCCCCGACGAAGTAGTAATACATGTATGCAAGCGAATTGGCTTATATATCGAGGTTGATAAAAAGCTCGATAGAGGTGGTGAAAAGGTAAGAGAGTTTTTCTCCGACACGTAAGTTAATCGCATACGGGTTGAAGAGCAACGATCTACCATGGAAAAGGGTCGGGCGTATGCATTAAAGCACAAAACTGAAAGGGGCGAGAGGGGGGGGGGGGGATAGAGAGAGAGAGAGAGCGAGAAATAAAATCTTCAGTTATCCATCATCAAGGTCTTCTGCTTATGAATCTGCGGTACGCCATGTTCAATCATTAAAGCCTTAATGAATAAACCAACCACTTTCCGTAGCACTTGATTGGTTCATTCCATCTACCGGTGCATAACACATTTGTAGGGCGTATCTCAACCACCAGGGTTCCTTTGCTGAGTGTATAGGGTGTCTCATTCCAATCGAAACTCTTCGAACAATGCATTCCATCAAATCATATAAATTGCTTGATATAATAAATTGACTCAGTAGGCTCAAATGGGTGTTTAGCAAGCGTAACAGTAGCTGGCTGGTAATCGAGCCACAGCCGAAAACCCGCGATTGTTCCGATTTGCAGGTTTGACATTTGAGCAACTACTATGGAAATCGAAGTGTATTGTTTTAACACAGATGAATGTATGGTCACTTTATACACATTTCCGGGTGTGTAATTTCGGGATTCGCTTCATGCGTTTTGTATTACACACTTAACCCTAGGACCCTACATCATCTGTACGAAACCAAGAACCTACACAGGGTTTACGCACACCCCAGTACTTCAAATTAATGCTGCCAACGAACTATTTATCGTACAGAGTTTTCTTTTTTTTTATTCGAACGCTGAAAGATTGAATAATAGAATAGGATATGCAAGAAAAACCTATTATGAATTGTTCACCGTGAAAAATGCGGTTGAATAAAAAAATGGTTTTATCATTTCTCGGTGAAAATGTTGGGTTTGGGATACCCATGTGTAGGGTCCTAGGGTTAAGTGTATTATTACTATGCATATTTCGTGTGTTGTTTGATTTTTTTTATACACTGCATGGACGTTGGTTCAAGGCATCACAGCCCGACTACTAAACGCATAGAATATTTCATAACGCCAAAATAGAATGAAATATTCAACTCAGAACCCTACACCAATGATTTTTTATTATAATTCATCACGTTCGGTAATGATTTTTTTTTCGCAGAAAACATTTTGCCTTCATATAGAATCGAACCTACAACCCACCTGACTATACTACGCTGATTGCCCCTATGCTAACAAGTGCTTGGAGTATTTTATTGTTTAATTGCAGATGTGGCATAACAGACAAAAGGAATTCCTATAATTATTTTCGGTACCATATAAACTATATCAATTAGCACATTTTTATTGTGATAATTAAAGAGTTTCATCAGATATTATGATATAGATTTTCAAACATAACATATATATAGATAATTCCTCTTCCTTTCTCTCTCTCTCTCTCTCTCTCTCTCTCTCTCTCTCTCTCTCTCTCTCTCTCTCTCTCTCTCTCTCTCTCTCTCTCTCTCTCTCTCTCTCTCCCTCTCTCTCTCTCTCTCTCTCTCTCTCTCTCTCTCTCTCTCTCTCTCTCTCTCTCTCTCTCTCTCTCTCTCTCTCTCTCTCTCTCTCTCTCTCTCTCTCTTTCTATATATATATATAAAGGCCATTTATCGAATATTGTATTCCGCACATAACCTCCATGTTTGTACATTATATTAAAATAAAAATATTCGTACTTTTCAAATAAATAATACGTTTTATTAATAAATTTAAATGTCAGGTCCTTTATATATAAATTGTCTCTCAAAATGACCTGACATTTTAATTTATTAATAAAACGTATTATTTATTTGGAAAGCACGAATATTTTTATTTTAATATAATGTACAAACATGGAGGTTATGTGCGAAATACAATATTCGATAAATGGCCTCGTCCCTGTTTGCAAACGTTCACTCTTTTGACGAAATTTTCAATAACCTTTTGGAATAACTGCGAACTAATTTCAGTGATGATGCATCCAATTGCTTTCTTGAGCTCCGAAATGGTCTGTGAATCATTGGCATACACTTTTCCTTTTAGAAAACCCTAAAGAAAGAAGTCCATTGGCATAAAATCGCACGATCTTGGTGGCCAATTCACATCGCCGCGGCGCGAGATAACACGACCATGAAACTTCGTCTACAACAACTGCATTGTTCCGCAGTGAATTTTAACAATTTTTATGCGTTGCGGGACCGTGTAATTCTCCATGATTAAACCTCAATACTTCCTGATACCAGTTTTCAAAGATTAGTACTCCATGTTCGCCATAAAAAAAATGGCGCGCAATTAAAAATGTCAGGTCATTTTAAGACACGCTTTATAAATATATAAATGTAAGACACTAGACACATCTTCGAAGGGTTTCATAGGTAAAATAGGGAAGGGGTTGGGGGGATGAGAGAGAGTGAGATAGATCGAGAGAAAATAATGTATTTTCAATGGTCATATTTAAATTAACAAGTCCTCTTCGATTTATTTAATTTTAATAGGTATTAAGTATCTTAAAATTGCCATGTCATGTTAGTAACAAGTATATTAAAATTGACAGGTGAATTTTAATATACTCAATCCGGATACACTGTTTACAGATGCGCACAACACGTATTAAGTTTTACTGTAACACACATACATTCATTGCTCAAGACATGTCTGATATCTAAACATGTACATGCATATATTTACACGTTTGGCATGTTTTTAATGAGACAGCAATAACTGTCTACATATCGAATGTGTTTGAATTCTCTATAACACACATAAGCGCGTTGTTTTAAGTTCTGTATGGCATTTACACGTGTAAATTCCTAAAATTACAAACCTTACGTATAAAAAATACCACACATGGATTTGCACTGTACAGTGCCAAGGTTCACTTATCATTGAACTTTTACCGTGAATATCTTGGTCAATTTTCACAACTGCCACAACTTTCTTGGTTTCCAAGCTAAATACATTTTCTTCGATGGATTGATCTGAAACTCAGTCATTTGTTGGTGAAACTAAATTTATGGGTTTTCATTTCTTCAAATCGAAAGATATTGCGATATATCGTAAACACGTTGACAAATAAACAATTTACATTACCATCAAATGCCCCCCTTTAAATCGCAAAGCTTCTACACGAACATTTTTTTGTACCATCTCAACCTATTCGAATTATTTTTATGCTTTTTTCAATGGAACACCCTGTGCATATCGCAGATGTCATCATACGCGTGGGATATAGAGACGGAAAAATGCGGGCCAGGATTCATTTTTAAGGTGTATTTAATGAATTAAACATTTAATCAAAGTTGACAGGCTACTATAGCCATAGTTGTATTCATTGAGGCACGTAAAAGAGGCAACGTCACGAGTGTGAAAATGTAATGAGGTTTGCCATTACGTGGCGCAAAAATTGCTTTTCAAAGGTTCACTCTATTCGTATCTTTGCCAAATAACTAAAATAAGATGGAACGGTACTGTTTACTCCAATTGGCCGTGAAAGGTACGTAAATATAACCAATTCCACACCTTTGACATTAAACTCTTTCTCCCTTGCGACCGTTGACACAGCAAAGTATTTCGAACTCGCTTTATCTTATTGTTTTATATGTTTTCCCGTTTTAAAATTCTTTTTCTGTTTGCGCCTCGTTCTGCGTGCGGCAACCAACCGCTGGTAATTTTTCATCCAGCAACGACGATCCGGAGTTCTGCGCAATGCAAACCAGAAGCTTGAGAGCGCGACGATACAAGGGTGAAAAAGTTATGATGGTTAAATGTTAAAGAAAATGTTTCTCGAAAGTCTCCCTTTTTATATTTATAATACACAGTGGCATTGCTCTACCATTTAAGGCCTTATATACGCGATGTCGCCGATTTTCGAAGGTACTTTTCTAGACGCGGTTAAAAAAAATGACGCATATATTGACAACATTTTTTTTACAGATCATTTATGCACATGGCTAAGTATGTGTAAAAAAAAATCAGAAATATTAACAAATGGCGGAGATATAACATAATAAAGAAATGTATTTTTCTTCCGCGCGCGTTGATGGTGAAAGTTCTCGAAGTCGATGTGGGTGTCTGAAAAAAAAATGAACATATTTATAATTACATAATGAATGTATTTACAGTGTGAACTAACAATATTATTTTTAAAAAATTATTATAATAAATATTCGAAACTTAAAATTTTTTTACTCAATTTTCTGTCGGTATTTTATTTTTTATATTTTTTGTGTCATTGAAATTATTGTTTCTGTGGTTCACACGATAGGTGATGATACTAAGAATATGTTGTAAAAATTTGAAAGCGATCTGAACCTTCGTTCAAGAGTTAGAACTTTCACAAGGTTCAAAAAAGTGAATCGTGGAAAAACGGCTTTGAAATTGGCGGTCGGGCGCGCCGCGCGGTATCTATTATGAATGCAATATTACCTTATTTAATAGCATAATGGAATTTTTCAATTCTGTAAAGCTTCAAATATTCCTAAGCGTTCAGGCTAATGGAATCAAAAATTAATAAAAATTAAAAATTTTGAATTTTTTCGCGTATATAAGGCCTTAAGGGTCTACGGTAAAATGCACTTGAGTAAATTCTGCACGGGAGTCCTCTCTCTCTCTCTCTCTCTCTCTCTCTCTCTCTCTCTCTCTTTTCTACCCTCTCTGTCTCTCTCCCGAGACTGTGAGGTCTCGTCGGGTTGGTAACTCACAATCAGCTAGAAATATTCCTCCGGCGCGGCGCGCATAATGAGCTCGGTTACTGCGGATATATATCAAGTATACGTGCATTCCCGTACGTGTTTGAAAGCGTCTGAGTGAATGGTTGTATAATGTCCATATTATACGTAGGGCCAACGATAATGAATCGTTTTTAACCCTGGAACTCATGTACGGGGTAGAAACCCACCCCAGTCAAAATTTAAAGTGCGCTCCTAAGCTATAAATCAACATTGTCAACTGGGGACCGTGATCACAATTCACGTTTACTATCTGGCTGTGAGGGCAGGTCGACAGTGGTATCAGTTGCTCGTTGGCTTTCAGGCAAAATGGTTCTTGAGAGCGTCCGGGGTGGGTATCTACCCCAGTATAAAGTTGCCGTTGATGTTTCGTGACGGTAAGTGAATTATTCTTTTTTGACCAGTATCAATATATTTTACGTATTATTAGGTTGTTTTGGAGGCAAATGGTCACATACATTATCTTGAGCCATATATGTTATATTTAATTTGAGAAAAAAAATTAACGTGATCGTCCTCGACAATTTCAACGCGGATCTTGAAAATATGAATCGGAGGACCTTCCTAAAAAGTCTCGTCAAGTCTCGTATCGAGCCTCATCTGTAAGAAATTCGAATCTCAAGCGGGACTTGCAAGTTTTCATTAGTACCATTTTCCAAGGAGAAAAACCAACAGCACCAAGGATTGGGCCAAAAAAAAGTGGCGAGATGTTCATTCTTTCCAACATTGTTGGGTAAAATTTAATTGCTAGGGTAACTAAAGATTAACAATTAATTAATTGTTAATCACGACTATAATAATTAACAATGAATGAATTGTAATTGTAAGAACTCACGATTAATAATTAATCAATTGTTAATCGTGACTTTCCACAATTAGAAACTAATCAATTTCAATTTTTTTAGTGTATTTGATTAAAAACTAATAATTAAAACTGATTATTGTATAGGGCGTGGTGTGGCGTCAAAACAAATGTGTAAGATATTGCGCTGCGTAAGCCTACAAAACCCAAACACACACGTCGTATCTGATATCTGTAAAGTTAGATCGGTGAATTCTTAGTTTTAATTGTTTCTTAGAACAATTGGAAAAGTTAATTACAATTGTTTTAATTGCGAGATGCGATTAATATAGATTAATCCAAATACATTAATTGCAACATGCAATTAATAGTTAATTGCAACATGCAATTAATCGTTAATTGCAATTAATGTTAATCGCAATTAAATTAATTGCAATTACTTTTTTAGTCAATTAATGAACTGATTGAAAATTTAATTGATTAACGCCCAACACTGCTGTCCAAGAGCAAAGATCCGCAAGCTTCCGGTTTTTTGTCAACGATGCCAAAGGGCCGCCTGGGAGGAGCACAGAACGGCGCACTGTTGCATTTGCGCGACAATAGAATGAGTTGAATGTGCGATTTCTTTATATTCTTTATATTCTCATTTTTATCATCAGTATTAATAATATACTATTTTCTCAATAAAATAAGTGAAAACTATAGGAAAAACCACTGCAATGCTTTTGTTGCGTTTCCACTGACTTTTTCCGTATTTACAAATTCCGTATTTTCCACATTCCCATATTCCAAAATAAATATACTTTTCGAACGGAATATTAGATGAAGTAAAAAGTTCTGAGCGTTTTTTTTGCTTTATTTCGACGATGAAATTAACATAGTTAGGATTATCCGATTTAGATAAAATATGCGCCGTTTTGTTCGATAACTTTTGTCCATTTTGAAGGCAATTTCATAATTCCGCAATTGAAGAAGTCCTCGTCCCTATTGGTAAAAAAACTTGACCAGCTCATTTTCACAAGCCTCTCTTGAGGCCAGTTTTGTACCATCAAGAAAATTTGACAAATGCTTGAAAAGGTGATAATCGCTTGGTGCGAGGTCTGGACTATACGGCGGGTGCGATAGAACCTCCCATCCAAGCTCTTGAAGCTTCTGGTGTGTCGTTAAAGATGTGTGCGGCCTGGCGTTGTCTTGATGGAACACAACACCCTTCCTATTGGCCAATTCTGGCCGCTTCTGGTCGATCGCCTGCTTCAATCTGTCCAGTTGTTGACAGTAGAGGTCCGAATTGAGTGTTTGGCCCGATAGGAGCAGCTCATAGTGGATGATTCCCTTCCAATCCCACCAAGCACACAGCAAAACCTTCTTGGCCGTTAATCCGGGCTTGGCGATCGTTTGGGCCGGGTCACCGCGATTGGACCACGATCTTTTTCGGCTGTTGTTCTCATATGTGGACCATATTTCATCTCCAGTCACCATCCGCTTAAAAAATGGGTCGATTTCGTTACGTTTCAGCAAAGAATCGCAGGCATCAATTCGGTCCAAAAGGTTCTTTTGCGTCAATCGTGTGGCACCCATACATCGAGCTTCTTCTTCAGACCAGCCTTATGCAAATGGTTCCAAACGGTTTTCTGGCTAATCTTATTTCCTGGGCAATGGAATAAGTGCCCATATGACGGTCCGACGATTTCCATGATATTATCGACATTTTCGACGATTGGCATACCAGAGTGTGCCTCATCTTCGACGTTCATATTACCAGAACGGAATCGTTGGAATCACCGCTTTGCTGTTGCATTCGATACTTTATTGGGTCCAAAAACAGCACAATTTTGTTTGGCCGTCTGCTCCGCCTTTTCACCTTGGTCGTAGTGGTACTCAAGAATGTATCGAATTTTCTTTTTTTACCTTCATTTTGGAAGGCTGTAACACACAACTGGCTTCACCAAACACAAAACTGTCAAAGAACTTTTTTTGAAGCGTAATGTCACCTTTAAATCGCCGTATAGTATGTCCCGATGCGATATATACATCGTGAGATATGGCTCACTGAGGACATCTAGCGGAAAACGCTCAGAACTTTTTACTTCACCCAATATAATTCAACTAATTTTTTTTTAATAAGCTCAATTTGGTTTCTTTAAAATGCCGTGCGAAATTTGAGGATCGGCTAATTAGAAAAAAAGAAGTATTATTTTTTGTTTAATAATACGATTTTTGCTGATTGTCGGCCTATGTCGGCGTTTAAACGGGGCTTTCACTCGTTAAATTTTAATAAAATCAAATTTGCGTTACACCATTATCTTCTTCATCGAAAAACGAAGATATTAATGTACTGATGTTTCTCTTTACTGCTTGATGGAGCGATTGTGCCTACCAGATATGACCGGGGTGGGTATCTGCCCCAACCATGAGTTAGAAGGTACAAAAAAAATGAAACATAAGTTCTAGGGTTAATGTATAACGCCTGGGAACGAATGGCAAGAATATTCCGCCGTCCGTATAATAATGCCTACGCTCGTATACCCAGCGAGTAGAGCATGGTAAAAACCATTTCGATGTAACTCTTCGGAGGCGCTCGCAACGCCTGGGTTAGGCTGAGATTTTATGTAAATACCCTGCGAGATAGAAGGTGTGTAAAGGGATAATGGGACCGCGAATATACCCGAGACATTACCCTGCCCCCCTCCCTCCGCCCCGCCCATTAATACGGTAACAAGTGCGGCAGTGATAGTAATGCGAGAATCGTAGCTGGAAGAGCTATGGCATAGAATCACCTCTCAAGCCCAATACTCCCCAAAAAAACACACCGATTTTCCCTACGATCTCGAGCGGCCAGCGAGCACTGCCAGAGAAGAGATACCCCAGTGGAGCTCACCGACCCTCTCCAGGCACGAATAAATTTGATCGGCAAACAATTAACGCCCGAACCATTAATTCGACGAGTGAGCAAGCGAGATCGGGGAAAGAGGACCAGGGTCGGAATGAACGAAGAAAAATGGAACGCGCGTTCGAACTTCAGACTCCATCCCCCTGATGGTTTTGCACTACGACTCCGAACCAAGCTTACCCGAGCAAAATGTTTGCCAGTCTCAACCTAGCAATTCGCCAACACGGTTTCTCTCTCTCTCTGTCTCTCTCTCTCTCTCTCTCTCTCTCTCTCTCTCTCTCTCTCTCTCTCTCTCTCTCTCTTGTTTCCTCTGTTTACGCCGCTCGTATCTCGATTCTTCAAGGACCGTGGAAATATATACTCGAATAAAATTCAACACAGCATGGACGGTTGCCTGTCCTTATTCACTGTCAAGAATCCATGCGATTGTTTTCCTTTCCTATACTGACTTTTATCGCGTTCTCTTTTCACAGATCTCCCCTTTCATCCCTCATTCTCTACAACTATACTGTTTGAAATACTTTTGTATGGACGTTCAACTTCACGCAGCGACAACACTTTTCGGTGCATGCAAATTTGGAGGAAATAAGATTCGACCGGTCAAGACACTCGCGTATTTCTTACGATTGTTGTTTCCGTTGCCGTTATTATATACTTCGAAAGAAAAATAAAAAATAAAAAAATAAGTCGATGCGATCCAATCATTCTTGTATTACCGGGAATAGTAATTTCCTGCCGTTGACGATCAATGTTTTCCTTCGGAGGCGACCGGGCCGGGACCACCGGCAATGAGCGAATTTAAATTCAAGGAAAGGGCAGATTGAAGGAGGGATGGTCGGGGAGATTGGTGGCCTCCAGTAATACCACAAAGAAAGCTGGCGAGGGAGACTGCGGTAGAAAAAAAAAACATTTATGCAGAAGATTTATTGGAAACGATGAGTGAGGTCGACTCATCGTCGTTAGTCCTGACTGAGGATTCAAGAAATTAATTGTAGCTGCTCCTGGCTCTTCCATTCCTTCTTAAAACCCTCAGCAACGGTTCAATGCGCTCTCTCTCCCTCTCCCTTTCTCTCTCTCTCTCTCTCTCTCTCTCTCTCTCTCTCTCTCTTTCCCCCTCACTTCCCCTCTGTGCCTCTTTCCCTCATTCTTTCCTTTAACCCAGAGATTTCTTCTCTCAACGGGACGATGTAGCTATAATCCTGAAAAAATTCCAATTATTCGCTTAATTGAAATTCCCACGGCATTCTGTAGCGATGTGTATTTTCCGAATAATGATCTCACGAACGCGCAACAAGCACTTTACGTATGAAGGGATTGATTCCTTTTGGAATCTTTGTCGCCACGCTTCCGATGAGTTATGCGCTGGTCACGAGGGGTCAAAATGACTCTGGTCATTTTCAAACAGTGTCGTGTGAACAGTGTCGGTTCAATTGGGTCGCAAAAATAGAGGGTCATACATTTCACATTCCAGAATATGGAAAATTGGCATTAACTTAAGAAAAGAAATAATAAAATTGTTAAACAAAATCTTGAACTTGAAAATTTTGAAAAAAATGATCTTTTCTACTTAAAAGTATAATTATCTTATTTTTCAAGAATTTTTGGTAAAATTCATGGGTGATATTTTTGTGATATGGTGCTTTTGAATTAAAAATAGTGCCATAGCGGGCGTTCCAAAGAGATATTTATTCTGAAATCTAAAACGGGTCAGCGTACGAAAAAAAAAATTCAAACAGTTGTCACCAACAAACTGGAGGCTGCAATTGAAAGACGATAGTTTCTATTGACGGACAAACCTTCAAGCCTTTGAAGGTGGGCTTAACTTGAGGCCCACTGACCACAGTGAGTTACAATCCTATTGCGAATTGGATATTTTTCACGCGCCTTACGAAGATCCTATGGAAGTTATAAAAAGTAATGCGAGTATTACGAAGTATAGTAAATTGGAAGTTGAAGAGCCAAACCCGTGTAGAAATTTCAGTCGGAAACAAGTACTGCCGCTTATCTGTCTTTTCTATAAAATATCAGGCCATATTGTCAGGCCTTACAGCATGGATCAGGTTCACCATTCAACAGGTTTTAGGCCAGACCCAGATATACCATAAGGTATATCTGGGCCTGTGTTAGGTTTTAAGCCCATAAATTACAACAGATGTGTTCGTTTCATCCTAATCAATTATAAATATACTAGCTTCTGTCCGCGTGGAATCTGGCCGATAGAAACTTTATAGAAATAGAATGCCGCATTAGGGGTTTTTAAAAATCCTAAATATGCGTTTTACTATTTGTTTTAAAGAATATGTATACCGAGTTTGAAGTTGATACACGCAAAGAAAGTTTTCCATACAAACTTTTACACCCCATTTCACCCTCTTAATAGTTGTTTTTCGAGATTTCCTTTTTTAATGCACCTCTACACCATCTAAGGAACATATATTTCAAGTTTCAAGTTGATACACGTAAGGAATATCACTTTCCATACAAAATTTTACACCCCATTTCACCCCCTTAAGAGTGAATTTTCGAAAAATCCTTTCTTGGTGCACCCCTAAACCTTCTAAGGAACTTACATACCAAGTTTCAAGTTGCTACACTCAAGGAATTGAATTTTCCATACAAACTTTGCCACCCCCTTCCGCCCATTTCGGGGTTGAATTTCGAGAAATTCCTCCTTAAGGCCTTCGGCCACTCTACGATTTTCCAAAAATCGATTTTTTTTTGTTGAAAAGGTACCTTAGTAACTATAAAAGTATATTCCAAAAGATTATGGGTGTGAAAAATCTCTAAGTACTCGATTTTCGAATTCTAGCGCAATCCCTCTTGATCCACAACGAGCTCCTTTTATGAGCGCCGTTGTGGGCTGTAATTTGGGGGACTGGAGCAGGTATACGTCAGGGTATACTAAAGTACTAAAACCAATGATGATCTTCTTACTCGATGCATCGGCGGTTTCACACAGACCAATAACGAAAGTTTCAATTTGACTGTGTGGGCTTTGGCCCCAAAATCAATTTCTAGTGGTAAAACTGTGTTGAATATAGTGACAGATATAGCGGTTTGCGTATACAATGACGGTTTTTCTTCAATTTTGCACATAATGCAAGCAATGGGCTTGAAAATCGGCTCGAATAGCTACAATAAGTGCCTGGAGGTGGACGAACAGCGCATAAATTTTGCAGAGAGATCACTGTCTGAAGTTGTAAAAGAGTCACGGATCGCCTTAAAATCGCACAGAGTAGGAACGCAGGACCAGGACACTAATCTAGAAGGCCAACTGTATGGTGCAGGCATCGTAGATAAAAGGTATTGAAACATTATTCATGTCGTGACTTTCTACTAACTTGAAACGCACTTATCTCAAAACTACATTTTTCAAGTCGGCTGGACTCATAATTCAAACAAATTTCAACCGATTCACTTGAAATTCCAACTGTATATTTAGAATTACATTTTCTGAGGCACTACGTAGGATTTTAAAATTATATTGCATATTTTCTTTTTTATAAACAATTTTCTGACTATTTTCTCATGGCGTTTTATACTTTTTGTTTTATAAATGCGCCATTTTGACATAAAACAACTTATCAAAAAAATCCTACGTACTTCTATAGCTATTCTTATATATAATCGAACAAATTTTAGTGCCTCGTCATAACTCAAAAATTATAGGAGCTGTTAGTCGCGCCGTTGACCTTCCAGAAATAAAGGCGTCATCGGAAAAATGCTGCACAGTTGCTATTTTGACATGTATGGCTGTGAAAAAATAATTTTGTATAGTCAATTACGTGTATAATAAAACCCCTATTCTGTAATTCCGATTTATTTTATGGTTTCGCTGACAAAAAATCACAAAATATGCCCTTTTTGGACTCTAGAGTGGCCTAAGGCCACTCTAGAGGCCAAATGGCTTGAATATAAAATAAAAGGCCACGATAGCTTGAATATGAAATCAGCACCCTTCCCAAATGTCACGTTTCTACCTTTAGCGGTTTAAGCTGGGTGATGATGAGTCAGTCAGTCAGTCAGTGAGGACTTTGCCTCTTATATATATAGATTTGATTGATGGGGTAAAAAGCAAAGCAGCTTTATAC
Organism: Ophion ventricosus; assembly: GCA_963932345.1. Classification (NCBI taxonomy): domain Eukaryota; kingdom Metazoa; phylum Arthropoda; class Insecta; order Hymenoptera; family Ichneumonidae; genus Ophion; species Ophion ventricosus. The sequence continues at coordinate 17,491,287 of OZ010714.1, forward strand.
AGTTATTAAAGTTGAGGTCCACTTTTCTGGAGATGTCAACGTTCTGGCCGAGTAGACATTACGTGAAAGTGTTCTTTCTCGCAATACATTCTGGCCAGAACATTGTAATTTCCATACATAGAGTGTAAGCCGTAAAAACGGATTTTGTGATCTTCCCGGTCTACTTCACAAAGGGTACCGGTCAGATGATTCAGATGAGGCAAGCATGGCCAGGACCTGAAACGAAGTAGGGAATACCTGGTCACATTTCTGCACGAGAAGTAGCCACGGTGACCAAGAAAAATAGTAAGACGAATTAGCAGCACTCGAAGCAACTGGTCTAGTTTCATCATGAGTATCGCTCTATTGTGTGCTAACGCATTTCGCAACAGAAGAGAAACCAAACCGGCAGAGTCTCCAACGATCACCCAGTGGACAAAACGCAACCAACCAACCAAACTCTCTTCCCACTCGCCTGTTTCCTTCCCAACAACGATTTACAGCCATCTGATTTTACCCGTGAACCACTTTGCGGTGAAGTGAGAGACAGAGTGAAACGCAGAGAGAAAGAGAGGCAGAGGAAGAGAGGCAGAGGGAGAGGGAGAGAGAGAGAGAGAGAGAGAGAGAGAGAGAGAGAGAGAGAGAGAGAGAGAGAGAAGGAGAAAAGCGAAGAAGGGTAAACCAAGAAGTACTCGCAGCGCGAGGATAGAAAAGAGGGATCTGGCAGTTTCTTATTTACGAGCACAAAAAAATCCTTCTCCTCCGGTGTGGCTTTGATAATTTGTTATTTATTTCCGGCGTTCTCGAGATCTTTGTTTCCCGATACGTAGCTTTTCTCTGCCGCTAATGGTTTCTTCCTCTGTGGAACACTATCGAGCTTACGATACACAGCGTTTATATTTGCGCTGTTACTTCGCCCGCAGTCTTTCGACTTCCATCGAAACACTCGGATCCGTTTCTTCTTCAGAGTACAGAGTCGTAGCTCGGATTCCCTTTGGTGTCATTCCTTATCCGCACATCGAGATTTTCATCCTTTCGAGATACCAATCATTCATCCTGGCGAGTGTCATCTTGGACTCCCCTCGCGCGCGGATTACGCGCTTTTGTCTTATTTCAGACATGATTTTTTTCATCAATTCATGAGGGAAGAGGTAGGAGAGAGGGATTGAAAGACCTGTTAAGGGCTTGTTGGAATACGCATAAAATAGCAATACTGTTTGTGCAATGATTTAAAGAATCAGTGATTACCGAATATGTAATTATCATTATCTTGTATGTAACATCACTCTCATTGATTGTACAGTAACTTCGATTTTATTTAATAATCTACGATGACAATATTCGGATGGTACAGGCAGGCTGAAGGGGGGCGGGAGAGAGGGGGGGGGCGTTTGTTTGATGTTTGATATTTTTTTAACGAGGCTTCGAAAAACACTGTCATAAAGTTATTTTTGCAGATCTGTTATGGAATTTTCATGAAGTCAACTCAGGTATAACTTGGCTGTCTATACCTTTAGAATTTGTTGACGTAACCCAACCGAAATAATTTTAATCGAAAGTTTTAGCCAAGTGCTAGTATGTAAATTTTTCTCAGATTTTTCAACTCAAGTTGAAAAATTGGATGACGGAACATGTTGCACATCACTTTGAAGCTTGATATTTCGGAAACGGTGCTTAATGGTGTATGGTAAGTATCGTCACTGCCAAAAGTATTGTGAAAGCAATTTTCTCACTTTTAACCATTATAATTTTATGTAAACTGGTTTCTAATCATTATTATATAGTAAAAAATGCATTAACTCATATGCCTAGACGTTATTTGAATGAAAACACTTGAAAAATCGTAATATTTCGCCCAAGGCAGAAAAAACTTTTGAACGCGTATCACACCAGAATCGATGTCTTGATAATGAAAAAACAGAAATATAAAATTTTTGAAATGCCATTTAATGAGCTTCTGAATCAAAGAAAATAATATTTCTAAGCAGTTTGAGTTTGTTTGGGTTCCGGTTTTCCAGTTTTCATAATATATTTCCGAAATTACTTTGACCACGCGTACAAAATTTTGAGAATACATTCTGCAATTATTCTATACACGTGGACAAATTTACAACGCGTTCCTATGATTTTGTCTACATTTTCATAGTATACATAGCAGAGAAAGTGTTATTTGTCATAAGAGCGCACGTTAAATTATTTATTGTATAACTTTTAATGCGTTTTGTCAACCGACTTTAAATTTTGCACATGAACTCGGCTTGGATTTTCGAATGATATATCAAATTTTGAACAGTTTATTATGATTTTCAGTTCCAGCCCATACATCCTGAAAAGGCGGAAATTCATGTAGACGATGAAACAATAGCCAATTTTGATTATTTAATACGTAAGAAACGTTCAAAAAGGTGAAAAGTAAGAAAATGAGACACCAGAAAAAAAAGAAATTTTACATAACATTTTCGTTCTTTTCGGCAATAAAAAAGTACTTTCAAAAGTGATTTTTATAAACGAGGCCGGTATACGTTGAAGATAATATTGTAATCGAGTTCTGTGTACAATTTTAATACGTTCAGGCAACTCGTTTGAAAGTTATGTTTCCCACAAACTTAGAAAAATGAGCGTTGAGAAAAATGTGTTTAAAGGTTCGAACTACGAAAACTCAATGATTTTAGTGACTTACCGGCTATTCAGCGATTCCAGGGCGTATTCTTGAAACATTTAACTAATATTTTACGTAAAAAAAATTGGCTTTTGCTGCCGCTACATATATTTTATTACTCCCTTAAAAATGAAAAATAAAACATAACTGTCATTCTGAAAAACCCCGTCCCATAAACCCCACTCAATGGGGTACGCGAAAAAAATTGTGTCTATTTTACACATAGGGATAAAATGCTAAAAAAAGTTTGCTAGATTCTGCTCCAGATTAATTCAAATCCCCATCTGAAGTGTCTACTTTCAAAATTTCATGCATTTAGGCTTAAAATTGCTATACAACTTTCGTAGTCAAACTATTGTTTGACTACGAAACCCTATAATAAGCGGTGAAGAGATGGGCAATAAAATATGGGATGAGATCGAACGAAGTTTGCCGCAAAGTCGTTCTCCATAAAGCGATCAGAGGGTGCATCAATATCGAGCAGAGTGTCTTAGTTGTATCAAAAATCCGCATGCCCGCCGCGAACGATGAAATTAATGGTAGAGGAGAACTGCGCTCCAGTGGAAAGAATATCGCCAAGCTAGGTTGGGACTTTTATAAAGAAGCTTTGAACGTCCTCGAGCCTTGAAAGAGAATACCGAATGCGCCCAGGAAGCAGGACATAGATATAGTTTAGAGAGACTTCGCTGCGGTATTGGAAGCGATCGCCACATTTATAATCCATTCGCCGAGCTGCTGATGTTTTGTCGTTAATGTTTGATTGACATCACCGTATAACCCAGTAAAAGCGTTTATACTTTCTCAGTTTCGCTCAGTTTAAGGGGTTACGTGGGTGTCGAAGCCAAAAAAAGCACGTTTTCTCTATTTTTTTAAAATATAATATACAAATTATTTTATTCAAAATGTTAAGCACATAAAAGAGCAACATTTCAACAATATTTAACAAAAATTTCATCGAAAAATTTGGGAAATTCAGCCGGTGGGACCTGGTTTCCGGAGACCCCTCAAAAAAAAGTGTCCTCGTAGTTGTCAGGATAACTCACGATAGCTTTATCTGAAATTAAAAAACCAATTTTTTTCTGTTAGTAGATAAGCCCGTGATTGAACGAAGGATTTAACAAAAAAATGAAATTTGAACTTTTGGCAGAGTTGTATGCAAAATAGTTCAATTTTTTGTATAATTTACACTACGTATAGTCTTGTAAAATTAGTTGTAATCTAGAGAAAAAAACCTTCATTCAATCACTAGTGAATGCTATTTTGAAGAAGTGTGCAAAATTTCAATTAGATCGGTGCATTAGTTTTTGCGAAATCGTGTCCACCGACTTCAAAAATAGTATTTCAAAAATAGAGAAAAATGCGTATACCTGCGTCGCTCCCGGCCGGTCTTTCCCAACGGGGGGAATTCCCGAAGGTTCTCACTCCTAGTCCTTTACTCCGATTGACTTAAAACCCCTTAAAGCAGACCCTATCACCCGTTCAAAAATTGTTGTAGGGATCCAATTGGATTCCCATACTTGTTTCCACTTACTGATAGGAGTCCAATGGGTCGTCACATTGGATCCCTATACTAAAAGGTCATGCACGTATATTAAATTCTAATCGGTATTCCCCATTGGAATCCAATATACGAATCCAACTGGAATCCTCACGGATTCTCATATTATCGATGAGAATCCGATATGATTCTTGATGGATACCATCGCATTCTGAACGTTGAATTTTCTGAACAAAATATACAGATATAAAATATAAGTAAACCTCAGAAAAGTATAATATAAATCTTGTTCTAAACAGAATAAATCGTTTAAAAAATTACCCCTTACAAATCGATTTGAATCACATCATTGAAAATCCACTTTAATTATCGTTTTTGTTTATTTTACTACATTTTAGGAATGGGTCCTCTGAAGAAAATCGATTTCGGGATCGATTCTGAATCGGATGTCTGAGAATCGATTCTGCAAAAAAATCGCAACTTAAAAGATTGATCTTGCAAAAATCGATTTTCTTACATTTTATACGGTATAAAAAAAACGCTCAAACGTATGCGTATAAACTAGGCAGCACATTCTAAACAAAGAAATGCGTACATCTTCAACCCTTTAAGGCGGAAGTAGAAGGTGTATTACGTGACATATGAGTGCGAAAGAGATAGCCCAACTTTTCGAGCAGAGATTTCTCAAAGATGAATAATATTTAGGGCAAAAGAAAATCGTCAAGCTCTGCGTCAGGGAATTCTCCGGGGCCTGATGTTTTCTCCTAGACAAACTTAACGTCCTATGAGAAAACTGAGTTTGAAAGTTTGTGAGGTTATGTTGACCTTGTACATGCCCCTGAAAAGAGTTCTTTTTTCATCGTCCTTGCAATTCCGATTTTGAATCGTGTTTTTTTTTGCGAGTGGTCCAGTCAAACGCAAACGAATCCAAACACTTGTGTTGAGAGAATGTCCGCCCAAGGAACATCCATCTAAATCAATCATGACACATTGCTCTTTGATAATTTGAGATTTCTCTCGCAAAGAACAAGAAAAAAATATCCTGTTAAGGCGAAGTAGATGTACCACATGACATAAAGTGCGAGAACCATAGTTAAAATTGTCGAACAGAGATTTCTCAAAGATGAATAATATTAACGGCAAAAAAAATCGTCAAGCTCTGCGTTAGGGTCAGGCTCTTTCTCTGAGCCTAATGCATTATTTTTTCTAAAAAATTAACGCATCTATGAGAAAACTGGGTTGGAAAATCTGTGAGGTTATCTGGGTTAGAGGAATTGTCTTTCGATTATTTTCCATCCGGACAAAAAATCGATTCTGGCTTAGAAAAACCGATTCTTAAAAAATCGGACGCCAGAAAATCGATGTGCAGAATCCAATTGGATCTCGATGAAGATCACTATGTGCGGTGTCCCTAACCGGTGTCCCTATAGAGATGTGGGGGCATCTTGGGACTCCCCAAAAAATTTGTGCACGGGATCACGAAAGGATTTTTTTTTTGGAGATCTAACGAATACCGCTTGAGAATTTCAAATGAAAATTTCTCAAACGACGTGGGTCGGGAAATAGTACGGAAGCTCTTTGGAAATATCTATCAGAATGTGATAGGATCTGGGGGCTTTCCAATAAATTTCTGCATGAGTAGTTTTGCTATTCTTTACTTGCTCCAAAACGTCGTCGTGCGCCAATAACGATGTGCCTCAAAAGTACCTTTGCTCTTCTTCTGTTGTCCTCGGCAAAGTTTCATTCAAGTATTCACCTCCGCGGAGAATGTTGGCAGACGTAATGATGGACAGAATCCCGTGGCGCATAAAAAGTCAGACAAAAGTCGTATAAATACTTGCTGGTCTTCTTTGTCCCTGCTCTTCTCAGCGTAAGTGGTAACGCATCCTTTAACGTGGTCGTGAGACTTGTCCGGGAAACTCGAGCACTTCTAGATTGCCAAGCGTGTTGGTACACGTAGAGCCGGGATGAGGAGTGTGAATGACGGCGGAGTATCCGTCTCGGCGTGTTGGATGGAAACAAGGGAAACTTCACACCCGGCAAAAATCTACGAACGTACAGCAAACGGTAAGCTTCCTTTGCTACCCCTTTTTCCTGGCCTTCAACCCTCTCATCATCATTGCAGCTTGGCGCAGGGAGGGTTGAAGACAAGCGATTCTTTTTTTGTCTTCCGCAATGCTTGCCAAGCTGTCGGATGTCCCGGCGCGCTCGTCATGGTTGCTTGCTACCTTGGCCAGGTCCCAGAATCTGGCAGCACTTGAGTAATCCTGAAATACCCGAGTTCCCTTATTCTCTAAATTGCCACGTGATTTTCTGGATTCCAATGAGGCTTTTGGCTGCTTTGATTGAACGAAGAATGCGTTTCTTGCACCGATGTAAACTGCTATTGGAACAGCTGTATAAATGACGGCACTAATTTATAAGTGTACAAAAATTTGTTTATCAAATGTTTCCCAAGAGCTTATTGAGATTTTCAAAAAGTATAACTGGTACAGGATAATTTTAGAGTTTGCTCTAATGCACTGGGCGATCTATTCCTTCTCGATAAGGGTTGGATCGTGAAGTGAAATGGACGTTGACATTTATTTTGATGGTGAAGGTAAAACTCTCGGGAGCAGTACTCGACTGTGGACACGCTCTTGAGAGTAACTCGCAGGCAGTAACGTCAGACTCGCCGATATTAGACTCGTGAGAGCTTGCTTTCAAGTGGACAAGTTGAAATATGCTTTCTGATAGTTACTCGCAAAGGTTCGAATCCAGTTCATATAGCGACAGTGCTCTCAGAAATATGGCTGTGGCAGGGTGCGGTTGGACCAAAGCAGACACGTGTGAATTAATCGAAGAGTACGAAAGAAAAACCAATGCATTGGAATATGGAATGTGATAGATATCGGAACAGAGAATTAAAAAATGGAGTGATTTCCATAATCTCATCACGATACGAATGTATCGGAGTACCTTGAATAGCTCGTCTCATCGATGTATCTTTTTTTGCAATGGTCGGACCAACTTTTCCCATTAATTTTTCCAATCGACCTGCAGTCATTCGGATAAATTATTCCGAAATTAAGAAGCGCTCCATATTTCTAATTCACGTATAAGATTATTAAAACCGCTGAGTTGCATTCTCCGTGATATCCTGAGTTTAACCCAGCAGTTCCTTTTATTTGAAACAAAAAATTGTTTAGAATTTCGGATGCAACTAACATCGCTGCGGCGACGCATTGTTTATAAGAAACCATTTCGGTTACTACTGACATTCCAGACTTACAGACGCTCTCTAGTAGAAATGGTCCTGAGCGTAATTTGCGACAGTAACTCCCCAGCTACTGTCTGAATTGCTCGCGAGAGTGAAACTCGCGGAAAAATACTCCCACGCGGAAACAGTCGTGAAAGTAGGGGAAGTCTGGGCAAAGTGAACACCTTAAGCTTTTCGTGATTATTGCCGATAATCTGTAATAGAGAAAATTAAAACAATTATCTGAGATTAGTCTTCATTTAATCAACTTTTGAAACGCGTTAACAATTTTCCCTTAATTCTAGTTTAATTAGTTGCTATAAATCAAATAACAAAACATGTCAAACTATCCATTTAGCCCGAGCCCCCAGGTAAAGTGGATGCGGCATAAGGGCAAAGTGGATAACAACAAAGAAATCTTTCGAAACGTAAGTTACTAACAAAATGATCTGTATAAGGTAATGTATGCTAACTCGTACTTTTTGGCTGTTCCTTTGATGGATTCTCCAGCTCTACACAAATTTATTGCGGTTTCCATGACGTCTGCACTTTGAGAACTGTGCGTCGTCTTTTTTAAATTTATTAACCATCCGAAACGATGCAGATTATTATATATAATGATATTCTTTATGATCACCAGGCAAAGTGAATACGGCATTTACCTTGCCATATTCGCTTTGCCCCACGTAGTCACTCCTGATGTTACCCCGTTTCAAAACAGAACTATTGCTTTGGGTCTTGTTTTCTACACAGTGTATAAAGCTACATAAACATACATTGTAACCACCCAAGAACAAAGGACGATAAATAACTAACTTTCTTGTTATTAGAAAAATACTTACCTTGATGAATCAATGTTTTTCAAACAAAAACACAAATCGTCATCTCCTGGACGGCGCGTGATATGGCCACTCACCAAAGTATTTGCCACGTACTGGGTGACGATGGGCGAACGTTGCTGTAGTAATGTGGCGATCGGCAAACGCATAATTTGCGAGTGGTAGCCAGTATTCACTTCTCCCGGGGTATTTGCTTTACCCGGACTTCCCCTACTCTGGAAAGCAGCTCTCATCATTAACTCTCAGGTGGACAGGCACCTTTAGAATCTGAGTATCTTTCCGAAAAAAAAGAATACATTTTGCGGACTCCGCATGGATGGAATACATTCAGATCATTGGCTCTTCCTTATCCAAGGCCTAGAAAACGCAATGAGATATGTGTCAATCTTCTCTCGGAGAGAAAATAAAGCTTCAACCTCATCCACATATACACCCGCCTTATAAAATACAACCGTAATACTCCATCGTCTGCGGATATGCTCGAGGTAATATAGCGTTTATTCAAAAATAAAAGTGGCTTTCCGTATGTGATACGATGTCGCGATAACAGCGCGAAATCGCCTCTCGTAAGAGACTAATGGCCAGCATGAATGGTGGTTACTTCACGCACCCCGTTGGCAGAGATACCCATGCGAGAGGCGACGAGAAAACTCCCCATCTGCGGCGGTCTTACCCGACGAGAGAACCACTACACATCTATACCTAGCTCACACTCTTGATAACGGTGGATCCGCTGGAGCACACGGCTCTACGCCGACTCTGATTTTCCGCTCGTTTCAGACGAGTGACCATTTTTTCTCACGCCCCCCCCCCTTCTCTGTGACTGATGTTTCATTCGTAGCGTACGCTGTTATATTCTATGCTGGTTGGACGAGAATAATCTGGCGCTCCGCATGATTGAGAACCGCCGGGAAAAATGATAACGAAGAAATACGAGAGCTGCGCTCCGTCGCCGGATCTTCTCCCGGCAAAGCTGCTTTTATCAAGGAGAATCATGAGGGCAATCAAGAAACAATCCAGCCTCAGGAACCAGTAATATTCGGCGTATTTTCCCTCTTCTCAAGCTATCTGCTCATTGCTCCTATCAAAATTGATATTCGTCAAGGAAGGCCCTGATGTTCCGAAAAAGTTGGGTAGTTTCATCTATGAGCCGGATGGAATCTGTAACAGACTCAATAAGGGACGGAGGGAAATAAAGGACGAGAATGAGGAGAGCAGGGTTGAATCCGGGTTATGAGGGGCGGAATTTTAGGGGTTGGTGGAAAACGTCTTCTACGTCCCCTGTGGGCCCTTTCTCTCTCTCTCTCTCTCTCTCTCTCTCTCTCTCTCTCTCTCGATCGCTCTATTTCACTCCGGGCTTTCCCTTTTACTCTTCAACGCCTCGGTTCAGCTTTATTTTTCTTCTGCCTCGCCAACAGATCCGACTTTACCGCAGCCTTCATCACTCATAGAATCTTCGCTCGCAATCTTTTCGTTTAACGTGTATGCCGCTGGTAGATGCGCGCGAATGCCGAAGCGAAGCTTTCGATGCTGGAAAACTACATACGTATGTATACAAACACATACACACGTACTCAACCACATATATATATATATCTATATACACATATATATATATATATATATATGATAAAATCTACTATATCCGTGCTGTACGTTCCCGTGGTTGAGGCTGACGGGAAAGCTCGAGTCCCTGCCACACGGAAAAAGAGAAAAATGTCCCGAGGGCTTGGAGAATCGATGAGTTTGCATTAAACATCACCTCGGGCTTTTCCTCTCCCTTGCCCTACTCTCATTCTTGCCCTACTCTCTTTCTCTCTCTCTCTCTCTCTCTCTCTCTCTCTCTCTCTCTCTCTCTGTCTCCCTTAATCTCGGAGCTGCTGTATCTCGCAACCTTCCGCTTATCGATCTCATTTACGTACGTGTGCAACCTCCGTCCTTACCATGGGGTTTCAGCTGCTTCTCTCACTTTCCTCGTATCGAACTTGCCTTTATTTGTATGAATTTCGACGCGCCCGCAATATCGGTCGACCTCGTGTCCACATATCGTATATGATATGGGATACACAATCGTCGCAAGGAGACACCGAGGGAATGAATTTTCCTCAACACTTTACACAATTTCTTCCTTCACGCTTCATCCTGGATTATTCTTTTTACCCGCAGATGAAAAAAAGAAAAAATAATGATCAACATATTTTCAAGTGACAGTTTGAATATTGCGTTTGTTCTGATGATTGATTAATTTACGATAGCCGACCGCTTTTCATTATATTACCAATTTATAATGGCACAAGAAATTAAGGTATTCCTTTCACGAACCCGATCATTTGATAATTAACTGGTTGTCATCTATAATTAAATCAAAATACATACCAGTATACTGATAAAGTTTCAAGCTAAGTTACCGAACGTTTAATAAAAAATTACGTCTTTCAAAATCGTGTACAAATCTATTACAGTTCTTAAACTGTATTTCGCGGAATTCAAGGGTTCCGTGGGCAAGTCACTGGGACTCCGCGAAGTAGTTACTTTTTGTCATTAAAACATTGAATTATTTTAGCTATAAATAAAAGTTTTGGCACACGTGCATTGAAATTAGCAATGTTGAATGTTTTCCACTTTTATTTAATTTTCTGAAAGAAAACGAGTTAGAATTACCAAATGAAATTGAAAATATCATAATGGGACGTTTGGTAAGCCTACTGAAGTCTTTATTAGATTACTTCCCGAATTATTCTGATAATGACAACGAGTGGGTAAAAAATCCATTTGTCAATCAAAGTAAACCTGCCATGCTAACCGTACTGGAATATTAATCATTGATAGATGTTCAGAGCTCATCCGCACTAAAACACACGTTTGAGCATGTGCCACTTAATGAGTTTTTTAGTGTTCAAAGTGAATACCCTGAAGTTGCTAAAAAGGCCTAACTTTGCTCTCTTTTGTACCAACGTATCAATGTGAAGTAGGCTTTTCCGCTTATGTCTATAAGAAAAACAAATTTATGTCTAGAATGGATGCTCCCTCAGATATGTCAATACATTAATGAGGCATAAATCCAAATTTTAAAACATTAATTGATAAAACAGTTAAGCAGTTCCATTCGTCTCATTAATCTTTGTTTGAAATATCTTTTGTAATAAATGTTTTTACTCTCATTGTAAATTGCAGTATCTTTCATTTTTTATCATTTGGTACAGGGTTCCGTAAAATCAAAATGATTTATTGAGTGTTCCGTGGTCTTAACAGTTTAAGAAACGCTGCCTTATCGCTTGCGAGTCTCCTATTGCACTATCAGCAGAATGAAAACAACGAATTCACTGCAAATCAACATGCGCCAACACCAGCTGGAACAGCTGAATACGCATTATGAAAGACAGATAAAATAATACTTCAACGGAGCTTTCCGACCGCAAAAAAGATCGAGCAAAAAAGTATCGAATGAAAGGAAAGCGGCACGAACGCAATACTAAAACCAATTATCTGCTGCGACAACTGCGCAAGTTACAAATAAAATTTCGCATTGAAATTGCGAAATTTCCTTTCGAATAGCTCGAAGTTTCGAATTGAAAGTGGAATAGAATCGTGGGCTGCATTCCATTTCAAAGGTATCTACGTGCATACACATTGATACGCCTATATGTATATATATATATATGTGCACACATAAGTATACGCTAGTCGTAAAAAGCACTTTTCAGGCATTGTCGATCGAGTAGCAAAACGAGGTACCCTGTACTTTTGCTGTACCACTCTTTGCGAGACTCCTTTGGTGTATGCGTCGCCATACTACTACTACCTACTTAATACAGAAGCTGTAGCTTGCTCTAGAAACCTTCGAGTGTCAAGCAATACATATACATATACATAAGGGGTACATCGAAATGAACGGTGACACCCCATGCATATTGAGAGACTTCGAGTCACCACCTCTCTCACGACCTCCTTCAATCTTGCATTTCGGCCCTAAATGGAAGGGGCTAGGGTATATATGAAGCCTTCCATGGCAATGCAGGCTCAATTTGAGTTGTTCGATTTTCCTTACTATTTAAAGGGCACCACTAGTCCGACTGCCCAAAAAAGGTGATTTTCGGGAAATTATTGAAAGAAAAGTATTACATGGAATGTTTTGAAATTTCGAGGATATATTTGTGTATAAATTATGTATATACAGTAATTTTTTCTGTATGAAAATATTCAATTTTCAGCGACACAGTCTCCCGAGTCTCAAAAAAAAAAGTTCTCCCACTGCTGCAGTGATTGCGGCCTTCAGAGTGCCTGAAATAAAATAATAAAAATAGTTCGTTAAACTAGAAGGTATTGCCTGTACAATGACGCAGGATTGTGAAAAAAAATTACAATCGAACAAAATGGCGGAGTTTTTAAAAAAAGTTCCAAATTACGCTTAAAAATCTGATGGTTTTTTGCATGGCAAATTGACATTTTTTAATCAATCGAAAATCTGGAGGGTCATTGTGAAGAAACAAACACTGAATACGCTAAAACAAGATTCAAGTGAACCGGATGATTTTTATTCGGGTTAGAACTGCAGCAAATTTGAATAATGTCGCTTTGAGAAAAACGCGTTGAAAGATAAAAAATATTGATTTCATTGTTATTAATCGATAAATATCATACCTAGAGCTAATCTGCTATTCCAGGCCCATACAATTCACCTTCCTCTTCTTCGAGCTAATCGACCCTCTTTCGAGGCAGCCTGATGACGATGCTCTGATACGCGCAGCGTCGTTTGATCTCTGTCAGTGGCATAATCCCTTGCTGCAGGTCCAATTATCACTCCCATCACGCTCAACATTTTCCGAATTGATGAAAATCCATCGTTGAATATCCCAACAGCAAGGTAATTGGCTAATTCAATGGTTTTCAAACCACTGTGGAGGTGTTTCGTATCATTTCCCTTACATCTGTCGAGCAACTCACGCCTAGTCAAGTCTACGTATACAGAGCCCGAATAATAACTCGGGTACGGCCCCTCAGCTTACGCACGTTTCTGACCGACGAGCAGCTGCTCTTTAGAAGGCTGTAGTTCAAAACCTATTTGAGATCCGCACTTGAAATTTTAGTATGTTATTCTTCAAGGTATAGACTATCAAAAAATGCAAAAAAAATCGATTTTTTTAAAAGTGTCACACTAGTGGTGCCCCTTAAGGGATCATCACAGTGTAACGGGTCGAAAAATAGCTGATAATCGCGATTTTTTTTCGATCGTTAAAATACGCTAATCAGTTTGATTTTTTTTAATGACAAATCAAAGCACTCATGAAAAATAGAAAATAAATTTTTAAACGTTGATTTTTTTTTTACATTTTTTTTAATGGTTGAAAATGTCTTCGAAAAAAGAGTCCTCACGGTGTGGTGTACACGGTTGTGGCCGTAAATATTATCTGAAACAAAATCTGTAAAGAGATTATTAATCACTGTGAAAGCCGCTATCTTGCTATGGAGGTGTTTTTTTAATCAAAATTGGCAAAATGGCGGCGTTTTGAAAAAAAAAGTATCGAATTTAGCCTTAAAAATATACAGCTTTCCAAAAAAATATGCAGCTTTCCAAAAAAAAGCTTCCGTAGCAAGATAAAGAATGGCGTGAAGAATGTTGTATCAACATTTGAGACGGATAGCTTGAAAACTCTTCCTTTGAGAGTGTACACCGTTTTGAAAAATTACATTTCGAGAAAAACGCGTTTGAAGTTTCATCAGGTCTCACGCCGCTGCTCGAATCACAATCAAGGCTGTAGCGACCGAAATTATTCGAATTTGGCCCCAAAAATTGAACGGCATGTTTATTACCGTCTATACTACCAGATAAAGCAAAAAAGTCGATTTTTTGAAAATTTCACACTGTGATGATCCCTGAAGTATTCCTCGAGATGTCTGGAATACCCAGGGCTTAAATAAATACTACTGTACAGCCACGTTATTGATAAGGGTCTTATTACCCCATAAGTAATTTTATATGTTTAAACCCGTGCAGAAATTGTCGTAGGGATCTAATTGGATTCCCATACGAGACCCTACTTCCTAATAGGGATCCAATCGGTCATCGCATTGGATCCCTTTATTAAAATTCCGCGCTCGTAGATTGGATTCTAATCGGTATTCTTTATTGGAATCCAACGTACGAATCCGATTTGTATCCTGATAATGTGGGAATCCTGAAGGATTCCCACATTATCAAACAGAATCCGATACGATTCTTGGTGCAGCCCGTCGCATTCTGTACATTGAATTTTCTAAACAAAATGTATGAATATCCACAACGAGTGAATCTTAAACAAGTATAAATCTCATCATTAAAAGAGTACAAATCGCTTAAAAAAGTATATCTTAAAAATCGATTTGAATCACATTGTTGAAAACCCACTGCAATTATCGTTTGTAATTTTTTTTACTGCCCTTTGACATAATATCACCGCACACGTACACTAGGATGTCCATTATTTTTCTAAGTCAATGTTTTTTAACGCATAAATTTTAATTTAATTCATTTTCCTTTTAAATGTTTCCAAAATAAAGGGTCTAGCCAAATAAGAATGGTCAAGCTGCCCCCACCGTATTTTGTGGCGCTGATTTTTTCCTAAGTTTCTAACCTAAAAAAAAATGTTGTGCAAAATTACAGCTTTCTACATCGATTCCGAGGGGTCTTCCTGCTGAAAAAACGTGTTTTTTCCATTTTTGCAGTTATTAAATACTAAGAGGCGACCGAAAAAACTGAAAAAATTCTGTAAAATCAGAAACATGTCAATGTTAATGGAAAAATTATTTTCGTTTTTTTTAATGCTGAACTCTATTTTTAATCATCGAATCTTCCTTCAAAAACATTATTTTGTAGCGAAGAGATTTTTCTACTATTATGACAAAAATTCACATGATTTTACTCTTCATTCCCTACATTTAAAAAAAAAAGTCTCAAAATTCGATCTGCAACACATTGGAAAAAAATAAAAACGACAAAATTTCTCATTTTTCATTGGAAATCCATACGCTTTTTTTGGCGAATACTGTAATCCACGCCGACTTTCATCGAAACATGTTCATATTAGTTACTCCGGCGTAGGGAAGATCAAATCCCTATAACATCCCTACGAGGATGTGGAAGAATCTGGGGACTCTCCAAAAAATTTCTGCCCAGGAAGTCCAATTTTTTACTTTTTCAGGCACCAACTGAGCTAAGCGCAATACATGCATATCAAGTCAATTTCACTTACTCAATTCAATTTAAATAACTTAACTGAAGTCAATTTGTATCGCTCAATTTCGCAGCGGTTGATAAATATCTCGCAAATATTGTCCGCGCTGAAAAACGAGCACACAAGAAAAATCTTAAATCGTCGAGTATTCGAACTAGAATAGGGGAGAGTGGGGCACAGTGTGACACATTGTACCCCACTCTAAGTGAGCCACATGCGGTTTCTCGGAGGGCTGTAGCTCGTAAATTCCGAAATTTTATGTGTTGGACCGCGATTTATTTTAGGTTTCGTCAAGCCTAAAAGAAAGTCGATAGCAGCTCACAGGGGATTATTGAAAATTAAAAATTGATTTGATGCTTGGAAAAAAATATTTCGCTCGCCGGGAAAACGTAAAATATAACGACACTTTCTGTAGCGGCTCTGGTTTTAGGTCCTAATCGATAGTTTTATTATGTGTTTACGTACGTTATTTGTTTGAAGTTTTGTGTGACTTGTGTGCTTCCACTCGTAGTTCAATTAAATAGTCATTTTCATCAATAATAAAATATTTTACTATTGGGGTACAATTTGTCACCGAGTAGTAGGGCAAAATGAGTCGACTCCCAATGAGGAAACAAAGAAGTGACGATGCTTCGAAGGAGCGCAATGTGTCACGGGCAATTGTCAATCACATGCGATTTCTCGGAGTTTTGTAGCATGCAAAATCTAAAATTTTTTGTGCTGGTCCATGATTTATATGCAGTTTCGACTGGCCTAGAAGAAAGTCAATAGCAGCTTACGAAGTATTATTAAACGTACAAAATAAATTGCAGCCTCGAAAAAAAATTCGCTTTCCGGGAAATCGTTAAATATTGTGGGATAATTAAGTGGAGCACAATATGTCATCAAGTTGTTGAGCACTATGAGTCGACTCCCAATGTTATTGGCAAATAATACCCATTGTGAAATTATCGGTATGTATGAAAATCTGTTATCTATGTCAAGAAAATATAAGAGTTTCAACCGGCTCGTTGTACCCTACGCTTCGTAGAACTTGACCCACTTGACATCCGCAATTTTTTTCCAACCCATTATTTTAGGATTTTTAATCTTTCTGCAAAAATATGGTAGCTTTATTGTACGCCCAAAGGTCTAAAAAATCAGTTATGGCCTTTTTTTAACAATCAGACTACTTTGGTAAGAGTAAAAATTCGATACAAAAAAAGTAACACACTGTGCCCCACCTTACCCCACCTTCGGGTAAATTGAGCTCAGAGGGATGAACCCGAAAAAAAGCAGTTAACTAAAACCTTCGATACACCCGCTGTCCGCTATCTGACATTATCCTCCTTATGAGGGAGATACTGTCGGATAGAAATGCAACTATAAATAGTGAGAAAATAGAACTAGAAAATAGGGCGATAGAAAAATTCGACAATTTAGTCGGTTTTCCTTCTCACTGTTCCTCACGTTTTTTTTTTTCAATTTCATCATTCCGTCGTCTTGGGTCTAGCGATCTTATGTAAATTCAATTAAGCATACTCAAGCCTGAGCGGCGCGGCGGTCGAGATGTCGATTAAATCATTAAGTGAACGCGGGTTTTGCTCCACTCCTCTTTGCAGATCGTTTGACTCAGGTCATTTACGATCTTCAATAATTCAGTTCCTCTTTCTCAAACACGATTTGCAGAGATATGTATATATATATATATTAGGTGTGTGAATTAATTTTTACAGTTTTTTTCCATACTTGCGGTTTATTAAAAAATAGACAAAACCGTATTTAATCCAGGCAATATCCCCCGTTGCTTTCTACAACTTTCTGCCACCGATCTGGTAGCATACAAATACCATCACGACAGAAGCTGGCTGGTTTCGAGGCGATAAAGTCATCGACGAATATCCTAATATCTTCGACTTCCCGGAAGTGGCTCCCTCTTAAGCTGTGCGCCATTGACCGAAATAGATGATAGTCGGATGGGGCCAAGTCCGGTGAATATGCCGGATGAGGAAGAACTTCCCAGCCCAGGTTTAAAATAGTTGTTTGAGTCGTACGAGCAACGTGAGGTCGAGTGTTATCATGCAGGAGAATGACTTTTCACCTTCCGTGTCCTGTGAATGGCTTTTTTGCTCAATTGCTTCGCTTAAACGATTTAATTGGTCACTATATCGTTCTGCAGTGATCGTCTGACCTGGTTCTAGAAGTTCATAATAAAGAACACCTTTTATGTCCCACCGGATACACAAAAGCATTTTTTTGACGTTCATTTGCGGTTTGGGAGTTAATGTTGTTGGTTCTCCAGGGTCCACCCATGATTTTTTCCGCTTCGGAATCTCATAAAGGATCCATTTTTCATCCCCTGTCACGATTTTCCAGAGAAAGTTGTGCCTTCGTTGTTTGCTAAGCAACCAAAGACACGTGTACATCCGTTGTCCGAGGTTATATTCGGTAAGTTCATATGGGACCCATTTTCCGAGCTTCTGAATTTTTCCCATCGCATGTAACCTCTTGGCAACGGTTGACCGATCAACTCCTAGTTGGGCTGTAAGTTCTTCTTGTGTCTGTGAAGAATCTTGGACCAGTAAAGTTTCCAAATCGCCGTCCGAAAATTTTTCAGGCTGTCCAGTACGCGCACGGTCACTGAGTTCGAAATCATTGTTTCTAAAACGTTTAAACCAATATTGCATGGTTCGTATGACATAATACTCTTCCCGAACACAGAACAAATTGACTCCCACGCTTTGGTGGCACTTTTTCCTTGTTGCAATTCGTAAAGATGCAGTGGCGAATGTGTAGCTTATCGGTTGCCATTGTTCTTGCTACTTTACTTTAAGGTTATGATGCTCGCCCAATAAATTCATACAGCATCTTGAACAGGGCTATGTCAATACTTTAAAATACTAAAAGGACGTTGAAATATTTCAACTTGAAAGAGGATTCCCAGCCTGCTAGAAAAATCTGCAAAAATTCATTCACACACCTAATATATATATATATGTATATATTCTTAAGAGCTTCGTAAGCAATTTTAATAAATATAAATGGTTCAAACGAAATATACAGCGTAACATGATCAGCTCCGATATATAGACATGTAAAAGAGTTCCGTGAATGTCATATAGACAACGCACAGCTGAAACCGCTGAAGATAGTAATATGAAATTTGGAAGATATGTTTCTTAGAAGGCGTAGACGTGCACTGAGAAAGGATTTTTCGAAAATTAACTCCTAAGGTGGTGAAATGGGGTATAAAAGTTTGTATGGAAAATCGTTTTCCTTGCATGTATTAACTTGAAACTTGGTATAAATATTCTTCAAAACAAATAATAAAACGCATATCTTAGGATTTTTTAGAACAACCCCTGATTAGAGGTGCAACGGAGTGTTGAAGTTTGTATGAGAAAATCGAATTCTCTTTTTCTATTCCAATGAAATTCAGAAGATACGTTGCTGAAAGGGCATAAAGGTGCGCGGAGAAATGATTTTTCAAAAATCAACCCCTCAAAGGATGAAATAGCATGTAAAAGTTTAGCAAATTGTATTCCTTGCGAAAATTTTAGGATTTTTAAAAACAACTTGTAATAAGAGGTGCAACCGGTAATGAAGTTTCTATGGGCTAAATTCGATGCGGGCGTAGCCACGGGCGGATGCTGTATGGGAAAAGGATGTGTTGAAGCCGTTGTACTGCGTAATCATCCGCACATCCGCAGATTCAGAGGATGATCCTTAAAATTCTTCCTTCCAAACGCATCTCTGATTTTTCAGACAGGACAGTCCCTGCAATGAACTTCGTATAACTATGCTCACCTTTATCTAAAGCTCATTTCTGAAACATTGCGTTTTACGTAATGTTGAGTATGGGGATAATATTCTACGGTGAAGATGGTTCTCAAAGTCGAAATTCTTAACACGCCCTATTATACTCGTATATACATATATATCAGTTTTGGGCGTTAATCAATTAAATTTTCAATCAGTTCATGAATTGCAATTAATTTAGTTGCAATTAACGTTAAGGGCTTACATACACCTGGGTAGGTCAAAAAGATCAATTTTTCAAAAAACGTGTTCACTCAAAAGTACTATCCTTTGAGTGTCTACCCTGAAAATTTCATAAGGAAATTCACAGTAATGACGAAGTTATAGCGTTTTGTAAGTGACCGGGTGAGCAATGACTAACGGTTGGGGCGCAGGTAGATGCGGCCTTTGTCATCTGTTTGACTATGAGTTTGACTGTGAATGAGGTTGACACAGCAAAAAAAAAAGATCCAATGGAAGCGTCAACATCTAAGGAAGATCCGTCATATGGCCCAGAAATTGACGATTTACTCCAAAACCCAACATCGCTTTGTTTTATTCCTCGCAGATATTGCTTTTCATATTCGTTTTTAATCATGCAGCCGCTTTTGGATATATTTAGGCCTATTTATGGGGTACATATAAGCTTATTATCTAGGTTTTCACAGTCGATTCGAATATGATCATACTCAATTTTCGGCTCGCCGATGCATGCTTGTGTGTAGCAAAGCTACGAATAGTTGAACAGCATGGAAATTGCGGTCGTCTCGAGGCGCGAGGTATCAAAAGTTTTGTCCTAATAAAGTTAAAAATGAATGAATGCGTATAAAACAATAATTTAACATCAAAAAACTACCTTTAACTCAAAATTTGAGGCTCGGTCTAATTATGCCACGTACAACTGATAATATTTCACGTTTAGGGCACATAAATGAGAACGTAATTTGGCTATTTTTTCCTGGGATCGTGTTCCCCATGGATCCCTTAAAGCTTTACTTCACATTCCGGTAGATCTGTTTTGAAAAATTGTGAAAAATGATGAAGCGAAACAAAATGAGCCTCGCATAAAGAACAAACTATATATATATTGCGAAAACTAATAAACATTTTATGAATACAGTCTCAGAGAAATAGACTACATAATAAATAAAGAACGAAGAGAAAGGAAACAAACAACAAACAAAATCGGTAATACTACATTCATCTGCTTCTGGTTTTCTCACTGCGTTTTTTTCTCACTAGAACCCGTTTATCTCGTTCTCCGCGACTTTAATTTTCCACCTATCTTTTTTATTTTACATAGTCATACGCGCGATTTTATCCTCTTAGATATCCTTTTAGAAGAGCTTCCGGGAGAGCAAAACGGTAGCGAAGATGAGATTTCAACAGCATGTTGCACATGATGCTTTTCTCACTTACTTTTTTTCTCACCTCTCGTCCGCGTTTTTCGTTCAGCCGCATAATTTGCGCCAGGTATATCACACAAAATGATTTACGTTCGACGATTTTGCAACAGTGTAACTTTAACAAATCTACACTGAATAAATTCGTCAATTGATCGTTAAAAAACTCGGAAAATTTGTCGAAGACATTTTCCGTGCAACTTTATGGCACGTGAAGAAGGGAATTAAAAATAATAATTGTGCTGAACACGACAAAGTCGCGTCGATGTAACATACGTCAAAACATTTAATATACGAGCTTTTTATTTACATTTATTTATTGACAAACGTGGGCGATATCGTCGCTAGGAGAATATTCAAATAAAGGTTGAGTAAACTTCGCTCGGTGATATCGCAAAATCAATATTTCGTATTCATCACTGTAAAATGGTGTCACTCCTTTTTTTGATCATTTTTTTTCACATAGAAATAGCAGAAAGTGCACAGCTCCGGATAACTTTTAATACGAAAAATTCATTATTTGTAAAAAAATGAATTATTATTAATATACAGACTACAGATGTATTGTTACGATTAATATATGATTTACAAATAACATAATTTAAAAAAAATCGTTCGTCCGCGATACTCAATATGACGTATTAATGAATAAATTTCGTTTTTTCGTTTCCGACCATCCAGACGGGCGGAAGTGGGTTCGCGATTGCAACGCCTCCCTGTCACTGAATACTAAATATACATTTTCTAATTCACATGGATATTTCCACCGTTAAATTGGCTCAGCCCAATACTTGAATGGGTAGCTTCACATGGGAGATTGCATTTATTTATATTTCTGCTTAAAGAGGTTGAAGCAGTCCAGTTGAGTCTAATTACGGTTTATGAGTTTTTTTTCTTTAATAAACCTCCAAAAAATGCATGCGAGGTATAGATTTATTCTGTACATGCTAAATTTTCATAAAATATATAATTGAAGGGCAAAATTATCCATTTCTATAATTTTATTACGCGAAAAAGAAAAATTGTTGTGTTACTACGAACTTGAAAAAATATAACATTATTGATGATTATTATGAAAGAGTCGTACTCTTTTATTAGATTAAAAAGATTTAAAATGTTAAAAAGATTAAAAGATGTAAAGGATTGAAAGGTTACGAAGATTCGTAATCTTTTATCAATTCTTGATGGTTCAATATTGAAAATATATGGGTTTTGATGGGCAAGATGAGTTTTTTTTTTCTAATGCTTACAGAGGTTTAGTTTGCGTTAATCTATTATTAGAAAAGTTTTATCTTGATGCTAAATAGCCAAAAAAATTACCTCACTCGTAGCGTGAACGTCTTGCTCATCTAATAACACGCAAAATTACATACACAAAACTATTTTTTAGCTCTGGTGTTTTGTGGTGAAATAAAAAAAAATCGTAAAGATTCAGTATAGTCACTACAATAACATATATATATTTCTTTTAAATCTCGGATTGTGGGTAACGCTTCAACCCCCCTAAGAGGGGAAATTCATGGATAGCTGCATCAAAAAATCGATTTTTTTTTATTTTAACGCAAATTTATAGTTACCCACCTCAAGAATATACCCTGGAATCTCTGATTAGCCGGTAAGTCACTGAAATTATTGAGTTTTCGTAGTTCGAAACTTTAAACAAGTTTTTTCACAAAACTACATTTTTCGAGTTTGTGGGAAACGTAAATTTAAAACCAATTGAATGATCGTGCTAAAATTGCATACACAACTCAATAACAATATGACGTTGAACTTATACCTAGTTGCTTATAAAAATCACTTTTAAAAAGTACTTTTTTATTGCAAAAAATAAAGAAAATATTGCATAAAATTACGATCTTTTTTCGGAAGAATTCCATTTTTAAATTTTTAACTTTTAAAATGTTTTAGGTATAAATCTAGCATTTACATGTTAAAAGACTAAAACTCTTAGCTCATTTTTTCACATCAATATTGAAGTCGTTGGATTTTCCACAAACGGACAACCACCGCCAAAGCCTTCCTGGAAGACCATTCCACAACCTCGACATTTTGGAATATTTCTTAATGATAAAATTAACTTAGACAGTTTGATTATGTAATAAATTGTACCTAAAGTTTCATAAATGTACAACGTTTTGTTCATTTCCAAAAAAAAAAAATTGGAATTTTTTTTCGTAGTCCACATGTATTTTCCCCCTTAAACATATTCAGGCATTTTGGTTCACACGCATATCACCGATTTTCGGGATATCACCATAAGTTCCTCTAAGGTATTCCAATCGGTCGGCGTTGGAGCTTTAGCAATGAATGGAACCCAATGAGGTCGTTCATATGTTTGAAGCCGGGTCGCGGTAAAGTATCGCGAAAAAAAGCTTGTCGTCTTCGATAGAAAAAAAAACAGGGCTTAGGGATGCAAGGGTGGAATAGAGAAAAAAAAAAGAGAAATGAAAGCGAAAAGACACACGTGATCGGACATATAGACTCCGAGCGGCTGGCAATAATGAGAGGAAAGTGTGTCGCCACCAGCTGCGTCGCTATTGTCGTGGGGGAATCCAAAAGTTTCGGGGATTTCCGGTCCCACATATATTATGGGCGTTTTGCCGTTATCCGTCAAAGGAAACTTCATTTTTTGTTGCTCGATGCTCCCATTCGATACGTTTTTGCTCTCTTCGTTCTTCGTTTTCTTATTCCTCGTCTCTTTTGGGGCGAGTTTTTTTTTGACGTTTCGTGTTCCTTTATCGCGCCGAGTTTCTTCTTTTTTGTTGTTGTTAGATCGAATATTTTGATAGGGTGACGTGTCGCAATGACCATAGAGCGAATGCCGCAGTGGCTTTACCTGCTGACCAATATAGTCGTTGCCTGTGGAAAACATTTAGAAAATAAGAAAAAAGGTGCCGAAAAAAAGAAAGTTTTCGTTCGTTCCACGAGAGGTACAAAACCCCGTTAAAGCTTTTCGCTTTAAAGCTTCTCTCGCAAGTTGGATATAAAAGTTTTACCTCATTCAGTCGCTCACGTTTGCGTTCGAACTATTGGGAAAATCCTCACCCTGTCCCTCACTCGTTTTCTCTCGCACATTCGCAACCGCGAGATGTGCCGGAACTATAACTGCTTCTTCTACTGCCCATTCCTCTTGCCTTATACGCTCGTCGACCTTTCCGATATTATTATTGCTCTGGGTGAGCTTCCGCTATAACATTTACAATATATAGATGTCTATATATAAATATACGTGTGTGTGTGTGGGTGTGTATTATATCGCACTATACCGCTGCTTTTGCCCTCAGTTTCATTTCAAACAATTTCTTTGTGTTCAGTTGTCTTAAATATTCCATTTTCCCTTTTCGCATAGCACGTCAATCGAATAATAAGCGCTCGTGGTTTTATATCAGACCGAGAGAATGAAAAACCATGATATGCGTGTAAACTTCATATAAGTGCCTCAAACAGATACCTGAATTTAAAAAAAAATCAATTTTCATCATTGGGCCGGGTACAGTGGGCAATGAAAGTATGTACACATCTTGCTTTTCTGAAATAAATTTTTGAAAAAAGGAATATTTTCGTAGATTATTTTACTGAAGAACTTTATTGAAATATAAGTACAGTAGAACCTCGATTATCCGAACTAATTGGGACCGGACATCGTTCGGATAATCAAAAATTCGGATAATCGAAAATAGATCTCGGATTTCCGAGAAAATCAACTCATATAATATAAATAGTATGGAAAATTCTCTTCATTGATCCAACGACCCTAAATTCTGTATTTGATAGCAATTAGCAATGAATAAAGTTTCAATTTTTATACCACCGCTACTTATGCAGCTAGATCACCATTGCGGCTTAAAATAATGATCAATTTTTAGCTGTCTCATAGTAGTTGCGCGTTTTTTGACCGCTAAGTCTCGAATTCGTTTTAAGAACAGCCGTTATGTGAGACGATTTTCTGGTTGGGTTTCAAACCATTCCAGGGCCGTTTCTAAAGCGCTGAATGCTTCACTGTGAGACAGTTTATTATGCGCTTCCGAGACAAATACATCGCTATCATCATCATCATTGATATTGTCATCCTCTTAAACTCCTCGCACTAAAGATATAATCTCATGGTCATAAAAAATGTGAAAGCCAGGAGCAAACTGCTGGAAGACGCTGCTAGAATACGCTCGTACATACAATCTTTCTCGTATATACATAAAATGTATGTACGATTTGATATATGAAGTTACATACAGACAATAATGTATTTTGAGAATATCTCAAAGTGTTGGAAAACAGCTTTATTAGAGAAAAAAGGGGGATACCTTAGGGCGATATCTTAACTGAGAAAAAAAAGACCATCATTGAGTTCGGATGATCGAACGTTCGGATAAGACGCCGAAGCGTTCAGATAACCGAAAATTCGGATAATCGAGGTTCTACTGGACTACAAGTCAATATTAATATGAATAATGGGTGTTAATGGAACTCCTAAGTTGCTGACAGACAAAAAAGGGGATGTGCAAGAACTGTTCGACCCAGTCTATTTGTTACAGTTAATGCTCGGTAGATGGATCCTAAAATTATCCAGACAGAGCTAGTAAAATCCAAGGCCTTTAGCCAAAGTTCGAAATTTAACAGAAAAAATACCGTATTTCGAACTGTATCCGACTGCTATGGGATAATCATAGATTTATCCAGGGTGGTCAGTTAAAGCTAGCATTACCTACAGTGAATAAGTTAATACCACGCATGTATTAAAAAAAAACGTGCATTCATATTATTATTCTTTATTACTTTGGTTTTAAACAAAATCAGCCTCATTGAACAGCGCAGACTAAATTTACTTGTTAGCACATGACGAACCATAGCATTTCGAATTACATAACCTGCTCTCTGCCTTGCACAAATATTTTCTAGAACCATACTTTATTTTGCAGTTACAACATTTATATGCTTGTTCTCCGCAAAACGACTTTTCATTGGCAATCTGACAGATACTTTTTTTTAATCTAAAGAGATATTCTCGATACCAACAAACTTATTATGGCAAACAGAGAAGAGGTTTCTTGAAAACATTTTTTCCATAGTTTCACGCTCATTTGCTCATTTTTACAAATTGTACAAATTGTCTACAACTGTCATCAAAATGTTTCGAAAATCTGCTCGTCCTCTGTCAACGTTTGGAACAGAAACCTTTACTGAATCACCCACGTGGCATAGGGGAAATTTTGAGTTTGAAACTAGTTCTATTTAGAATAGTTAGTACGTTATTCTCGATGTAGAATACGTCAAATATAAAATGTTCGTTTTCAAAAAATAATTATTATTGTCATAGAGAGGAGAAACATTCCGCAATCGTTGAGCTGAACTCTAAAATCACATGGGTAAAAATCCACGAAAAATATGAAATAGTAGGTAATCTGCGTCTGAGGTTTCTTATTGGCGCAGGTAGACCATGAGCCATAGAAGCATCTGTATTTGACTGTAATATACAGTTCAGGTAAATACAAAAGAATATTTCTTACCCCATTCCACACGGGGACATAGTATTAGGCCTTAATCTCCAAACTTCCTCTTCAGTTATATTATAAGTCTACTGAATTTACTCATTGAGCACGGGAACAATTGAACGTCAGCAATGGCACGACAACTACCTACACTCGCATTCACGTTAATATACTTCAGAAACATTACCTCCGCATCGAGTTTCACATGTCGCAATCATCAGAGTGAGCATACAAAGAAACAAAATTGTTCTTCCACTAAAACTTTCGTCTTCCGTTAAATCATTATCTTTAGATTCTCCTTAATGTCACGCTTTCATCGGAACAAAAATCCTAAGTAGATAAAAGAAAAATGCTCCAACATGTCAAGAGCTATGTGGCATATAGGAATGGAAAACTTAGGAAAGAATAAATGAGCTTGATAGATTTGACATCTTTATCTTCTCTCGCAAGCTTAGTGGTGAGCAAAATATATTCGGCTGGATGATATTAATATAAGCAATTTGCTTGAGATTTCTCAATTTTTCGTATTAAAAATCTGATCACATTACTGTATGTGAGGTCTTTTATATGTGTAACCGCCGTCTGAGTATAGACTCAATTGAAAATTTAAGGGGGCTAGGGAAGCTTAAAATAAAATATATTGACTTGCATTTAATTGTCTGTAACAAAGGAACGTATACTACATATAAAACTTTTTAGGGGTATTTATTATAACATTACAAAACAAGAAAATCCCAGGTTAATAATATCCCCCAACTAATAAGCTCTAACCTAATGAGGCAACCTATATCTAAATCTTGTTTGACGAAGAATTCAGTCGAGTAGATGAAGATTTTTGAGAAATTCCAGGGATATTTTTTCTTCTCCGGTATCCCTCTATTGAATATAACTGAAACATTGAAGATGAAAACAAAATTAACAAAATGGCGTCCAGATATAGAGAAATGTGAAAAAAATCAAATTACGAGTTAATTAAAAATGGTAAAAGCATTTTTTTCATATGCCAGGTATACTTAATGCGTCATAGATTTTTACCATTTATAATGTATTTCAAGTTAATATCTACAGCGAATTCCGAGACATCGAGGTAAAATCAGATTTGATATAGTTCGCCTCATTAGGCCGGTATTATCAACCTGGGAATGAATCTCGAGAATTTTAAAGCGACACTTTTTTAGTCTCGTTTTTCATTCGGTTACGCATGTCGAATCTTTCACTTTTAATGAATGCTGGTCGCAGCCCACGTGGTCGGTATATTTCGGAAATTTACCATAGAAAATTCTAGAACATTCTACGCGTTTAAACTTTGAATTAAGAGCACTCTCACAAAATCTTGATACTTGTGTCATTTATAAAGCTTGTGTTATTTTATTTGTTTGGTTTATTGCGAGATAATAATAATATATCAAAGAATTAGAGAACAAGTATTCGTTTAAAGTTAAACAAAATACAATTGTAATATAATATAGTATAAATACAATCATTAAAATTTTTGAATCCTGTTTATTTAATTCACTGTAATTGTAATAAATAAAACATTTACAATTACAAATACTAAATGTTTTTGGTAATTGCATTTTAATAGCATTTAATTAGTAAAAACACAATATCATTTAAATTTTGGTTTTTGGCCCGCTGAAATTTCAAATAGTTCAAATTCTTATTATTTTTAATACTGAAGTGCTTTTTCAATATTATTTAAAATTTGTGGAGTATTTTCAGCCCCGTTTTTTCTTTAATAAACAATGATAAATTTTGAACCGCACAAATGTTTTTTTTGCTTAATACTTTTTTAGCTAACCTGTTTTTGTATTATGATTATGATTATTAGAATTTAAAAATTGAAAAAAACTTTGTACCTGCATTTCCTTTTTTTCTTATCGACTGTTAATAATAAAACAATCAAACCGAAACGACGGAAACAAAATTATGTACTTTCGGCGATTTCACGATAACATCGTTTAGGGTTACAGCAAAAAAAATTTCACTCACAACGTGGTTTCGTAGAATCACACCTAAGTTTTTTTCTCACTTTATAATATCCTTAAAAAAATTATACTTATTCGCGATGTTGTTATAAGTAACGCACATAATCCTAAAAGTTTTCTAAATTTTATGGTGGATTACGACGATTTTTTTTCAAACTATAATAACATACCATGGCTACGTCAGTTCTCTATTTATGAAACCGAAAACAATAGATTTCTCTTAATAAATTTGCTTTTCATTGTTTCATTTCGTTATTCCGAGAATAGCCAAAAATGACCATTGAATCGCGAATAATCAAATCCGCTTTGAAATGCCTGACATACGCGGAGCCAATATTAACGGTGCCGTGTACGGTCCATGTACAGAATCGAAAGGTATTTTGTGAGAGTTCCATTAGCATTGTTGCGTTAATGCGGAGCCGCATAAGGATTTGTCTCTCTGGACCATTGGTAGTGCAGGCATTTCCTGTTACGCACCAGTGAATTCTCCGCATCGCATTCCCGAAAGTTGTTACATATTTGGTTGCCGCACAAAGAGCGTAAGCTAAAGCTCATTAAAGTGCTATGTGTTCGTACGAGATTAGGCAAAGGGGAAGCCGTCTCTTTTATCGTATGTTTGTAAAACAAAGCCCTGCATGCCAATGTCGTAAAACGTTTGAACGTTGAGAAAAAAAAGGCTTTGTCAACGACCGACGGTGAGGTAGATCACTCGAAAAATAATATCACCCCATCGCGAAAATACGTCATACGAATCATACGAGAGAAATTGGCGGAGCGGTGAATGAAGCAAAGGGGTGAGGTGAAACAAGAAAAAATAAATCCCTAGTACTTGGAACGTGCGAGAAAAGTCGACACGGTATTTCGATCACGTCGAGCTTTAATGGCCGGTAAGTAACGAATACCTCGAGAACAGAGAGAGACAAAGAGAGAGAGAGAGAGAGGACTATGCACACCCCTTATTACCGTGGCAAGAGCACGTCAGTTGTGTGTATCTCCCTCTTTCCCCGCTGATACGATATACTAGAGAGTGAAGTATGTTAGTCTGTAAACTCAAAGAGCAGTGAGAGAGGAACTTTTTCCTCAAACTTGGCTGATATTCCTCTCGTTTTCCTTGTACAACTTCGGCCCTTGTGTTATGCACTCTTATCCTGGTACCCCGTCTCGTCCTTATTTCCGCAATGCTCCGATCACATGACGAGCAAGAAAGTTTCAGAAAGTCCGGTGAGGGGGGGGGGGGGGGCTGAAATAATTTTGAAGAGAGGCAGGGGCATTCGAAAAACATCATGCTGCTGACAGTATTAATAATCAAGTTTTTGAGGTGTCTGTGTAAAGCCGATTACCAATTATTTCCAGCAAATGAAACTATAAATCGAATAGAGCAATGGAAAGCGACATCAGCAGAAATTTTAGCGATGCTTTTAAGGCGTTACACCACCTTGGTGCTCGGAAAAACGTGTATCAAAATAAATAAAATTTTTGACGCGTCTATTAAATGTATAAAATAATTTTTATTTTTTACAAATACATTACAGTTTTATGAATAAATTTTTTAAAAGTCGGATAGAAAGAATTCAATAATGGCAGAGATATAAGTCGTCTAGTAGAACCCTTTTGTGAAAATCCTTGCCGATGGTGGAATTTTTTTCTCTGTCAGGCATCGTCTGGAAAATAGAAAAAAAATCTTGTAAAGAAAGGTAATATTTAAAGGGTAGCATAGGGGAAAAAATGTGTTTTTTTATTGTAGAAATCACAGCTTTTTAAAAAAAACTCTGATCTTTACCAAAATTTTGAGTTTCACAAATTAATAAGAAATGAACGCGGCACTCAATCAAAAGAATCCTACGCTACATTCTAGATACCAGGTGTAGAAACCGGATTTTTTTTGAAACCGGATTTTTTTTGTAAAAATTACACGTCTGTTGTTTGAAAATGATAAAAAATATTTTATTCAAAATAATCTCCATTGCTATTTATACATTTTTCCCACCTCTCCGGCAGTTTATGAATCCCACGCCAAAAAAAAACAGTTCTTCTTTTGAAGCGAACCAGTTGTCGAGCCATTTTCGTACATTTTCATACGAATTGAAGCGTTGTTTAGCGAGAGCGTGTCCCATTGATGCGAATAATTGATAATCGGACGGAGCCAAGTCTGGAGAATAAGCCGCATGCGCTAGTATTTCCCAACTGAACGCGTCGATCGTTTCCCTGACCGGTTTTGCTGTGTGTGATGGAGCATTGTCATGGAGCAAAATGACTTTGTGTTGCCTTTTTTGATATTCTGGTCGTTTTTCACGCAAACCCAAACAAACCCAAACAAATCGATCATTTGTTGTCGGTAGCATTCAGTATTAACAGTTTCGCCAGGTTTTAGCATCCAACAATGCTTGCAATTCGCTGTCTTCAAACTTTTTCAGTGGCCTCCTACGCTCTTCGTTTCTCACGTCAAAATCACCACTTTTGAATTTTTTGAACCACTCGAAACACTGTGTTTTACGAAGAGCATGTTCACCGTAAGCTTCGACAAGCATTAGATGCGATTCTGCAGCAGTTTTCTTCAAATGATAACAGAAAACCAATGCTGTCTGCAAATCGTAGTTCGTAGGCACAAAACTCGACATATTTAAGGTTATAGAAAAATATACCGGTGTAGGGAACTTGGGTTGTTGTGTGCTGAAAATCTTCGTCAGCTGTTAGAGGGAGATGATGGCGCTGCAGAAGCGGTCTTACGGTCCCTAAACTGATGGCTAGCACCATCTATAGGGAAATTCCGGTTTCATACTTCTACACCTGGTAATATTATAAAAAAAATTGTGGTACAAATTTCATAAAAATCGGTTGGGTAGATCTCGAGACATTTTTCTACCAGTTTGAAAAGAGGGTCCTACGAGACGACTTATATCTCCGTAATTTAAACATTTTTTATTCGTTCTTTTTTTTTAAATTTATTCATAAAACTATAAGGTATTGGTGAAAATGAAAATTATTTATATATTTGATAGTCGCGTAAAAAAAATATATTTTTCTACCTTTTTTCTAAGCGACAATGTGGTGTAACACCTTAAAGAAAATTTTGAACGCAAGACTACACCGTACGAGAAAATTGACGTGGAAATTGAATGTACGTACCTATCAAAATCTATTTATGGAGCGCACGGTTATGATAGTGCGTTCGAGCGTAAGTCATCCGGTTAATAGAATATGGGCTCGTTATGCGCTTACCGTATTGTTTGTCGATGAATTTCACCTCGAGGCGATGTAAATCTACGGCGAGAACTCGATATTTTAACTCGCGATTTCTCCTCTGTGAAGCAGCGTTAATGCTTCGCCGGTCGTTATCGTGATTTTGCGTTGCATGCAACGTCATACACAAATTCAGAATAACGTGCGCAGGCAGCTGCCTTTACATACGTATCGACCTACCAATTAGTCATTATTCAACGACGTATGAATATTGTGAAAAATATCAATTTTCTGGTCTTCTCTCTTCGACACCTCGTTATTACGAGGCGTTCATTATTCGACAAGAATAATGAACGAATTATAGAATAAAGAATGTCAATATCCGATCATTCTACTCGTTAAATACACTGTAATTGGCTGAAGAAACAGAAAGGCTTCGACTACCCTAATTTGCTTTGGTGCACCCAGAGGAATGGTTTGCTTGAATCAAATGAACTTTACTCAGTCTTTCAGCCTCGGACTTCCCTTTGATATTGAATTCAATGATATATGTACTCTATCGAAATGTTTCAATTAATTACAACTGGCTCAAAAAGGTCTCTACATTTAACCCTAATTAAATTTTATTCAAGCTAAGCAGACTTTTTTATTCACTGCGATAAAATTTTATATTAGAAATGAACAAATATTTCGTTTGATTAAAAAAACAGATCATTCCTTCTAATGAATAAATGTATGATTGACTCGAAGATATTCGTGTCTGACAATTTTATTCCTTCCGTCAACAAATCTTTTTCCTTTTGGTGCTTGTATACGCAAAATTTCGAACCTTGTCATAATATCGTGATATGGTGGATCCGAAATGCATTTCAGCTTGCCGATAACCGAAAATTTAAATAATTTTGTGGTTATATTAATTAAAATGCTATTAAAATGCATTTACCAAAAGTATTTAGTATTTGTAATTGGTTTTATACTTATGTTATTTATTATAATTGCAGTGAATTCTGCAGTGAAAACAGAATTCTACTAACAAAGAGGATTCAGAAATTGAAATTATTGTGTTTATACTATACTATATTATCATTGCATTTTATTTAATTTAAAACGAATACTTGCTCTTTAATTCTTTCAAATATTATTATTAACTTGCAGTAGACAAAAACAATAAAATAACACAATCATTATAAATAGCACAAATATGGTAAGTCCGGGGTAGTTGGCCGCAGTTATTCCAACGGTCGGTCAAAACAAAAGTATAGGCGTTTGTTTACTTATCTCCATTTGTAATTAAACTTTGAATATTTAACTTTAAGATAATGTACAAAAATAATACAAATCCTTATGAGATCAACCTTAAAAATACCATTTTTTTTAAATCCCGATTGAACGTCCCTCCCAGAATATCCAGGTGTGATGGTCATAGGAGTAGAGATGGCCAGTACTTATTTCTATTTTTAGTTTTTGTCTTTGGTTTTATGTTTTGATTCGTAATTTCGTTTTTCTTCTGGCCATATTTAGAACACATATCGCATCCACTACAATTTTGCTATGCACTGAAGCCAGTCTTCAATGAGACGGGTTTTGTAATAAAATTCTCCGCAACCAACACAGTTATCCGCTTCTGTACTCACATCTTCATCTGATAAATCGCATAATACTGGTTCTTCGTTATCGCCACTACTCTCAGATATCCTTCTAATTGTTTAAATTTTTTTGACTGGCTAGACCCAATCTGAATTTTTTTTTTAATTTTGCACGTCACTGTTTTTTGGTCTTTTAATTTTTTTGACTCTTCATTAGCTTTTCTTAACGTAATAGGGGAAAGGTGTACGAGATGATCCCCCTAAGGGAGAATGCTCGTAATTTCACAGATGTTCAACATAATTAAAATCTGGAAGCGTTTACAAATGACATATTTATCTATCGTACGATTGGTATATGCTAAATATTTAATTTATTAGGGTTTCAATAAAAATATTTAATTTTTTTAAAACCTTACATAAGGATCATCTTGGACACCCCAGTGTTCAAGATGATCCCAAGGGTATAGACGAGATGATCCCCTGGATCATCTTGCCCCTATTTTGGGATTTTTTTCAGATTTTGTACAAATTGGGTAAATATAAATAAAAATTTGCAAAAATAAATATCATAAGCTTTATCTCACCCAACTACAATTAAACTAAACCAGTTTTTTACAGCTAGTCTTAAATTACTTAGGTATATCAATTATTATATGAGATATAAATTATACATAAATAATGTAGTTTGACCATAAATAGACAATCTTTTTATATGATTAAGACAACAAACTTTCATAATCAACATCATATTGAAAAAAAATTCTTCATCGTACAATCTAAAAAAAATATACCAATTTATATTAAATGTATTATTTTTGTCATTTAATTTTATTTATTTACTTATTACCAATTTATTAATTTAAATTATTTATTTAAAAATAAACCAACAAAACCATCGTTTGCAATTACGCTGCATCACCTTTACAAAAAATAAAGTAGGTACGTTATTTGTTTACAAGATGATACCTAGAGATCATCTTGTATGTTACATCTAGAAGGGAATCATCTTGCTCCAAACTCAACTTTTTCATTTATTGCTCGATAACATGACTTATAAGTATTCCACTGTTACCACACCAACCAAAAAACCAAATTGAGCATATTATAAAGCCTCAAACACAACAACGATTGCAACTGACAGTATACAATAAAAGTTCCCTAAGCTTGAAGTCAACCTTACTTTACCTTAGATCAACAGCTCAAAATTTTAATTTTTTTCGATCAAAACAAGTACGCCACTCACACCGCCATAATAACTAGACTAGCGGGGGGGGGGGGGCACTATGTTTTACCAAAGATTACCACTATTAACACACTATTTGGCACACTATTAACATTCGTCAGATTAACATTCGTCAGATGTTAATAGTGTGCCAACTTGCGTAGCCCGTTTATAAGTCCTAGCGGCTGCACGAATCGACAATCCTTCATTTTTCACAGCACTAATAGCTGCTTTTAATTATTCTTCAGTCCAGTTCCCTCGCAGAGCATTTGCTTTCTCTTGTACTTATTAGGCATCTAAAATAAATTTAGAAAAGATGAATTATTTCAATATATCACAGTAGTATGGCTATCATACACCGACTGTACGTGGCCATCTCTTTTAATCTTCCGAGAGTGATGGCCACATCTAAAATGTAAAGTAGAAACAATACATGCGAAATCTTGAGGATATAACAAAGCACTGCTCGTCAATAATTGAAGAAATACAAAAATGACCATCACTTTTACAAAATAACATCACCATCATGTAAAGCATGAACCCTTTTCAAAAATTTAGTAGTCGACAAAACAATTAAGGCAGTAGTCTGCTTTAGGAGCCGAAAAAAAAGCGTTTTTTCAACAATTTTTTTGAAAGGGAAGGAAATGATTGCGGTAAACGAAATTTTGAGACGATAGTATATTATATTCAAGCTTTAAAAAACAATTTTTATTATTACAAATTATTGAAATTTGCCAAAGTTGTAACGATTTTTCTGGGGCGCCTGGAGTGTGCACTCGTAAATCGGTGCCGGTGATGGAGGTCGTGCGATGCATCTGAAACAGTGGAACCAAATTTTTTTTTAGTTTTTATAAGTTCCTTTTCTATATGAACTAAAAAAATACCGAAGAAATGACGAAATTCCAAAGTTTTTCGAAGTTTGAAAAAAAAATTCACTTTTTTGAAAAAAAAAATTCACTTTAAGTTGCAAAACAAGTAATTTAAATAGTACTTTTGTCCAACTTTTTTAGTTCAAATAGAAGATAATTCAATACTGAAGCTAGATCACTTTGGTTTTTTTCGATCGGACATATATTGTTTTTACTATCGCCGGCACCGTTTTCCAAAACTTGTGAAAATGAAAACTCGAGAAAACGGGCTGTAAAGTTCTGCCCGAGCATTCGCACCTGCTCGACGCTCGGCCACTAAAACTGATCTAGCTTCGAAAATATGTCGAATTGGCCTCTAAAATTTTGAACACATATTCTTGGATAGTTTTGGAATAGATTTAAGACAAAAACGAAAAATCGATTTTTTGAAGCCTGTAAAGCAGACTACTGCCTTAAGGAGGCTTTTACTTACTTTTACATTTTTTTGACCGAACTTTTGCTCGTACACTTGAACTTGCACATGGCGCGAAGCGAATTAAACAGTAACAAGAGATGTCTACTGCATGGTTTTATGAAATATTTCTATTAGCTCTCTCTCCCTTATGGCCAACTCCCCCGGAATTACTCTATCAAGATTTTGTGAGAGCGCTCTTGGTTCAAAGTTCAAACGCGAAGAATGTTCTAGAACTTTCTATAGTAACTTTTCGAAATGTACCGACCATATGGCGTGCAAGCAGCCGTCATTAAAAGAAAAAGATTCGACATGCGTAAACGAACTTCAATTGGACGTAACGCATGTCGCTAACCGAACGAAAAATGGAGGTAAAAAAGTTTCACTTTAAAAATAAAAAAGTCGCATTACATTGACAGCGGGGAGAATTATAAAAGGTGTATCTTCGACGAGATGAAATCCAGAATACTCCAAGAGATCGAATCCACGAGAATCGCCGTGGAAATCGTAAACTCAGGATGAACATCACGTCGAAAGAAGCCGGACGAAGAGGCAAAAAATTGCGTTGCATTGTTGGTGGGAAACGTCGTAAAGAGTATCTTCGACGAGATCGAACCCAAAATACTCGAGGATCATCATGACGCTGGCGTATGACGCTGGTGACGAGAAAATTTACCGGAAATCTCTTTCGAATGTGCCAATCGTAATTCGCTGAGCGTGGGTTCGACTTTAGTGACTGAAGACATATACGGCGATACAGAGGTTTGCGGACTAGGAGAAACGCCACGTCAAAGCCGTCACACAGTAGTCGCGCAATCCAATGGACGGCCTCGGATATAATCATAGCTTCACCGAGTAGTAACACAGCTATTACATTCCGTGTATTTGGGGACCTGTCATGCTCTCACCCTTCCCCTTCGGGCCTACCCTATTATCTACACTCGCGTATGTACACGTTTTCCCAGATACGATATGTAGTTTCCAAACGTAATTACAGATAGCGAATGTACTAGTATTCCGTGTGTCCCTTCTGATCAGAGCCAGCTCCGTCCTTCTCTGGACCCGTTTGCGTTGGTAGCCTCGATTCCTCTCTATGCACGAGAAACGTCATGTCGATATTGCAGTTATTCTTCGGTCAGTCCAAGATGGGTAATTCATTTCGATTGAAATCGGGCAGTATTTGGAAATTTGAGCCATTTCGATCTTGACTCCGTTGTACTTTGAAGGGATGCACAAGTATGTATTTGCCGAACTGTTTGCCTTGGGGGGGTTCATTACTTTACTCGTTTGTTTAGATTACCCATTGCAGATGGAACAAAATTAATTGTACCTTTAGATATCTCGTACATGTCTCTACAAATTAATCCTGGCTTAAGCGGCGTCAAAGGCTCTGTTAAGGAGCGATAATCCATTTCGTCATACGTGGCAAATGTCACGTGTGTCCTGAATCCCAGGACAGAAATGATATATACTGTCAGGCTCGAAGTAACAAACCGTGTTCACAAAACGACAACGGGATGTTAGGTTAGCATTAAACTTTGTCTAGGTTAGTGTAAACATTTATTAAAAATAAATATAAATGTTTACACAGTACTGGTTAAAAGTTTTCGATCACTTTGGATAATCGCAAAATGTTCGATCACTTTGGATGATTGAATATTTTTATTAGAACAGTATAATTCATTTGATTTCTTATTTTACAAAGACACTATATAGCTCTACGAAAATAAGTATTTGATTCGAATATAATTTTCAAATCATCCAGAGTGAAAAAAAAATTTGGCACTTATCCAAAGTGATCGAATACTTTTGACCGGTACTGAATATATATCTATATACACTACCGGCGAAAAGTTTCTGGATAAAAATTCAAAAAAGTTGTGGAACGATTTTTTATGCCATTTCGCTGATAGTTGACATAAATGAATTTAATAAACGGCATTTTGAAGGGAAGGAAATTTTTTTACTATTTTTTTACGACTAGTACCCTTTTTCGAAAACGACAATTTTTCACCTTTTTTTGTTCCTTTTCTGGTGGACCCCGTTTACAGACACACATTTTTTTTATGCATTTCTGTGACCGCAATCATAAAGGGAGAAGCTCAAGCTTCAATTTTTTTTCTAAAGATATGTTGATTAAAAAAAAAAAGAGACAATTTGAAAAATAACGTGTAACACAAGACCGACAAGGATTCGACGAAAACCTCAAGATAGTAAAATGAATCGGTTTCCGTTGAATTCGCGAGAATTTTTTCAGATTTTTTTTCGACACTTTTTTTCACCTATTTTCGGTAAAAAAATCAGCTGATTTAATTACCGTAACTCGAGAACTAAGAGGTTTGTGGTAAAATTTCAAGAGAGGAAAAAAAATTATTTTTCTATTTTCAACGCTATGGAATTATATCAGATTTTTTTTCGACATTTTTTTCTCGAGTTACGGTAATTAAATCATCTGATTTTTTACAAAAAATAGGTAAAAAAAAATTTCGAAATATAAATCGGAAAAAATTCTTGCGAACTCAACGAAAACCGATTCAACTTTTTACTGTCTTAAGATTTTCCTTGAATCCTTGTCGTTTTCGCGTGCCACGTTATTTTTCGAATTCTCTCTTTTTTTTAATCAAAATTTCTTTAGAAAAAAAATCGTACGAAGCTTTGAAAAAAAAAACAAATTGAAGCTTGAGCTTCCCCCTTTATGTTTCTGGTCAAAGAAATGCATAAACAAAATTTTGTCTGTAAACGGGGTCTAACAGAAAAGGAACGAAAAAACAGCGAAGATTGGTTGTTTTCGAAAAAGGGTACCAGTCGTAAAAAAATATTTAAAAAATTAAAAAAAAACGGAATGAACGTAAATTCCTCCCCTTCACAGTGCCGTTTATTAAATTCATTGATGTCAACTATCGGCGAAATGATATAAAAAATCGTTTCGGAACTTTTTTGAATTTTTGTCCGGAAATATTTCGCCGGTAATGTAAATCTAGTCCGACTCACAGTTGTAATAAACATTTTAACCATCTTTGGTGATTAACCCTTCCTGGTCACACATCCATATTCAATCGCGGTGATCACACTTGAGTTGATTCTACCCAGTCAGTTTTCAAAAAAGTATTGTGACAAAACTATCCGTCCGAAGTAGTTTAAAAAATTACGGAATATGCTTTGAATTTTCTAGATGATGTACGACAAATTTATTTATAAACAAGAAAATAGCGGCATGTAAAAAAAAATCATAAAGAGGTGAAAACGCAAAAGACACACTTTTTCGCTAAAAAAATCACAGTTCCGTGAAATTCCAACATTTTTACCTAAATTTTGGAAGTAATACTCATTACATATGCTACTTTTGGGAAAAAATAGTAGCATAGTGCGCGTTCCAAAAAAGGTATTTATTCCGACATGTAAAGCGGATAAATTTTATGGTATGAGGATACTTCAAACTCCAGGTAAGATGGTGAATACAGTCCCATTCAAAGCCGGAAACTATTATAATATATTTATGCCAAAAATTGATCGACGGGTCGATTCTACCCAGGGTCACAACGAAGGATTAAACTTTGTGAATGTAACAACTTTTGATAAAAATATAATAATCGACAAGAAATAATGTTCCTTGTCGACAAAATCAAGACCGTATGTAAATATAAAATAACAAAGATATACAACGTTATCAGTTTAATAATCAGTCGTTCGATATAAGATCGACATCTATGTATCTGTTCCGACTCACAGTTATGACACACATGATTCAAATTCACATATGATTTACCATTAGAAATTATACTTTATCAATGCGTCTACTTTCCTAAGATTTGAAGAAATGAACAACAAAATAAAATAATAAAAAGCTTCTTTTTCAACAGACTCAAACAACATATTCAATAACAATAAATAAAAACCATCTGCAACGAGACTCTGCGATGTCAAAAGTAATACCTCACTTTTGGCCACGTTTTTTTTTACATTGAACAAAATATAACGGAAAGACAATCAGATAATTAAGTAAATGAACAATGTGTTCTCGCGAAAGGTTTACTTTGAAATAGTTAAATGGCCCTTTACTTCAGAAGTTTTACGTTGCCACGGAAAAAGCATTAAAGATTTTTATATTAAATTCTTTGTGTGGATAATTAATAGAATCAATCATGGTAAATGTATTAGGTAATTAAGTATGAAATGCCCGAATACCTCCAGTTTGATACCCGATATCTTTGATATCTCACTTTGACAGATCCCGTTTTTTTTTATTATGAAGGTACGTCATCCGCCTTTCAGACGCACATTTTCATTTGTGATTATCTTTTGAATTGCCTTTTGCACATCCAATTTTTTAAATCATGGATAAAAAAAAAAATTTGCGTTATTTTCGATTGGGAGTTCCGTCGTGGAACTAATGCAGCACAGAAAACTCGAAGTACACTACAACCTTTCGGAACGGCACCTCCATAAATGAAACCAGCCCCCCACTAGGTACCGAATATCGATCGGTGTTGCGCATGGTGGGAGAACCACCAGGCCCTAGCGTCAGGCTCGAAGCATGCTAGACAATATGAGTGGGATTGAAGGGGTACTGCTATCCGCTATGTCAGCTGCGCAGCACCGGCTTGACTGGATAATGCACAACCTCTATGTTTGCGAATGTGATATGGAGCCAATGCCGCTACTGTGCCGATTAGAGAGGTTGCAGTGTATCGACGGAGTGTTTAGCAAATATATGGCTAATGAACTCACAGTACGTCGATTGTTTGACAATTTCCGAACTGGAGATTTTGATCTTTAAAATAAACCACGAGGGCGACCTGAGAGCAAGGTGGATACATCTCAAACTACGCATGAATTACCAGTAATGTTTAACGTTAGTAATGATATTAAACTATTCGAAACAAATCAGTGAGGTTAACAAGCTGTAAATCGAACATTTCATACTTAATGACTTAATACGATTTAAACAACAGCTCTTTTTTAATCGAGACGAACAGCTTTTTCAGATGTATTAATATTGCTATGAATTGATCGAAAAAAGTCTTCGGATGAACATTTTTTTTATTGAACGATTCATTACTCGCGTTTTTTTTTATGGAAGAAAAAATATGTTTTTTTATTATTACTGTCTCCTGGATCTCTTGACCTGTTTAATATTTCCCATTATTCGACTTATTTCCTCCACATTAGTCTTCGAGTTGCCAGTTTTAATACTAATGATTTTATGCATATTAAATGATAATTTGGCTTCGTTATGTGGTTTTGTCTTAAGCCTAAATACGAAATATTGCAGTACGAATACTTGTGCGTGAACTCTATGGGAATTACATAAGGGTAGCCCGAGACTATTTTTCCACGGTTGCGCCCGCATCCCCTTGGCATCTTATCGTGAAGAGATAAATCGGTAAATGCAATTTTCAATGGAATTACCATTGTTACGATATGAAATTATCATAATAAAGAATTATTATCGTTAAATAAAAATCGTTTATTGAAAAATATTTTCTTCTACAATGAACAAATAGTCTTGCTTCAGAAAATTGCTTCTAAATGTATCGTAAAATGATATACATCCACGTTTTATTTGTGATACATTCGTTTCTGGTTAAAAAAATACCATCTTGGCCATAATGAATGGTACTATAAATTTTATACGTGCGTACGCATCATCGCCATTCTTAAATTAAGGCAGAATTGTTATCTAGAAATTTGAAAAAATTACATTTTTTACTTTTGTTTTATTATTCTACAGACCATTCCGAATACGTCTGTGAAAATCTTTTAAAGGTACTTCTAAATTAGTTGCGTCATAGAAATTATAAGGCCCTACGCTCGGGGAGTGCGGTCGAGACGCAGCGCAGCAAACCTCAAACGCATTTTTCTCGAAACTATGTTTTTAAAATCGGCAACCACGATATCACAAGAATCAATTGATCGGTTGAGCTCATATTTTGTGTAACACCTTCAGTAGACTGTTTTTAAACGTTGGTAGCTGAATTGTGTTGAAATATTATTTTTTTTAAATATGTAGCTCTTAGAATTTTCCGAAAAATAGGAAAAATTGATCATCAAAGTTTAGCATGCCGCCATTTTGTAACATTTTTTTTGCTGAATCTGGTATCGAATATCACAACACTCATACAGATTAAGAACATGTTGGATTTTTTCACGTGCATACAACGTCGACAACACTGGTTGCTAATTGAGGGCGGTTCCCGCGCACCGTTGTAAACAAACGAATAAAACTATATGATAATAATTTTTTTTGTACATATTCTTGAAGCATAAATAAAAATGTGTAAAAATTTTTCGAAAAAAACTGAAAATTTCACAGTTATTCCGTTCTAAAAATCACCTCCAAAACAGCGCTCTAGACAACAATGGTGCCCTAAATAGCCCAAGCCGAATAGCCATTAAATTTGACATAAGCTTCCCTAGAATTCTTCACTTTTATAAAAACACAGGAGTTCGTAAAAGCCTTGTTCGGTTAATTAATCGTACAACGAAGAT
Source organism: Ophion ventricosus (assembly GCA_963932345.1). Taxonomy (NCBI): domain Eukaryota; kingdom Metazoa; phylum Arthropoda; class Insecta; order Hymenoptera; family Ichneumonidae; genus Ophion; species Ophion ventricosus. Next base: position 17,533,165 of record OZ010714.1, read on the forward strand.
GCACTATATGTTCGCTGTTTGAGCGTGAAATAGGCTCAGTCTCTGAGAATTATATGGAACACTGTGTATATAAAATGTTAGCAGGTAATTTTCACTCTATCATCACCCTCGGTCCTACCTCGTTAACCTCTCGGGCCTAATCCTTTGGGTAGAGCGAACATACTACTCACACGCTCCAGTGTACATTGTACAGACTGATAACATTAATACGCGCTTAAGGTATTCCTTTCACGAAACCGAATATTCAAAAATTAACTGATTTTCATCTAAAATCAAGTTAAAATACATCCCAGTATACTGGTAAAATTTCAAGCCAAGTTATCGGCTTTGTAGAGACGTTTTTTTGTAGTCAATGATCCTTATTGTATGGCCCAAAATTAATTAAAAAAAAAAAAAAAAATTAAGTGCCCAAACATTCATTTAAAGTGCGTCGAAAGAAGATGCGTCGAAAAATACGTACTTGGACGAATAAGAAATTGGGACAAAATGACCCAGTGTGCAGTCGAAGGGTTAACAACGAATTACGACTTTAAGAATCGTTTAATTTATGCAGCCCGTTATAGAGATAACATGTTGGCCACATTTCTATCTAATAATTTATGTAGGGTAAAAGGTGGTATAGGAGTCCGCACCTAAGCTTCAAAGCGGTGAATATAACAAATAAATACATATAACGAATCAGTTTTTTTTAATTGAAAGAATATCTAGTACTGCAAATTATGAACGACAATTAGGAATCTCAATTTTTTTTTTACATAAAAAACTAAAAACTACGAGAATGGATTTGCGAACTCTTAGACATACGGACGTTTAAGAGTAGGCACGAGGGTCGATAAAAGTACGAAAGCTTCAATCGACACATAAATCGCAAATAAAGTTGCCCATAATTGTATGCGAGTTGGGTAGCTGGAGAACTGGAGCACTGGAGAACTGGAGAGCTGGCGGCCTGCAGAGCTGGAGAGCTGGAGAGCTGGAGAAATGAAGAGTTGGAGAATTGGAGAGTCGTGAAGTTCGTGAAGTGCGTGAAGTTCGCAAAGTTTGCAAAGTTCGTGAAGTTCGTGAGGATCGTGAAGTTCGGGAGTTCGTATCGCCCCAAAGGTATAGCTGGTGTGGATTGCTTCAGCCTCTTACGAAGAGTGGCTTCAGTCGCTTCCAATGAACGTTCTACCGCCCTTGTAGATTCACCATCACTAACTTGTTTTTTTGCATTTTCAAGATCCATAATTGACCATAGATTCAGTCGGTGGTCCGTTTCCTTCTGGACATGCTGAAAGTTAAAAAAAAAACCACAATCTTTAACAACAGTCGTATAAGAGTACGCGCGTACTCCTACGCACTTAAGCACTGCATACTCTTATACAACCTGCACATGTTTAACAAACCTGATTGTTACTGCCGTTTATTTATGAGATGCGAAATTCCTTTCATTTTTACCAATAACCTTAGTAAACCAGCGTACGAAATTAATAGTTGTTTTTTAAGAAAGTAAATTGTGCTTCGTACTTGTAATGCTTTGAAAATGTCAAAAATAAATAAGAAATTGCAACCAAACCTTCAAACTTACCTGGCCCCTCCGTTTTATTCAAATTTGGATTTTTTTGTCACAAACACTTACCCTGTTAGGCGATCTAAACAGAACAAAAGTTAACTTCCGTTATCAAACCGTTTCGTCCGTAGCATATCTGCGTACTCTTGGCGCCGGCGTACCACCTTACCCTACTATATAACTCTAGATGTCTCATATAAACCGCGAGAAGTATGTAAAAAATTCTGAAGATTCCGTAACGACAATAAAAACAGGGGGTCACCGAATATTTAACGGGTTATATCTACTTGTGCTCGGGAAAATAAAGGGATATTCGCAATTTGTTTAGCCATGTTAACAAAATTTTATTGAAATACACCAAAGCGTATCCATTAGTACACGTTTCGAGGTACTTGTTTACATTTTTTAATAAGAAAATCTTGACAACTAGGGGACATATGACCGTTGCTCGAAAACACCTTCTATTTTTCATGACTTTCGGTGAGCATGATAACTCTGGAACGGCTCTTTTGAAATCGAAAAACCAAAAGCATCTAACTAGTATATTCCTATACGGAACTCCTGAACGAAGAGTTTAGCAAAATTTTGATTAAAAAAAAATAGCGACAATTTTACCAAAAAGTTCGATTTGCGGGGTTCCAAAAATTCTGTTTCTTGGCCCAAAACAAAAGAAATTTTGGTCCAACTGAAAATTCCGTCGTCCACCGGCTGACCATCGTAATTAGAAACAAGCACGTGAAAGTTTCGAATCGATCGGTGAAATAGTTTTCGAAAAATCTTGATCACGGCACTTTTAAAAAAACACAATTTCGAGATAATCGCGTTTAAATTTTTGAGTCTGTAGTTTTCACGGATAAAATTAATTTTTTTTCACTCCCATAGAGTCATCTATTCCAGGGCCGTAAAGAGTCTCTTCTGCATCTGCAGCAGCCTCCAGGACATAGACTCGATGTTGTCTACGAGCCATCCTTCCCTCTGCAGAGGATTCTTGCGTACGCTGCTCGGCAATCGACGCGCGCTCCTCTCCCTCCTTCGCGATTAACTCATGAGGGTCACAAGGTGCCCTCAATGTTTTTAAAATCTTCAAAACTACAATATTACCCTCGTTGACAATTCAGGCAGATATGTAAGCTGCAATTTGGAACGGCAGCACACCTCCAGTAAGATTCTTCGGGTTGATTTCCCAGATGTGTTGATAACTCTCGTTATTATTCTGCGCGAATCCTCCTACGCATCTTTCACGCAATTCTTTCTTCGAAACATCTTCATAGATATACTTGATAGCTTTCAAAACATCTTCAGGAAGAGGATGGTAACTGTGTACGAACCCAGGGATCTTATATTTTTTTCTCTTTTTATCGTCGGGCAGCGCTGCGAGAGCTCTCTGCCACTCACACCATGAGTCACTCTCGGCGGGACATTTGTCGTGTTGTAGGTGTTCGTCGGTGGAGCTGTAGTGGTAATACGTTGCCCAAATATCATTTGCCATTGCTTAAGTCGAATTAGGATTACGGTGAATCGCTAAGCCGTAGTATACAGTTAATTTGTCAATCATTTTACCGGTCAACTTTCCTCTGCCTCCGAGTGCTTTATTTGTCTTTTTTATAATACGCAATCCAAGTGCCCATTCTTTTTTGCACTTGTCCAATGCACTCTTTTTTTTACGGCGCGAAGTAACGGTACTGCTCATCAAACGCTGCGCACGGAAACCTGCACGGTCGGGTATGGTAAAAAGTTTTCATTTTTCGACCGACACAAGTGTATATAACCTTTTAATGAAAATATAAATGAAAAACTTATAAAAATGTGACTAACAGAAGAGTTTTTGTATGAGTTTTTGTATATGCGAAGTTTTGTATTCGAGTTCATCGTTGGGTATAATGATTGATTGTAACTTACTTTTATTAAGGGCCACTGTAATCTATTAATACAGTGAATTTCAACCGGTGTGCCACGGCACCCTGGTGTGCCATGAGTGTATTTCTGGTCTGCCGCCAAAAAATAGGCGGTAGTCAACGACATAGAGCGCAAACTTCAAAATGTGAAGTTTGCGCTCTATGTCGTTGACCACCGTGTGTTTCTTTTATGTAATTTTTTGCTATAATAAATATGTACCTACCTATGTTTTATTTCATTTATGGTTATTTGTAGTCCAATACGAAGGAGTGCCGTAAGAATTTTACAACGGTTCCAGTGTGCCGCTTTATAAAAAAAAGGTTGAGAAACACTGTACTAATAATTCAAAAGGGCCCAGGCTTATGCGCCCACAAAATACGGCCCTCCGCGCAAGGTACACCTTGACGTATGCTCTTAGCAAACACTGGATCGACTGAGTCGTGCTTCGTTTTCGGAAAGCTTCGTCTCGCAAAAACTTCACTTCACGGTATTCTAATGGATTCAATTTATTATTGGGACAAATAGATTACATTTCGGAAAGTTTCTTTCGTTGGGTAGTGCCATTTTTCTTAAAAAATTAAATCCTATTTGGAGACGACGGGATAGGAAAAAAAGGACATCGCTTCGAGAGTAACAACGATATCTAGCAGGACTGCCTGGTGTTTCAAGTATGTACCACGTGACAAAGTCGGCACCGATCGTGACATTTTCGAGCATTGATACATTGTATCAATGCTCGAAAAACGCCTCGTTGCGTTGTGAGACGTGTCAGAACACGCGAGACGTCACACCGCAGGTTCGACTCGAACGCGCGCTGTGACCTCTACGGTAGTAAGCAGTAGCTCGAGCGAACGCTGTCCTACCGGCCGGAGTCGACGTTTTGCTTCGGATGTCTTAATTCGGCGGTATGACCAGTACTAAGAAGACCAGCCTCAATATATTCTGGATATGCATTTCTAAAGAATATCGCGAATTGTCAACAAAAGTACATACCATTCTTCTACTATTTTCCACGTCATATCTGTGTGAATTGGGATTTTCAGCACTCACGAATATAAAAAAGAACAAAAGGGAAAGACTGCTTTCTGTAGAAGAGGAATTGAGGGTGTCTTTGTCGACAATTCGATCGAGAATTAAATATCTGTGTAGCCTGCATCAAGCGCAAACTTCACATTGAATCTATGTCGTTGACTACCGTGTTTCTTTTATGTAATTTTTTGCTATAATAAATATGTACCTACCTATGTTTTATTTCATTTATGGTTATTTGTAGTCCAATACGAAGGAGTGCCGTAAGAATTTTACAACGGTTCCAGTGTGCCGCTTTATAAAAAAAGTTTGAGAAAGACTGTACTAATAATTCAAAAGGGCCCAGGCTTATGCGCCCACAAAATACGGCCCTCCGCGCACGGAACACCTTAACGTATGCTCTTAGCAAACATCCACCGAGTCGTGCTGCGTTTTCGGAAAGCTTCGTCTCGCAAAAACTCCACTTCACGGTATTCTAATGGATTCAATTTATTATTGGAACAAATAGATTACATTTCGGAAAGTTTCTTTCGTTGGGTAGTGCCATTTTTCTTAAAAAATTCAATCCTATTTGGAGACGACGGGATAGGAAAAAAAAAGGACATCGCTTCGAGAGTAACAACGATATCTAGCAGGACTGCTCGGTGTTTCAAGTCTCGTGAATCAGTCGGCACGGCAAGCGTGTGATAAGAGTGGCGAGCACGAATCACCGAGAGTTTTCCGTGAAAGATAGCGATTTTACAGGGAAGACGATTCGCGCATTCGGACAGAGTTTCTACGCGGCTATATGCACGGCTTTCGACGGAAAACGCGATAAATCGCATAGTTCTCTCTCCCCGAGGTACTATAAACATACATTTCCTGGGGGAATTATATGGAATCTCTTTCGCCCTTTCTCCGCCCTTTCTCTCTCTCTCCCTCTCTCCTTCCCTCTCTCTCTCTCTCTCTCTCTCTCTCTCTCTCTCTCTCTCTCTCTCTCTCTCTTTCTCTATCTCCAGTTCTTACGATCGTTGGACTAGGCAGAAAGCTCTTGCCAGAGCTCCAAAACTTTCCGGAAACGGCGGCATCTCCACTTGCTTAATGAATTTCGTTCCCCGATATCATTTCATGGATATCGGAGTCAATGGAGTGGTGAAAACGCCGTATCTCTCTTCCAACGCAGTTACAGCTTTTCCACCGTGGCTACTCGAAATTTATTTCTTCTCCGCGGAAAATCGTCTGTAACGCTTTTCTGGTACGTTGAAACTCAAAATTCGAATTCGCTGACGATTGGCAAACAGTTCTGGCGTACATCAGGCGCCAATTTGCGAAATTGTGTATGTTGGTACAAAGAGATTAAGGTATTTCTTTAACGAACCCGAATATTTAATAATTAACTGATTTTCTTCTACAATTAGCCTTACGAAATCACACGTTCTGGTTATAACACGCTGGTCACAGGGGGATCGCAATGATCCCAGCCATGTTTAAACGATTGCCGCGTTAGCTGTATCAGTCCGAGTGACGTATAAAAAATCAGGACATTACGTTGAACGTTCTAAAATGTGTCATTCTTGGTATTATATTTTAATCGAATTTTCAAATGGCGAAAAAAAATCAGCAAGCGGTCAATGCGTAGAAGAAGCCCTTTTTTACTAGAAAAATCATAACAATTGCAATTTTCAATTTTTTTTTTCATAAAATTTTAGGGGGATACTCTTGGGATATCATAGTTTAAGTAAAAAAACGTAGCTCCATAGCGGGCGTTTCAAAAAAGGTATTGATTCTCATATTTGAAGAACCATTTCGGAGAGAAATAAAGAACGATAATCATGAAAAATGAGCAATTTATTATAAAAAGTGGTCGCCAACAATTCATATTAATTTTGGCTTAAAGTTGCGCTTGAGATCATTTTAACCTCGGGTGTCCGCGGAGGGTTAAGTAAAAATACATCTCAGTATACTGGTAAAATTTCAAGCCAATATTTAACAAAAAATCACGACTTTAAACATCGTCTAATTTATGCAGCACTTTATGGAGATGACATGGTAGCTATATTTCTATCTAATAATTTATATGCTAAATAACTCTAGATGTCTGATATAAACTGCGCTGAGCATGTAATAAATTATGAAGCTTCCGTAACGAAAATAAAAACAAGGGGTCACCGAATGTTTAAAGAAAATATTAATGATAAAACTTAGAAATTTCGACTAGCAGAAGAATTTCCACAAGCGCGATTTTGCAGAGAACGTGGAAAAATCTCCAAATCCACAAAATGTATGCGAAATTTCCGTTCCGCTTCATCGCTGGGTATAATAATTGATTGTAACTTATTTTTATTGAGCGTCAGTGTAATTTATTAATGATTCAAAAAGTTTATTGGCTTATGCGCCTACAAAATACGACCCTCCACGAAAGGAATACCTTAATAAGCGAGATAGCACCGAATGGAAGTGGGCAAAAATTCTCCTAGAACGAATTCTATACGATAAATTTCCGTTAAAAAAATTTTAATGGTACTACTAACAGTTGTGGGAGTTCGACGAACTCCCATGTCGGGCATCGTAGCCTGGGCCCAATACTTGGATGGGGGAATGCTTAGATAAATTTAAAAAAATCATCTTGTTATCTCCATCATGTGGAATCACTTAATTCGCTACAATCGTCAATATCTGATTCACAGAATTGACTGGTTAATAATGACGAACAATAATAATGGTAGGATTAATCATAATAAAGATAAGAATAAATATCAAAGATCAAAGTGATCTGTATAAATGGCCGGGAATTTCGGTCCTCGTAAACTATTTTGTCCGCCGTTAATCGAATAACTACAACTTCTTATTCATCTGCGGGATAGGTGTTCGTAAAAAGATACTCATCGCCATTCTCGCTACTTCTATTCTCAATACTTCTGTTGGCTGTTGCAATGGCATTTACTGGAATGGAAAATTTTATCGTTTTCATTGCTTCATATTATCATCCCTCGTGTCCTTATCGTTCCATCTTCTACACTTATTCCATTCCTGTCCAACTTATTTTCACTTTCTCACCAATGCCTCTGGAGGATTATTTCGAACATATCGCCAAGACTAGAATAGCAATATATATATATATATATATATATATATACACATGGAATTCATTGAAAAAGCTTAAGGATGTTAACTGCAAATGTAACGTCATAAAACGTAAGATGCTCGTAAGATTATCGCGATATTTATTCTCCCCACCCACAGACCGCCCGCATCTGAAGATTTAATTCGCCAATCTTATACACTTTGTAGTGAAAAGCTTGTAACCTCCAGTAAAAAGTTATTTTACCAATAATTTTGCCAAGCTACATAGAACAATTTGACGTATGTTCTTAATTGAAAAAAAAAAATCAAAAAGTTAAAAAAGTACGCCAAGTAATAAAAAATCCCTTTGATTATATTATTATTTGTTTTACCTTATAAGAAAATATGGTTTACATTAAAATAAAAATTATCTGTTGTAATTAAATAACATAATATTAAAAATAATAATTATTTGCTGTAATTAAATAACATAATAATAAATTAAATAACATAACATTTGAAATAATAATTATCTGTTGTAATTAAATAACATAAATATAAAATAATTATTATCTGTTGTAATTAATAACCCAAACAATAATTTTATTATATTTTAATTTATTTTCCTATGTTCCAACGTATACCTTTTGGGTTGGAATTGGCAAGGGTAATACGTAGAAATCCTTGCGGGTTTTTACGTACTACCCTTCCCAATTGAACCCTTTTCTATAACTCGCTATTCGCACTTCGCTAATCTAACCTAACTTCCGTTGCGTCTGCAGCTGTCGTAAGCTAAATTGTACCGCTTTTGCTGAGGGTACGGGGAAACTGTGGCAAACCCGTACCGGTATAGACGGCCCCATATTCTGCTGATTCTCTAGTGCACAGACTATTTACTCAAGTATCTGCACCAAGGCGTCAGAAGCATTGGCCTTCCGCTCACTGGTTGAAGTGCTAGTTGGTGCATCTACCAGTGTCGATCAATGGTTTAATTATATTTTTTTCATTAATCAATTATATTTAAAAAAAATGAAATTATTTATAAAGTAGCCAAGTAGAATCTACTTATTATGCGAGTGCACAAGAAATGTTGCACGAAAAATTATTAAACCTTAGAAATAACCTTATTGAAAATGATTTATTGTTATTTAAAAAATCACGAAAAATCACGGCGAAGACTTTCGACTTCCTAACTACTTGAGTCTCAGGTTCAAAAAAATACAATTGCTTAGTCAGATAGTAGAGATTGGAGTTTGGTACTTTTGGGATCATAGCATTATGCTCATTCTGGAAAGTGAATTTTGCATGATTGTATTTCAAAGAAGTAAAATTATTCTTCAACCTCTTCACATAACCACATTAAACACTTTGTTACCCTGAATTGGTTATGTGAATGGTAATTAAATCAATGATCCTGTGAAGCACAGATCAGATCAGTGATGTGCCCTTAGTCATCGCAAACTTAAAATCTTATTTAATTTAAATAATTCAAAAAGTTCGATAACAATATGAATGTCCTACTTTATCACACATCAATTATCGATTTCATTAATTATTTTTTGGTCGCTGATTGGCAATTAGTGCGATGTAACAATGCAAAAAAATATACATACTATGTCGCAAAATTGATCTATGCTGATGGTGGGAACGGGGAATTCGATATCTTCCCGAGCCTTTTCTTCTTAACGATTGTGTTTACGAACACGGTTAAAAGAAAATGAAAGGTAAAACTTATTGCAACGGTTAAAAATGAATGTTAAATATAGAATGTGGTTGGGACACTCTGGTCAGGTTATTTAGAATTTTGAAAAGCATCTGGATTTTACATTTGTAAAATCATAGTGTTTCATCATTAAAAAATAGATACATTGAGAATTCTTTTCGAAGAACAAGTTAGCTCGCTTGATCTCGATATATAAAACTGTTCCGTGACTGACTGACTGACAGATAATGCACAGTCTAAACTACTGAAGATAGAAACATGAAATTTAGTACATATGTTCCTTTGAAGGTGTAGAGGTGCATTAAGAAAGGATTTTTCGCAAATCAACTCCTCAGGAAGTGAAATGGGGTGTAAAAATTTATATGGAAAATGGTCTTCCTTGCGTGTATCAACTTGAAAATTGGTATAAATATTTTTCAAAACAAATAATGAAACGCATATTTTAGGATTTTTTAAAACAACCCCTAATTAGGGGTGCAACTGGGCGTTGAAATTTGTATAGGAAAGTCGAATTGCTTTTATCTGCTTTTATCTTAATGCCATTCACTATATATGTTTTTTAAAAGGCGTAGAGGTGCTCTAAGAAAGGATTTTTCGAAAATCACCCCCTAAAAGGATGAAATGGGATGTAAAAATTTGTATGTAATATTGTATTCCTTGCGTCTATCAACCTGAACCTCGACATAAATATTTTTCAAAAACAAATAATAAAAAGCATATTTTAGAATTTTGTAAAAAAAGTCCTAATTAGGGTTGCAAACTGGTGATAAAATTTCTATGGGTCAAATTCCATGTGGGCGCAGCCGCGGGCGGAAGCTAGTACAATATCGAATGAGATTTTTTTTCGATACAACCGAAATGAGGAAACGTCAGCAGTGAGCAGATTGTTGAAAAGCGTAAAAGGTTTTTTATCAGCGGAGTGCCAATAATTCGTAATGCCTGGCTACATAGCATAAATTCGTAAAAATCAAAATGTTTGGTTAATTCCACCGAGGATATTCCCGTTTGGTCCTCTCGTCGTGTCTCTCGACATTTCGGCCTCCAAATTATCTCCGCGTTGATAACTGTAAGCCCGGGAGATGGGAAATATTACGGACGAGTGAAAAAAAATTGATGATATCAATATTCACCGAATATTTTGCGCATGACAAATATCAAGTTCGAATTTGGCCAAAAATATTAATATTCGCTAGCGTATGAGGTTTGGTGCAGGGATAGCAAAAAAAAAAATTTAGCGGCACAAGCCGTTTCTCACGTCAAGCAGCATTAGTCTGGGCCGATACTTGGATGGGTGACCACATGGCTGGCGCGCCGATTACTGAGTGAAAGGCAGTTACACTGAGTTTCCGATAGTTACACCACTGAACATCAATATCGATCTGCATCTCCACAGATTTTCCAGTTTCCCTGTGCCCTCCTGTAAACGCGATACAATTGTCCGTATGACATTTCCACACTATCGCAAAAAAAGCTTGCAAGATCGTACGAAGAAATAATACAGATAAAAAAAAAATTATGATCAGCAAGAAGTTTTGAATTGTACATGAAAATATGTCTTCAACTGCGCGTGCCATAAGCTCAAATACACATTTTTGCAGCCACTGCACACTCGGAATTGCTCGTTTCAATTATACGGGGAAATAAATGTTTTCATCCTTTTTTTCGTACTTTTAGGATCGAGTCTGGCGAGTGTGGTAGCGGGAAGCAGTAAGCCGACGAGGGCCTGGGACAAGCCATATTTCGATGACATTTCGCCCAGAAACGTGACGGCCATTGTAGGCCAAAAAGCCGTGCTAAGTTGCCATGTCAAACATCCGGGAAATCGAACGGTGAGTAAAAAAAAAAATTTTATTCAATGATAGCTCACTTTCTCCTCTCTCTCTCTCTCTCTCTCTCTCTCTCTCTATATATATATATATATATATATATATACATAAAATGCCAAAAAATCGAGCGAAAAACCGTTTCCGTCCAATTTCAACTATGAAAAGAAAAACATTTTGCCAATAATCACGAAGCCAACAATCGTCGGAACAATGTAATGTCCAATATCGTTGCGATCCATTTTTTTCGACGAATACAGTGCCCGTGCATTTTTTACCACATACCTGAAAACAAATTAATTATTTTCAAATAACGCAATCCTCTCAATGCGGAAAAAAAAACAAAGGTAATACAGGAACAATAACTTCGGGCCGTACGTTCGTATAGGTACATAGCTGCTTTAATTAAAAGGAAACGGTACGCCCCCCCCCCCCCCCCCCCCGCCACCATGCCCGTTCGCAGTGCACCCTCTAATTGTATCGCTCTGCCAACGGAATGAAATTGAAACAAAACAGAATTAAAAAAGGGATAGAATGAAACCCAAACGAGGATGAATGAGGGGCGAGGGAGGAGCCATAGGTTAAAGAGTAGAAGAAAGGAATTGGTTAGGGTGAAAAACTCGCAGATGGAAAGGGGGGGGGGGGGGGGTGGAATTCGCGGCGTGCCAGGCGTGCCGCACTCCGGCACCGTCGCCGATAAGCGCTTTGGGATTTGCATTTAATCGCGAGTACCTATATACCCACATCGATTTATACCCATTGACGTACATATATATATACACATTTATATAACGTCATCTGTATGTGGTAGGGAACATTCTCCTACGACACTGATAAAAGTCGAAGCCCTTCATGGAATAATCACGAATGTTCGCAGTGCTCGTGAAATGTACATAGATACGCGTACAAACACACGTACAGGTACAACATTTTTTTTAATGCGCTACATATATATTTGACCACTTTCTATGCACCAATACTTTTTTCTTGAGAGCAAATCGTTCCATTTTATATTGGATCATTCTTCGTGGATAATGTTGCCCGAGCTTACACGATTAGTTAACGAGATACTTCATTCCATCAATTCCGTATCCCAACGAGCGTAAATGAAGCTTATTGTACTAAGTTTCGAAAATAGAACGAGCGGATCACAGAAATTTGAAGAAAAAGCCGATAATTGACAAATCGATTGCTCTGCAAGAAAAGGCATAGGAAAGGAATAGAGGTAGCTAGGAAAATGAATAAAAATGTAAATAAAAACTGTTGATTCATTAGTTTTAGTATATACTGAAAAAAATGACTTGGGCTGACTAAATCTGTCGTTGAGGGTTGCCAACAAATTATCTATTGAAAATATGGAATATTAGGTTATTTTAAGAACTATTAAGGGATAACACCACTCTAGCGGTCGAAAAGAAGGCCTAACTTTGACGATTTTTTTTGGGAGTGCAATAAAAGGAATGGGGTTTCTTTTCAGAGGCATTATTCATCATATATTCAAGTATAGAACATATTTATTTATTATTATTTTAGTATAAAAGGGCGGCGAGAGAGCCAATCTTCGAAATGGTCTTTAAAAAAAAACACCTCCAGTAGCGGACAAATTTCTCGTGACATATAAGATCTGGGACAAAAACCAAAAAAAATGTATTCTATATAGTATTGGCTATAGAATTACGGAGGGGTTTGTTATTTAATAAAATCTTGTAAAAATGATGCACTTTGGACATAAAATCGTTTTTTTTTGCTAAAAAGTAAGCAGTACATTGTTTATTAAATAAAAAGTTTACATTGAAACGAAAAACCCCTACGTACTTCTGAAAAGGAGGTAATTGTGAAGCTACTGTCAAAATTTCAAACTGACCCATGCAACCGTGTTGAAGTAATGTGTTCGCTAAGATTGAAAAAAGTGGTTTCCGGAAAAACGCGTTTGAAGTTTTACAAGCACTTATATCGGCACGCGATGTGTGTGTAAACGAGCACTTAATGTGTGTGTGAAACCGTTGGCAGAGCCTTACATTTTTTTTTACCACAAAACCAAGTGCATATTATTTTTAGAATGTTAAAGCATTGTTTAAGCTAAAAAAAAGAGATTTTTTCAAAATCCTAGAGTGGTGTTTCCCCTTAATTTCACAGGATCAAATGAAGCTCGGAATAATCAAATATTTTAGTGATTCACCTCAATGTTTCGTCGGCCACCTGTAAGTTAATAATTCTGTTGATTGAAGTGATTTTTTCACCGGTGTAGACTGTTCTATAATGATTTTTTGTTATTCATATAACTTTTGTAAGTATACAGTAATGTAGAATGCTCCATCAACATCGAATTATCGATAGTTATTTGGCATAGAAATGACATGCGATGAAGCAATTGCCAAGTTCAGGAAATACCCGAAAAGCAAGTCAATAGGACAGGCTAAAAAAGCAAATACAGAGATAGAAAGAGCGGGACAGAACATGCAATGACAAGAAAGTATTTGTAATAAAAGTCGGTGAGTCGAGATTTCAACGTCGCTCCCATCGAGAGACAGTTATAACGGAAGTTCGACTCTACGCTTTGTACACTTTGTGTCTCTGTGTAAAGTACAAAACCGTTGGGTATCGTTCTGCGATCTATTTTTTCAGGAAACCCGATGAAAAATGTTTTGGGCGAGAGCGCTGCATGCCACAAAAATTGGAGCATGGTAGATTACTTTTATTTTCTCTGTCCTATATGCCAAAAGGGGATAATTAACAAAAATTTCTGTTCGAAGAAATCTACCAGGAAGGGTACTACCAATATCTGGGTTTATTTTGTTAAATTTATTCCGACATAAGAAAAGTTCTGACGTTATATTGATTGCTACCGTCCTGATACGTGATTTTTTGGCATTGAAATCCTATCTATAGTAAATCTACTTCCTGAGTTCTACATTTTTTTATTTTCGGTAGGTTTGTGGGAAATCACTGTATGGAAATCTTATCCAGCCACCTTTCCACCTTTTATTCTTAAATAGAAGCAATAACTTAATTAATGCCTAAGAATAGAATAGGAAGATTAATAAGAACATTTGAATAGTTTTATTTCATACTGTTATTATGGACGCGTGCCGGTCCATATGATCAGACCAGTCTGGAAATATCGACATTTCACGTGTTAAAAAAATATATATATATTACAAAGAATATATATACTTAATAAGTCTGATTGTTACCAAATATAATAAAGCAATTACAATGGTGCTATTATTCTTGTTTTCTTAAAATAGTTTCCCTTCTAGAATAATTTAAGTCTTGAGGTGTCCATGTTTGCACCCTGTTCCTAACAAAATGTTATAATAGTATATTTTCTGAATTACAAAGTTCACGTGAGATTTTGCCAGATCCCCTCCCCCCTCCCCCATTTGGAGCTCACGTAATTAATGGACGTCCTCTAAACCATATCTCACACTCTGAGGTGTTTTTTTTTGTATAATATTCATCGGAATCGATTTGGTAGCTCTCAAGTTATAAGTGCGCAAACCTACAGACATATAGAAGGATCATTTTTTTTGTGAATACGATTTTCTTACATTTTTTAGTTGATATCAACTATCCGCAAAGGAATTTTGTGAAGAAGAAAAAATTACAGACATTGAACTCTTTATATTTTTGTTACATGTAGAAGATATATATATATATATATATATATATATATATATATATATATATATATATAGTGAACAAGTACTAGAGGAGGATGGACTTTCGAGGATTTCGAGGTTTTGCGGAAGACCATTGTGTAGCCTCGAGCACAGTTGCACTGGTAGTTCTGGTGTGGCCAATGATCAGGTCAAGCTGTGGACACTCGATATACACGAAAGCTTTTCCATGGGCTCACATTGCCACAGCGGTTATTGAGCACGAAAATTGCTCTATACACTCACACACTATATATAACTTCTACATTTATCTTAAAGTTCCTTCAAGTTCAGTTACAATTCGCTCAGTCAGTGCTTTAAAAATAAAAACGGCCATTTGAATGAATGCAATGTGTTATAAAAAAAGCCTGTTTAGTGGAGGACTGCGCGGAAAAATTTGGGGATTAATACTTAATAAGGTGAACCTTATTAAGTATTAATCCCCATCTATAACCAATCCCAATAACCAATCTCGTTACCTAATAAGGTAACGAGAACCAATTTTACAAGCTTCAGGTATCAAACTTGTCCAGTCAATAGATAAAATTGATTAACCTTAGAACCCATGTATCTTTCTGCCTACCATCTAACTTATGACAGGAGCAGATACCTACCCGTTCCACGCGTTTCTTCTAGGTACAACTGCTCGATAGAGCAGTAAAGAGAAATATCAGTACCTGAATCTCTTCGTTTTTCCGTGAGGAAGAGAATGGTATAACGGAAATTTGATTTTATTAAAACATACGCCGAAAATCATCGAAAAACAAATTTTTCCAACAAAAAATTATATTTTTTTTTCTAATTAACAGATCCTCAAATGTCGCACGGCGTTTTAAAGAAAAAAACATTGACCCATGAAAAAAATTAGTTGAATTATATTCCGTTCGAAAAATATATTTATTGTGGAATATGGGAATGGGGAAAATACGGAATTCGTAAATACGGAAAAAGTCAATAGAAACGCAACAAAAAAATGTTTGCAGGGTATTCTCGCATAGTTTTCACTTCGTTTATTAAGTGAATAGTATATAATTAATACTGATGATAAAAATGAGAATATAATGAATATAGACAAATCGTACATTCAACTTATTCCGCGTTGAAATTACGAAGGACCTACGCATTGATTTTTTATTTTGTTTTCGAATAAAATATACAATATATAATTTTAGATAATGTATGCTATCATTTGCACTTAAATTGTGTAATGATACGTAAAATATATTGATTCTGGTGAAAAAAAAGTAAAATTCACTTATCGCCACGAAATACCAACGGCAACTTGAGAACCGTTCTTCCTGACAACCAGCGAGCAACTGATACAACTATCAGCCTGCCCTCACAGCCAGGTGGTGAATCTGAATTGTGATCAGGGTCTCTAGTTAACAATGTCGATTTATAGCATAGGAGCGCAATTTAAAAGACGACTTGGGTGGGTTGCTGCCTTGTAAATAATTTCTAGGGTTAAAGACGATATCTGGTGTTTACAGTGGGAGGGAAAACACAATTTGCACATACCTGACGAATCTTGCAAAACGATCGACTTAGAATACTCGCAAATTTCTTTCGATTTTGCCCTAGCGCAGTAATCAAAAGGTCCTACTTGGATGGACTCTATGGGTGGATCTAGTGGTATCCACTTCTGATCTTTTATGTTCTCCACTTCGAGGCTTTTCTCCTCACCGATCTAGTAGAAATAGTTCAACTATTTCAGAGTTAATCCGCACGATAATCTGTGAATAACGTGCATAATTGAAGTCCCTACTGTCTTGATATCCTATCCGGATCATTGCCAACCTCCGGTCGGAATCGCACACGAACAGGACTCGTTCGTCGGCGGTTTTGGTCCCGTTCAACATTGCTCTGGTTTGTAATCATCTGACGTGCTTCTGTCCCTCAATCATCCGACTATGTCTTTCTTGATATTACGCTCCTCTCGTGTAACGTATACCCGACTCCATACTAACCTGGTTGTGTTCTGGAACTGGTTGTTCGAGCGATTGCATGGAGGCTGCACTCACGATTCTCTCTCTCTCTCTCTCTCTCTCTCTCTCTCTCTCTCTCTCTCTCTCGCTCTCTCTCTCTTTCTCTCTCTCTGTACTCAAGATAATGGACGGTACACTTCGATAATTTTGCACCTTTAGGGCTTAGTAACTGATGATTGGAGGGATATAACCAAAGATGGATCTGGCGATGGGCGAATATAGGGTAAATTCCGGATGATCGTACAGCTCTATTGAACATCGAAACACACATCATTGCGTGCAGTTGTTGGTCTTCCTCGAATATTCCTTTAGCTTCAATGTTATTGAGGAGAGTAACGGCGAATGACAAAGGCGTAGCCAACAGTCGGATGAATGGACTCTTCATGGGGAAGAAGGGGTTTCCATTTTGCTCCCATTCTCATTCATCACTATACACGTACAATACCTATGGGACTCCTGGTTGTCGGCCTCACTGGCTAGTATGCAAGGCTCACGTGAGTCGGGTCATTCGAACAACTTCGATAATTGATTGAGCATCGCGTATTTCGTACGCTGTACTATACCCTACCCTTTGTATACAAGTTTCGCTTAAACTTAGTTTAATTGAACCGTGGATTTATTGGGGAAAGTCCTGCCGAAACCAGTGCCAAGGAATTGCGGCCTGACTACGGCAATAGTCTGGTTAACCAGTATATACGCGCCAATAAGACACCCCATGCCGCATCGACGGGTTTTAACCACCCTCGATAAAACTATATGGCGCTTTTGGCTATCCCTGATGAAGATGAACAGCCGATAACGGAAAAGCAGGATTAATCCGTCCCTACAAAACTTTATTTCAACCATGATTATACGAAAATGCAGCCCCTGATTGTGTGCCTCATTCTTATTCCTTCCGTAATCTAGTAATCAGAGGACAGTTCTTTGGATGAAAGACTTTTGACACAGAAATAACATGAATGGTCGACTGATTCAACCATTTTTTCAAATGTATTCATTCATATAAATATATATATATATTTATATATGGGGCATTCCATACCAATTCGACCTGGGCCTGACCCTCGACCCCTCAAATCTGGTTCCCCATTTTTCCTATCATTACTCTCACTCTATCAAGCAATTACAATTTTTTTCAGATTTTTCAAAATAAATTTGAGCGCGTCATGAATTTTTGAATTTTTTTTTTGAACACCTCGATGGCCGTAATCGAAAAATCTGAAAAAATTCCCAAAAATACAATGTCAGATATAAAAAATGTTGGTGTAAAATTCATAATGTCTGGGCTTTTGCTTCAACCCGTTTTTTAGCTTTTTGAGCAAAAAAAATGAAAAAAATAAGAAGCAGAGGTCAATTTACTGTAGACTGTTGCTCGAAATTTTGTATGCATAGTACCAGATTTTGAAGAAAAATTCTCCGATTTTTCTAAAGTGTATTTTGTAATTTTCGAATTTTTTTTTTTATCATGGTTGACAAAAACCCTAATTAGGGATTTGAAAATGATGCAAATTGCACTAACAATAAGCGTAAGATGCCTGGTGAGGTTCGGTACACTCTAAACTACTATTCAACTATTACTGTAGACAGTAGCTTGAATATTTTTGATGATAGCGAACGGTTTTTGGAAATTTTTAAGGATTTTTTAAAGCATTTTTTTCTGTAATATCATCGTAAAATCATGATTAATTAAAAGCGATCATGAACAGTGATCGCTCTTAATTAAATAATTAATTAATTAATTTAAAATCCACAACATTATAAAGAAAAAAAAATATTTTTAAGTCTGCAGAACCTTTTTATTATAGCAAAAGCCCAGACATTATGAATTTTACGAGAACATTTTTTGTATCTGACACTGTATTTTTGGGAATTTTTTCAGATTTTTCGATTACAGCCATCGAGGTGTTCAAAAAAAAAAATTCAAAAATTCATGACGCGCTCAAATTTATTTTGGAAAATCTGAAAAAAATTGTAATTGCTTGATAGAGTGAGAGTAATGATAGGAAAAATCGGGAACCAGATTTGAGGGGTCGAGGGTCAGACCCAGGTCGAATTGGTATGGAATGCCCCATATATATGTTTACTACATATTCATGTTTCTTGAAGTAAAACTTTTTTCGCTGTGTTTTGCACTTTTACGGCAGAGTCATTCATATGTTAAACGTCTATGCATTACGCGAATCTGCTCACATGAAATGGAGGCTTAAATATGATATACACATAACATATATACACATAACTCTTTATTATGGCGGACATAGTCTTGGATATGATGTGTTAAAATAAAAATAAATGTTTGAAACAATATCAACGGAATGTGTATTTCGAAGTCTATTGTGGAATGAATGCAACAAAACGTATAAAAGTCTATACGCATTTGTATTGAAGACTGATGAAATAGAGCGAGAGCCAACGGTACATAGACGAAAGAGCAACCGAGATAAATCAATCTGCTCTGCCATTTTATGAATAGATGGTGAGTTTTCTACTTGACGTTGTTTTACTCGAAACTAAAACTTCATATATATGGTGCAAACTATGTAGCATATACAATAAAGATCAATTAGCTTTATACCTACCTAGTGTACCTACCGTAATCTGATTTCAAAAAATATAATTTTTCAAATGCAGATTTGATCGGGTGGGGTGAATAATTTTTATTTTTTCATTAGAGAATTATTCATGATACTAAATTCCTGCGAAGACAAAAAATAATGCGAAGGACGCGAGGAACAACTTATAAAAAAAAACGCATCGGTTTTAGAAGTACAAGATGACTGTGATAATGATTTTTCAAAGGATGAATTCAATTTGAAGATGAATAATTCCCTATTGGAATCGGGACCTCACCATGGCTTTCCAATAAACGCAGTTTTTTTTCCGAAGATGTAGAACAACTACAGGATTCAATTTGTTTCCCAGTTCAGCTGCACAAGCCAATAGTTTCTTCCTTAAATTATGATTAATCAAGTAAAAAATAAAAATATATAAAATATATTTCATGAAAACTCTTAAGACCCACCCCCCTCCTTAAATATAATATCGAACTAGCGACAAAGAAGTTTTGCGTAAACCGCACGCGTAAAGGTTACACGCACCTACGTTCTGATTGCCTAAGCAGATTGTTATGCTCCACGAATTGTAGAAAGTTCCACGCATGTATGTGATTATCCCCGTGGGATAAGTGGGAAGTGGTAGTAGTCCAGAAGTTAACTTTTCCAAATGGATCGAGCCGCTATCGCCGAACTGGTATCAATAGAGATAATAGCTTTCTACGCTCGACGTAACGAGGTAAAGAGAAGAGCAGCGAAATAGCAGAGATCTACAAAGAATTTATAACCTCAGTGCTAGCTGGTTTCCGCGTTTCTTCGTCCTATACTTGGTGATAATATAATGGTTGCAGCGGAGACCGAGGGATACGCTGATGATCGTGAACCACTTCTACCTAGTCTCTCGGAATTACCCTTAATGCATCTAAGGGGAGAATTGCATCGTGATTAACGAGGTAAGGACTTTCATTCTGGTGATTCGCGAACACGGATGTGAATGTGGGTCAGAGCAGTAGGGCCAGGCAGAACGGATGATATATTCACGAGGAAAGTTGCCGTAGCAGGATCGCAGTCCATCACGGTGAGCTTGACAACAAATCTATGGGGTTACTTGATGAAGTAACCGTCTTTAAAGCCTCAAAGACAGGGCATGCTTGATTGTTTCGTATGAACCTGCGGACATCCGTGGCAGCCCAAATTAACCCCATTGAGTACAAGTGCATAATACAGAACTATTAGGAGTGTGCATTAACTTTAAAAGATTTTTTTTTTGCAAAAATATGACTTTATTATTAAAAAATGTTTACGAATTGATAATTCAAAATATTGGTCATCGCTAGCCATGACTCTTTCCCATATTTATAGTAATAGGTGGATTCCACATCGAGAGAACGACATACCTTTAGAGACTATCCACGAATTGGCTCATTTTTTTGGTATCCTCATAAGAATGGCTTTTTTGGTATCCTCCGACAAGCCATAATTCATCGACCGAAATAGGTCATAATCGGAAGGAGCAATATCCAGAGAATACGCCGGATGTGGTAAGATATCCCAGTTAAGCGCTTCTAACGTTTCCTTTATCCGTTTCGCAACATGAAGGCGAACGTTGTCGCGTTGGAAAATCACTTTGTCGTTGTTTTTTACGTAATTTCGCTGTTTTTCCTTCAATGCTCAGCTCAATTGCATGAATTGTTGTTGGTAACATTCGATGTTGATCAACATTTAATAATTCTGTCAGTTCTTCTTGCGTTTGACTCGGGTCTTCATCGAGTAAAGCTTCCACTTCCTCATGTTCAAACTTTTTCGGTTGGCCTGGACGTTCCTTATATCTTCCGTGTCAAAATCACCTTTTTTATAGCGTCAAAGCAGGTACTCTCATGTTCAAATCGATGCATCGTAAGTATTATAAGCTTCCGACAGCATTCGTTGACTTTCAGCAGCACTTTTCTTCAAATGGAAGCAAAAAAACAAAGCTTTCCGCAAATTGCGTTTTGTTGACACTAAATTGGACATATTCAACGCTAAAAAAAATAATGTCTTTTAAACTTCAGCAAAATAACACATACTAAAAACTAAAGCCGAATGATGATGCTTTAAGATAAAATTAGTAGAATATGACCCAATGCGATGTAGTACTAGTTACGCCATCTCTTGAAAATCAATTAAAATTAATGCACACACTTAATATATATGATTAGCAGGACGAGTCATGTATAGTTCTGTCTAATGAGAGTGTACGATTCTCGTAAGCCCTTATACAATAGTACAAGAATTTTTGTGGAATCAGATTTTTTGCTCTTTGATCCCCCATGAATGGAGCGCGTATAAAATTGTCTCTCAAGAGTGCACCAGCTGTTTTTTACGGCATAGGATGATACGATGATGCTGAGCTATGTACAGAATCAAGAACGTGATATCCTACCTTATTCAACCAGTTTCAGATCGCGATCTGTCCATTCGATTTTTATGACTGTTTACGACGATTCAAAGTTGTATTAAAGTAGAGAGAAGGAGCAGGAGAACCAGTCTCCAGTTCCGAGCAAAATTGATAGCCCGGAACTAGTTTTCCTGGGCCTAGGAATACAGAGTCATGCGTCGTGGAGGTCACTTGTGTTCGCAGAGTACGACGTGAATCATTTTTCATCCGGACGGCATGGGATCTCCTGCATACACGCTTGGTCCACGCTTATTCATGCCGTTTGCCCCTTTCTACGTCTATCTGACTCTCTTTCGCTCTCTACCTCCGTCCATCCATTCCTCTTTCGGTCTAACTCCCTCCGCTACAGTGAGTTACACTAGCTAGTACGACAGTTAGTAACGATCGTTCGTGCCCGCCAGGAGTTCCCGTGCACGACGTACACTAAACTTTTATTTATCCACCTGTCCTGCCTTGAGGTGGCCTTATAAATTTTCTAGATACGTGTCGCACGTCGCGGGCTTGCTCTGTTGGTGTGCGGTAGATTGGACAGACTCGTCAGACTAGTGAGGATGTAGGCTGAACGAGCTGTCCGAGCAAATTCATTTGAATTTAATTACTACGGATATAAAAGGTGCTTCGCGGATGGTTGGGACGACATGGCAATCCAGAGGTTCTTGCAGGTCGAAATAGGAAGCACGATTCAATTGTCCACCGAGTGTGGAGATTACTAACCCACAGAGAATTTATAGTTTTCTCATCTTCCGGTTCCTCAGTGGCGTCCATGTTCACCCACGAGTCTGATACTCCATTAAAAATTCTTCTTTTCCTGTGCATATCTTCGTTTCTGGCCGATCCTTTCTTTCTAGTCGTCGATCCTAATACTCGACCAACATTATCACCGGGCTGATTCCAAACAGTACGTGAATTGGATACGCTATTGCATTGCCAAGTATGATCAGAGCTTCCTCGATTTCCGCGTGTAATAAATTCCAAAGATCGTTCTGTAGAAAATTACTACTAGGGGCAGACAGCGTGCCGGAACAATTTAATTTGCCCGTCCTGAGTATCAGATTGCCTTGAACGGGGACAGGCTTAGACTGAAAGATACGATGGACACTTGAGCGTTCACCAAGAAGAACGTTCAAGGGTGAAAAAACAAGAATGATTGTTCACGATTAGCTCGATTTGTATTTACGTTGGCTTAGGAGGATGGATATAATCCTCGATTGTTCCTTCCTACAGTGGGTCATTACTTTTCTCCCCTGTCTTATCCTCTCATTCCAGTACCCTTAATACTAACAGCCGAATCGTTTCGTACATTCGTGAGCTCGATTTCCATCCCTGGCTCCATATTTCTCTTCAGCCAATGTCGTCTTCAATTTTACAGATAATTAACGTTAATCGCTAAGTATTTCTTTGCGAAATACAGAAATTTAGTGAAATTCTGATTTGTCTGCATAACCAAAAGCGAAAGTGACATACATTGTGGTGAGGGGCTCAACGGCACCAATAGCTTTATTCTCATTTTTCCTGATGGCACAAGCAACCGCGTGCTCAACAAACATGGTCCTTCTAGTGGGCCAGTTCCATCACTTCCCGCGTTCTCCCGAGAGGGTTGTTGCTTTTTACCCTTCGCGCCTCTCATAGTTGCCAGTAAGATAGAGAAATGGAAAGAGCGAGAGGTAGAGAGAGTGCGAGGATGGGAGGGAGAGAGAAAGACAGGAAGAGAGCCGAGATTAGGGTGAAGCGATAAGAAAGCCTGTTACTTCATTGAAATCTGACGTGTAACAAATTGCCCTCGCCCCTGATAGTTACGTCTTCGGGACAGGAGGGATGGAGACACGGGCATAGAGCTTTTCGGTGATGTGGAAGAAATGTGTGTGAGAGAGAGAGAGAGAGAGAGAGAGAGAGGGAAAGAGAGAGTGTGTGTGAGAGAGAGATGGAGAAATAGAAAGTGGTGTGAAGGGGAAGCGCGAGATACGCGGTGCTCACAGTTGAAGGCGCTATATTTCTTCGAGTCCCGACACCCCTTTCGACTCACCAGCGTCTGCGTTTTTTTTCTTCTTACCTTATTTATAGTTCTCGCGGTTGAAGCAAACTACCCCCCGTCCCTTAGTCATCCGGTCGAGCGACCGTGCGAAACCAAAGTGTGGTAGCTCTGTGCGCACGGCACGACATTACATCGTCACCGATTCGTCGGAATTGAGATTAGTGAGGTCAGCTTTATTTTCGTTTATTCGTATAGCTGTGGATTATACTCTCCGCATAACCTCTGTACGAAAAGTGTCCGCTGGTCGGAGAAAGAATACGAGCGGAAACAATCCCAGCTCAGTGAGCTGTGAGGTGATAAGTTTTCAGCAGTGCAACGACTCCGTGAGCAAAGGCCGCAGCGAGCTCGACTCCCTGCAAAGAGATTCGTCACGCGGAGCGATCGGATTTATGTCGCCGACCAGGGATAATGTTGTTTCCATTGTGATTAATCGATCCTGGAAAAGCAATCCCCGTCGGATTATTATCGTTGTAATAACGAGGGTCCGAGATAACCCGTTGGACGAGTCTCGATATTTATCATGATCCATCATATCCACAGATAGTTCGCACGTGGGGGAAAATAGGACTCCTTCAAGTATGAAGAACGAATAAGGAAAGTGAGCCCCTTTTACTTCAGGTTTCTATACTGAAATGATTATATCAGCAACGCACAGATTTATAGCGGATCAAAAAAGTTTCCGTACAGCACGATTCAACGACTTTAATACTAAACGATTTTAAGAAAAAAACTTAGCTGAGATATGTATTCACATTATTTTCATTCACCCGCGCCCGGTAACAGTTTTCTATTGGGTCTATGAATAATTCCATAGAGAAAAACGAGTAAATTTTAAACGGAAAATATTTACCAAAAAACGTGATTTTAAGCAACTAAATATGTTCCATTCTATTCAATGATTTTCTGCCATCTCTCCACGACCTTCATTATCCCTCTTTCATAGAAGTCCTGAGATGTTTGGGCAAAGAAGTCATCCAATTGACTTTTGAGGACGTCCAGAGAACTGAAGGTTTTATTATTCAAACTGATCTGTTGTGCCCGGTACAAGTGATAATCTGAAGGTACAAGGTCCGGGCTGTACGGTGGATGCACGAAAATGTTCCACCCAAGCGGCAATAACTTTTGCCGGGTCATCAGAGAAATATTTGTTCTAGCGTTATCCTGGTGGAAAACTACGCCCTTTTTGTTCGCCAATTCGGGCAGTTTCTGATCGATCGCCTGCCTTCATTTGGCCAGTTATGAGCAGTACTTGGTCAAATCAAACGTTTCGTTGGGCAGCAGCAGCTCATAATAGACGATTCTTTTCCAATCCTGCCAGATACACAGCATTACCTTCTTCAGGTGTAATCCAGCCTTTGCGACCGTCTGAGCAGCCTCCCCGAGCTTTAACCATGATCTTTTTCGACTCACGTTTTTGTAGACAATCCACTTTTCACCACCAGTAATCATTTGCTTTAAAAATGGTTAGTTTTGACGGTGTTTGAGCAGCAAACCGCAAGCTGAAATACGGCCCATTAAATTCTTTACGCTCATTCCGTGCGGCACCCAGACATCAAGCTTGTTTACCATCCCAAGCTTCCGTAAATGTCTCGAAATAGTTGATTGGTTAATGCTGAGGTTATGTCCGATTCCTGAAGTCATCAAATGTGGGTCGGAGGCGATTAAACCCTTGATTTTATTGACATCAGTAGTAACTGGCCAACTGGATCGAGGAGCATCTTGAAGATTAAAGTCTCCACAACGAAATTTCGCAAACCACTTCCGACACACACTTTTAATTACGGCATTCTCTCCGTACACGGTGCATAACTTTTTGTGAGTTTGCGACGTGTTTTTGCCTCTTCGGAAATAAAGCGAAACTCATCGAAAATAAACTTTTTCTTTTCATGTTCGAAATAGAATTAAACTTCCTATATGTCAGGGATCTTGATGGATACTTTTTTAAAAGCCGACACAAGTTTCAGCTTTCACTTAATATACGACACCCCATATGGTTGACGCATGTGCGAGCGGAGAAACAACTGCGAACAACGTGTGTCGGAATTTCGCTACAGAATTATGCATAGACCCATACATGGACAAGGACGAAATTATTGATGCATCATCGGCGTATATACAGACATCATACACGCAGAAGATATCATGGTCATGAAAGTTTCCGTAGACTAAGTGATAAAGCGACATAGTTATGCTGTTATTCATTGGCGTATTGTATAGGTAAATGTAAACAATGCTCTTACCTTTGTGTGGACGAAATAGTTTTTCTTTTTCAGTATTTCAAAGACCAGTCAGTGCGTTATATGCAAAAATAGAAATTTCAATCACGTTTCGTGAGTTGGTCGTAAAATTAAGAAAAGAGGGTCAGTCTCTTCGAAAAATAGCAAGCAATGTGAAGTTGCTACGGTTCAGTACATTGTCAACCGGTATGAAGAAAGTAAAAGTTGCATCGATCGAAAACGCACCGGCCGCCCACCGAAGCTGGAACGGCATCATAAACGTCCAATTTTGAGATAAATTAGAACAGATCCAAGAACAAGTTCTTCAAATTGGTCGGCATTGATTGAGTCCGACTACAATGTGAGTGTAGTACCCGAGACGGTCCGAAACGGTATTAGGAAAGTCGGATATTCAAGAACGTGATTTAAAAGAAACGAATGGATTTCTGGGGGGCTGAAACGAATGAATTTCTGTGGGGCTGTATGAGCGCAGCAGGAGTAGGAAAATTAACTTTTGTTGACTGCACTATGGATCGATACGTTTATATGAATATTTTGAAAAATAACTTAAATAAAGTGCGAGAAAATTTAATCTGGGTGAACCATTTATTTTTCAACAAGACAACGACCCGAAGCACACGGGGCAGAAAGTTAAGGAGTGGTTATCGCGACAATGTGTCTAACCAACTCCGTACATCTCCATAATCACGCTATTTGAACCCAATTTAACATTTATGGGATGAAATAAGCAGGCGAATAAAAAAATATTCGGTCAGAAATACAGAACAATTTAAAAACGCACTTCGAATAGAGTGGGACAAACTCGGGCCATCGACGACATCGAAACTGGTCTTAAGGTTGTAGTCTCACCACAGTCACGTTGAAAAGTTTATTCTCCGCTCCATCGATGAAAGCTTCGAAAGATTGCAAAATATCTTTATAATGTAGGCTGTACATCTCATCGGGATGTAAAAATTTATAAAGTAATGATGAAAACGCCTAATATAATGTTTATCTAACCCTCACTTTTGTTTCAGACTATCCATTTCAGCTATTAATACGTAGATACTTTGTGTATACGGATATGCACACACTACTCTAAACTAGTTCTAATCTGCTCCAGTCGCTTCGTGGCGCTAACGTCGCTAAACATTGCTTAATTTAAATCGCTATACCTCGGAAACTAGACGGTCAGAATTCATGATTTTTTTTTACCTACTTCGTCATATGTTCCTCTGCAATTGAGATTTTTTTTAATCTGTAGAAAAGTCTACAGGTTATTGCGGGAAATGTGAAAATTCTCACTGCTCCCCATAAGAAACCATGAAATCTGTCATTGCCAATACCTCGAAAACGGAACGGTGAATCATTTTAAAACTTTGCAGGTAACCATTTATTAGTGTCTTGAATGAGTCCTCAAAATAAATTAAAAATGTAGTATGAACGCAAAACTGCGATAGATAAAACTAAAGTTGTGGTACATGTACGGAAACTTTTTTCATCCATATTAGGCAAGTTATTGATCTGTTGATTTCTTTACTGGTGAAGTCAGTGTTTTCGAGTTGTTTTCTTAGTATGTGTGTTTTTAATTCGATTATTTATAAGATAATAAAATTAACATCAATATATTAACCAAAGGTTGTGGAATTAAACGAAAATAAATTAGTTTGTACAGGGCGCACGGAAACTTTTTTAACCCAGTGTATATGCTATTTATATTGGCTATTTGATCATGAAATGTCTATTTACCTCAAGTTCCAAATTTGGAACGCGATATTTCTGGTATATACTTTGACAGGTCTTGGGTAATTTTATTATGAAGGTACGGCATCAGTCTTTTATATGCGCATTTTGGTGTGTGACCTGTCAAGTTGACTTTTGCAGATTCAATTTTGTAAGGCATGAATAAGTAAAAAAAAAATCACGTAATTTTCAAATACGCGTTCTGTTGTGGAATTATAATGCAGCGCAGACACCTCGAAGTGTCAAGAAAGTGTTTGGCAAGGATGTAACTAATCAACGCACAGTACGTCGATTGTTTGAGATGTTCCGATCTGATGGGATTGAAGTTTGCATCGTTGGAATGCAACGAAATTTTTTTTTTTGTACCGCCCAATTTTTTTCCACTATCTTTAGGATACAAAAATCACTGAAACATTTTTAAACGTTTTTTTAAGGGTCCACAACCGGAAAAAAGTTCAGATGGTAAAAAAATGAAGAAATGTAAAAACAAAGAAGAATTTTCGTTACATTCCAACGATGCAAACTTCAACATCATCCGATCTGACGATTTTTATCTTTAAAACGAGCCACGTGAGCGACCTGAGAGCAAGATGGTCAATCATGAGCTCAACGCTGCAGATACATCTCAACCTATGCGTGAATTAGTAGCAAGGTGTAACGTTACTATTCCACTATATTAAACTATTTGAAACAAATCGGTGTGCTTAAGAAGCTGGAAATTGGATATTTTATATACATTTATTGCGTTTTATTTCTGCAGTAACTGGAAACTTGTACTTATTCGCTTCTTTCTACGGCCCTACAATCAAATCTGTTATTCCTGCCCTGTCTTATTGCGTCGTATTATTGCGATGCTCGTGAGACTCACCGGTGCAAGCATTATTGCCACCGTCCACACTTTCACATTGCGAAGCAAGGGCTCCATCTGTACAGAGTCCCTGATATATATATATTGTTGAACAATGATCCAGGAAATGTTGAAGGAGCATATTTATTGTCTTCAGTATCCCGGTATTATATGAAGCGATGAGGAAAATATTGTTCCACGGGGAAAAGGGATAAGAATATCACCATTATTTAAAGTGAATGCGATGAAGCTTCATGACATTCCGCACATTCGAGAACAATATCGCTGGCGAAATGAAATTTGTGTCCACGCAAAATAAAATGACGTGATTACAAGAAATTCGCATGGTTGAACGAATCCGAAATGGAGGAAGAAATTGTCATAGAAACCTGCAACTTGTACTATTTTTATTAACTTTGAATCGAATCGCGTTAGATGCGCAGGTGGGTGCACTGTATTTAATGATAAACAGATTTAATTACAAGAAATTCGCATGGTTGAACGAATCCGAAATGGAGGAAGAAAGTATCACAGAAACCTGCAACTTGTACTATTTTTTTTAACTTTGAATCGAATCGCGTTAGATGCGCAGGTGGGTGCACTGTATTTAATGATAAACAGATTGAACGTTCGCGGAATTCTACAAAGAATCCAAAACCAAGTTTTAGATTCTTTCTAGAATTCCGAAATCAAGTAGAATATACTCAAAGAAAATTATATAGCGGCATGCTCTTGTTGTAAACGTGATACAGTCTAATTATTTTTAGAGAAGTTGATAAAAATAATGATTCGACGTAGTTTTTATGGTGGAAGATAAGAATAAAACTTCTACGCTGCGTATACTAATGATACTCGAGTTGAAGAGGAAGGAAGATGAAAAAATTGAAACTTGTTGCGAAGATGAGATTTCATACTGTGGAAGAACCTATGCCCCTTATCGAGTTTTTATTCGTCTTCATATCCGTGTACAACTAGCTTTTGCCTCCGGAAGAGTCGAGTGTACAAGATTGTATACGACATATCGTTGAATCACTGCATTGGGTGTAGTCGGATTGCCTGTAAGCGATCGAAAAATCAGAGCGAACAATTGAGGATCAAAGAAGAGAGAGAGAGGGGGAGGGGAGAGAGAGAGAGAGAGAGAGAGAGAGAGAGGGAGAAAGAGAGATGCGAAATGATAGAACATATCATTGCGATCTTCCGGCCTGTGATACATTCTCGGTCTCGAAGGTATAGATCCTGAGGAAAGAGGTACTTTATTGACCGACTTGAGGATACGCGTATGTATTTTCTCCATTGCAACTCTCCCTTCGAAACCCCTCTTCACCGCGATGCAATCGACTCTTAGCATCTTTTCTCCTTGTTCAATCTTCGCGTTTTTCCTTTGCACTAAGGTTTGCTCCGACTCGAGTTTTTTTTTCATCTCTTTTGTTCTCCATCCTGCACTTTTATCTCTCTGGTACCGTTTCTTTGCATCCCTCCTACCCACCTTCTTTCTTTCTGCTTCTATCTATCGTTCATCTCCTCGATTTCTTCCTACTTTTTTCTCTCGCGATCGTTTTCCATCCTCATTCTTCGAGTCGGGCGAGCACTGGCCAGCTTTCAAGAACCATTGAGTCCACTCCAGAACAGGCTTCTCCTTTAGATCATATGGACTCGCTTCTCGTTCTCGTCGTTCTGATAACACCGTAACTAGATCGAGGCCGTGGATCGCTTCGAGAAGTTGAATGCAATGGCTGAAGGATGCGGTAGGAAAGAGTATCTGCAATGTCTACGAAGGATCACTAGTCGTTAGGTGCGAAGACGTAATAAAGGATGTGAGGGATGCAGCGCATGGAAAGTAAAAGCTCTCTCTCTCTCTCTCCTGCTAACTTATATATGTGTGTGTGTCCGTGTGTGTATGTTTATGTATGTAAAAAGCCAGTAAAAAATAAAAGCTCAAGAAATAGGCAAAGAAATGTCATACTCCAAAGACAGAACAATCCGCAAATTCTTACTGCTCGCCCGGCACTGAGCAGTGCTGCGCGATTTTCAGGTTTAAAAAACCATGTGTTGGTGTATAAAACGTACACTGTAAGTTGTGAGAACTCGTATGGCGACATGCCCGGCACGAGTGACTAACAATAAGTAGGAATCTCAGCCACCAAAATCTCTCTATCTTCCTGCACATTCCCTCCTTCTGCCCGTTTCGCTATTAAGGGAGTATCCCTCTCTGGATGCCCAATTTGAAGAGTCAGAATGATGATTTTTTTTATAGTAAAACATTGGTTGGAATACATAAATTTTTTCCCAGCATGTTGTACACAAGTTTATGGTTACAATGTAATGTTTTCGGAAGAAAATCTTTCAAAGTCTTCGCGGTACTGCAGTCGGCGTGCAGTCCTCCAGCGGCGAGGCCCGAAACGGCGGTATCTCTACCGGACTCAAATGTAATATGAAACGAAAACAAACATTTTTTTCTTCAATTATATCCAACTGGCTATGGGTTCACGATCCACTTTTCGAAATTTCGAAAAATACGAAAAAAGACAGCTTCTCCGAAGAAAACCTCATTTTTCTCTTGAAAAACAGCATGCTGAGTTCATTGTTATTAACAAATGGTTCATCCAATTGAAAAATGCGAACGTGAACCGAAAATAACTACTGTTTGAACGCTAACTGTGCAAATTCAAGTCAATAGTGTGAAATTTACTCAAGATATCAATCCCGCCTTGGCAAGTTTTATGATAATCGCGTTTAAAGGTTTTTTTTTACATATTTTACACGATCTTGTGAAATATTGTCGTCTTGCCGTTAGACAGCGATTCCGGCACCATGTAAGTGTCCTTCTTCATCATCGAGATTATGCAGCACACGATCTCGATGATGATCTTCGTTTGTGTATAACTGCCTCAGGTAACCGACTCGACGTATCGCGGTAAACCCGATTTACACTGTTCCAATAAAATAGGTGTAACGTCGTCAATTTTTAGAACTTCAGGGTCCGGTTTGTCTTAAAATATTCTTGAAAGTTCACACTATAACAATATGCGAAAAAACGATTTCTTAAAGTTTCCAGAGAGGGATACCCCCTTAAGCATGCTTCATTATCTGTATATTTTTATGTTTATGCCTTCATGTGGTTTTTACATTGGTAGTTTTATATGTTTTTTTCCTTTGACATTTTGTTTGTTAAAATTAATGATCTGTGAAGACAATTTACGCAAATGCGAAAACAACACACAACATCTGATTATTCGTCAATTATTTTTGGCTTATTTGTTTGTTTTTCATTTGTTTGGATTCGTTTGTTGTTGCCGCTTCTTTATTTAATATTAACGTTATTTGAGGTCATTTGTTATATTAGCAAACAACGTTTATTTAATATAACTTTGTTTGCTTGTAGACTGGTTCATTGCCATTACATAGCATTATGCTCAATGGCCTAAATAATATGACACGCTCCAAGTTGTGTTTCTGTGAAAGATTGATCGGGAACCATTCCGTAGTTCTTGAGTTATTAAAGCGCAAACGGGCAGACAGACTGTTTTTTTTCAAAATACGATTTTTCTACTTGTTTTAGTCTACATAAGCGACCTGTGAAGACATTATGTGGAAAAAAAGATTACAGACAAATCACCCTTTACAATTTCATTATTATTATTATTGATATGCGGAAAGGTAACGACCAAGAAATGCCCCTCCTAGGATGGTTCGAATAGGAGATAATTGTCTCCATACCCAACATTATTTCAAGGACTATCCATATAACAGCCATATGTGTTGATAGTAAATATTACACAAGTATAACGGGTTTATTGGCGTACCCATAATTTTTTCTTGGGGGAGAGGGGTGGAGCTAGAAGGGTCCTGACAAAAACTGGTTTTAATCACAATCATCTTTTTTTTAATGAAACATATAATAGTCAGTAATCACGCAACACACATGAAATATGAAACTTTCTTTAATCACACTTTCATGTTGATATTAATATCAAACTCTTGTAATATCTTAAAAAAAACTAATTTTTCATCATTCTTTAATCCAGTTTCCAGTCTTTAGACTTCACTTTTAATTAGATAAGTCTTATTTTACTATTTTTTTTTTTTTTTACAAATCGACCCAATACTTTTCCAGCTGGAATTTTTTTTTAACAATATCATTCGTTATTTACAGCAGTGACATATGAGATAATTGTTCCTGGAGCATTGTGCTCCTAAGCCATATTTTTATCCGCCTTGTGGCAAAAAACCTCTCTCACAGCCGGTGGAGTCATGGGGAGTACTACTGCTGGTTGGAAAAGTTTAAATAAATTAGGGCAGTACTCCTTTTTAATATGCTTTTTTAAATTTTTCTAAAAGCTTTTAAGGCTGACGTATCAATTATTAAGATTTTTCTATAATTATTGATGAAAACCTCTCCATTCTTCATAACTAATTAAAGAATTGCATAATAAATTTCATGAGCTATCGGTAAATTCTTACATCAGCGTTTTAGATTTACAATGATATTATTTACTACTTAGTAGTAATTGTTGATCTTCCAGTATTTTTCTAGTTGTGTATCAGCCAGCAAATCTAATGTATTGCTTTTGCCCACAATGGATTCGACTGTAAAAATTGAATATTTATTTAAGTTCCTTTTTATACAAATGACGAAATTACGACGAAGGCAATAGTTCAAGTTTTAATAAATTATTTCTTTATGCCTGCTTCGGTGAAACGTATATAAAATTAATCGATTATTTGACTTTAATTATTTTAGATCGACTTTTTTCTAGGGAGGCACCAGACTTTCGAGGGGGGGGGGGGGCGGTCTGTGTCCACCCCAGCTATGCCAATGAACAGGTTCAAAGAATCCTTCCGCCATATATACATAAAGGGTGTCTCAAAATGACCTGAAATTTTAAATTGCGCGCCGTATTTTTTTTATGGCGAACATAGAGTACTAATATTTGACAACTGGCATCAGGAAGTATTGAGGTTTAGTCATGGAAAATTCACTGCGAAACAATGCAGTTATTGCAGACGAAGTTTCATGGTTGTGTTATCTCGCGCTGCGTGGATGTGTATTGGCCACCAAGATCGTGCGATTTGACGCCATTAGACTTCTTTCTTTGGTTTTTTCTGAAAGGAAAAGTGTATGCCAATGATCCACAGACCATTTCGGAGCTCAAGGAAGCAATTGGACGCACCATTAATGAAATTCGTCCGCAATTATGCCGAAATGTTATTGAAAAATTCGTCAAAAGCGTGAACGTTTGCAAACAGGGACAAGGCGGCCATTTATCGGATACTGTGTTCCACACATAACCTTCATATTTGTACCTTGTATTAAAATAAAAGTATTCCTATTTTTCAAGTGAATAATAAGTTTTATTAATAAATTAATATGTCAGGTCATTTTAAGACCTTAACCTCAAAAACTCAACCATTCAACCGTTGAATTCATGTCGATCGAAGCTAATCAGCCAAATTATATTGGTTGTTTTTTTTTAGCTCCGCTCCTCTCCACTTTGGTAGATACTGACCCTACCCATGATATTAAATAGTTGCGAAAAATCTGTCGACTAGTCATGTACGCAATAAGGCTTATATGATTGCTGTGATGCCAGAGCGACGAGGAAAAATAGTGAATAGACATGCCATGTATAAAAATAGAATTTATACGACAACAACCATCCGCGAATTGCTCGTTGCACTCTCAATGCAGGGAAATACATATAGAAAAGATAGGGCAGGAGACAGGATATATTTGCCAAAATTATTACGTTCTGTTCGATTCGTTAAAGCTTCCGTAGCATCACGAATTCGTCGGAATGATCAGCTGGAACTCGCATTCGGCTTATCTGACCGTGATGGGATTGAAATTCTCTCTCGATCATATCGGAAAACCCTCCGTCGAACGCGAACTGGTAAAATACGTTTCGCGGCGCACTGTATTTCGAATGCCAGAATATTAACAGCCGGATCCCGGAGACTCTCACCTAATAACAGATTAAATCTATGCGATAGTTGTCTATTCGTCCATTGCATGGATGATTGCGTCCGAGGTTATTACGAATTCCGAGTATAAATCAATCATAACGCTATTATTTTAATTCGATCTTTATAACCTAGTGATGGATTTTGAGGTCGTACAGATGCAATGTTTTCAATCGAATATATTTTAAAAGCACGCCAGGAACACTTATTTGGAACATGCTGTCTGCATGAACAGGCAAAGTCGGACGAAAAAAAGGTTATGGAAAATAGATGCATTCGCGCTGGTCAATCCCCGGATCAATCCCACTAACCGGGTCAACTTGTGAGAAGCGTTATATATTGGAAACGGAGATTTTTCAAAATCGGGCTCGGGGCAGAACGGGAATTGAGCTTGTGGATTTTTATTAATTGTCTTGTTACATGCTCATGTGTAGCAAGGTAAGTGCACGCTCTAAATGAACTTTTATACCATAGGTCAGTGGAAGTATTATTAACATATTCAACTTTCAATGTCGGGTAATTTCTATTGAGGTTTGAATGGCCGAGCAACATACAAACAATTGTTGCTTCGGGTAAAATAATTACGTGGTAGAAAAATTGTCTGGTAGTTACAAACTAGTTTGTAACTACCAGAAAATCACTGATCGACAAAAATGGAACGTAGAAGAGCGGTGTCGGCTGTAGGGGAGAGTGGGGCACAATGTGTCACGGGGCACTATGAGCCCCATGCGGTTTCTCGGAGGTTTGTAGCTCGTAAATTTCGAAATTTTATGTGTTAGACCGCGATCTATATTTGGTTTCGTCAGGCCTAAAAGAAAGTCGATAGAATCTCACAAAGAATTATTAAAAATTAAAAATTCATTTGAGGCTTGGCGAAAAAAAATTTCGCTCGCCGGGAAAACGTAAAATATAACGACACTTTCTGTAGCGGCTCGGGTTTTCGGTCCTATTCGATAGTTTTTATTATTTATTATGCACTCAGTTACTTGTATTCTTCCATTCGTAGTTTAATTAATAGTTATTTTCATCAATAATCAAATATTTTACTAGTGGGGTACAATGTGTCATCGAGTTGTGGGGCACAATGAGTCGACTCTCAATGAGGAAACAAAGAAGCGACGACGCTCCGAAGAAGCGCAATGTGTCACGGGCAACTGTCAACCACATGCGATTTCTCGGAGTTTTGTAGCTCGTAAAATACGATTTTTTTTTTGTGTTGGACCGTGATTTATATTAAGTGTCGGCTGGCCTAAAAGAAAGTCAATAGCAGCTCACAAAGAATTATTAGAAATACAAAATTAATTCGAGCCTCGAAAAAACAAATGTCGTTTGCCGGGAAAACGTCCAATATTGTCAGGCAATTGTGTGGAGCACAATGTATCATCGAGTTGTTGAGCACAATGAGTCGACTCCCAATGTTATTGGCAAATAATACTCGTTGTGACATTATCTGTATGTATGAAAATCTGTTATCTATTTTAGGAGTTTCAATCGGCTCGTTGTACCCTACGTTTCGCAACACTTGACACCCATCTATCTGACACATTGTACCCCACCCATGAGGCACAATGAGTCGATCCGTAATATTTTTTCTATCCCATTTTTTGGTATTATTAATCTTTTCGCAAAAAAAAATGCTAGCTTTATTGTACACCCAAAGGTCTATGAAAATCGTTGATGACTTTTTTCTACCTAATCAGACTACTTTGGTGAGAGTAAAAATTCGTTTAAAGAAAGTGACAGATTGTGACCTTCCCCTAGTTGGGAACGTCGGGTTTTGGGTCGCGGACACCCCGTATAGTATGCACCAATTTGCAGCGGAGGCCTACTATCGTGATATAGAATACCGCGGTGACCAAAATTCGGCTGAATCGAGGGTTCATCGACCCTCGTCGTAGTCGTTATCGTCATGACCAAAGTTCCATAAACGCTCAATAGACGAACCAAAAATCCAATACAAGGTCTGGAACCTCGTATCCTGAAACCACCCGGAGCGCCTTTTCACGGACGTAATTTACCTTCAACGCCCCCTCACTCCTCTCTCCTAGTGACTTACGGACGCACATTCACGTGTACCCACGCATCCGCAAATGTCTACGGCGTATATACAAATTGGTGTTGGCGGGTAGTTGACGTTTGAGCGAACGAACGATCGAGCTACCGCGGTTCTCTAAAATTTCAAATTCCCACAGCACTCTCGGGGAAAACGGTCCCACGAGGATAACCACCGACGCACCCACGTGGAGCACTCGCAAGCTTCGTTATATCGATGTACTCCGCGCGTTGTAAAAAAAAAACCTGCCAACTTTTTTCAAGCCTCGCTCCTTTTGTTTTGCACCGAAGTCTCTCGTTAACGTACCGTTGCTGGAAAATGTGAATGGAGACAAGCGAAATGATTGCGAACATCGCGCATCGAGCGAGAAAAAAATATGAACGAGATTGAATGTCCTGATGACACGACGGGAATACACGTATTCCATTAAACTTGTGAAGAATTTACTCTTCCATTCAGTCTCGAACTCAACGAACACGCAGTAGCATAACATCTACTGATTCCAGAAATTCTAGACATTATCTTTTTCGAATTCTTTTTCGACATTTTACATTATTCTAGATTAATTTCGAAAATTATATATCGCTGTAGATTGATTTCTAAAATCATAATTGATCTTGGTTTAGTTTGTGAAATTCTAAATCATTTTCGATTAATTTCTACGATTTGATATTTTAAATGGAGCATGCTCTTTGCAGGTATTTACAAGCAAATGATGGCTTTTAGCTGCACTTGCCTTCAAAACGAAGAAAAGCGGTTACACTTCTCTTCCGGTATTCGGAACAAAAGTAAACATCTTCAATATGAAAAATACAGGGTGTCCGATGGCAGATTTCAAACTTTAAATGATCATAACTTTAAAACGCGCGGTGCAAGAGGAGTGCGGGGCGGGTAGCTGAGGTCGCGTGCGTTGCGGATTTTTTAGTCGCCATGGAGCGTTGTTCTGAAGGGCAACGTGCTTCGCTGTGGAGGTATATTTAACCATTCGTTTTTCGCTTACTTTGACGCGGCGTAATTAAAACGCAAGTGGCAAGAGGGGGGCGGGGCAAGTAGCTGAGGTCGCGTACGTTGCGGATTTTTTAGTCGCCATGGAGCGTTGGTCTGGAGAGCAACGTGCTTTCACTGTGGGGGCGTATTTAACTAGTCGTTTTTCGCTTACTTTGGCGCGGCGTAAATTCTGTAACCGCTACAACATTCGCCGAATAAGTGACGCGCCATCGATAAATTTGATCCAAAGTTGGGTAGCAAGATTTAGAGCTTCAGGCTCGGCTGTAAATAGGCATCACCAAAATCAAGCAGCATCTGTATCAACTCCGGAAAACATTCAACTTGTGAGTGATTCTGTTTTAGAAAATCCACGAATGTCATTGAGAGTGCGTTCGTCTGTTTTGGGTATTCCAAAATCGACACTGCATGAAATTATGAAGAAAAAAATAAAATGTCATCTGTCTAAAATCCAAATAATTAAAAAATTGAACGACAGTGACTACCCAAGAAGAATAACTTGTGCTCGAAAGATGCTGGAGACTTTTTCCACCGAAGCACGACTAAGAAACATTTTTTATAGCGACGAAGCACATTTCCATCTTGGAGGTTATGTCAACAAGCAAAATTTTCGTTACTGGAGTCTCCAAAATCCAAGAGAAGTGCATGAGCAGCCACTGCATATTGAAAAGGTCACTGTTTGGTGCGCTATTTCGGGGAACGGAATCATCGGGTCCTATTTTTTTTTAAATAATCGTGGCCAGACGGTGACGGTCAACTCCAAGAGATATTGTGAGATGATCAACAACTTTTTCACGGAAAAACTTCGCAACAGTCCTCTCTTCGACAGAAACAGCTGGTTTCAACAAGATGGCGCCACTGCGCACACTTCTCAAGCGTCCATGAATACTGTGAAAGAATTGTTCCCTGGAAAAATGATCTCTCAATTCGGTGACATCGCCTGGCCAGCGCGATCACCTGACCTGAGTCCTTGTGCCATTTTTTCGTGGGGCTACTTTAAGGGTGTCGTTTACCAAAACCAACCTGCCACCACAACTCAGCCGAAAGAAAATATCCGTACTGAACTTTCGAGGATTTCGAGCGATCTCTGTGCGCGCGTTTTTGAAAATATGCGACATAGATTAAAAGAGTGCTTGCGTCTTGAAGGTCGTCATTTAAATAATGTTATTTTCAAAAATTGAAATCCGCATTTGATTTCTTTTCATTTTAATAAATATTTCTTAATTACTGTGTTTATTCATTTTTTTTACGAATTTTTAAAGTTTGAAATCTGCCATCGGATACCCTGTATAATAACTGTTTACGTTTCAGTCAAATAGCATCAACTACATTTGACAGCTCCGTAACCGTTACGAGATACATTATCTTTCGAAAACCTTTAAAGTCATACTTGCACATCAAAAATTCAAAACTTATAACTTGGGTCTAACAGAACTGGGTCTAATTTTCAATACAAAAGCCAAATAGCTATTTAAATAAATAAATTATTATTAGGTTGATTCAAAAGTTCGTCTCGTTTTTTGGCATTAGATGCTTATAAAAAAATATGACGAACTTTTATAAACAACATACAGTGTATTTGGCGTATGGACTGACAAATTTTTTCGGGATTTGGGCGGGGGGGGGGGGGGGGGGGGGATTTGCTAGGTTTTTCACTTTTAGACCCTATGCTCTAAGTGGCACGGTAATTGAGATATGATGTTTTTTTTGTTCTCCTCAAATTACCCAAAAATGTGTCTGTAAATCGTCATAACTTTTTTGTTTATGGTTGTGATAGCACGAAATAACTTTTGTTGCGTGCATAAGGAGTGAAGAAGGCCAATTTGAGCACAATTTATAACTCAATTTTAATAGAAAAACATCGGAAATATAAAAAGTATTTTCTTAACACTGACCTTGGAAAACTAGTATCTCTTATTTTGACCACATAATGAATGATTTTTATGACATATAGCATACCGTTAGAAAGTGTATAAACTACATAACTTTTGAAACCAAAGCTAAGTTCAAAATAGCTTTAAGTTTTTTTATAATGACTTTAGAAGTTGACACTTTTTATACATTTACACATTTTTTAAGACTTTGTAAGCTCATGAGTCATTTTCTTGAAACCAATTGCACCAAATAGTGATTCATTTATAATAAAAATACATTTCAGAATACAGCAAAAATTATTTCGTGCTATTACAGCCGACAATAAAAACTGTAGGAGGATTTGAAGGCGAAATTTCGGGTAGTTAAAAAAAAAACATATTTACTTAGGGCATAGGGTCCAAGGGTGATAAACCAGCAAATGACCCCCCCCCCCCCCCTCCAATCTCCCAAAAAAATTGCTCGGTGCATGCGCCAAACACCCTGTATATATTATATAGAATTCGGTTACTATAAATACTCTCAATTCTACTACGAACGGCTACGAAAATTCACCATGGTGGTCTTGCTCCCACGAAAGCGTCCCTCTTATACAAGGGAGTGGAGAGAAAGGGCCCATAAACTCCTTTGCGAAACGACGGTGTGGTTTGCGTCGTCCTCGAAGAGGAAGAAAATTTTTTGTTTGGGGAGTGAGACTGTCAGATAGGAAACGTTCGAATGGGATTATGGTTGGGGCGGGGGCGGGGGATACTTCTTCGTTTATGTAGTGTAGAAAAGGGGGATGAAGGAGGGCTGGAAGAGTCGAGCTCGTAGAAGGATAAATTCATTGAAGTGGATAACTGCATTGTGCCAGGAACACTGCAGGAACACATCCGATTATTGGAATAAGAGAGGGTGAGTTAGGGAGAGTAAGTAAGAGAGAGGGGAGTAGCCAGGAGGAACAGACGTACCGGGAGAGGGGTATTTTTCAGAATTTCTTTAGTCCCAGCATCACGAGCTGGCCGGATGCCAAGAGATGTTGTTTCCTGTCGTCGTGAACTACCGACTCGGAAGAATCGCTTCGGTTATTGAAATAATGCACTTTTATTGGTATACCCTCCTCGGAGCCACGACTATCAAGATAAAGGATACGTTCACTCGTTGTTATGGTCGTTCTTCTTTGCGTCCCTGTCCGCATGCAAAATCTTTAACTTCAGATCTATCGCATAACCTGTCATGCATATTGGTAAAGCATTCATGTGCATATGTGAATGAACAAACAAGATGATGGGGAACGTGACAGATGGAAACACCGGCAGGCTCGCGGGCGGTTTGGTAAAATTACAATGTGATTTTGTTATCAGCTGGATCGAATTTTTTACATTCAAGTTTATTTTCTCATGTATACTCTTTCGCGTGTCTTCCTCATCATTCCTAAATACGTGTATGCTCCCCTCGTTTCTTTCCGGCCCTCTGTTTTTTCTTGGTTCTGAGCTTTTTCTTAAAAATTGTGATAAAATACAAATAAAGAAATAAATATAGTTTAGTGAAAGAGAAAAATTAAAAAATAATTAATAGTGAATAGTGCATTAATGACAATTTCTACGATGATCAAAGAAAAAGCCACCCAACGCAAGCGCGCCTAGAGAAGGAGAAGCAAAAACGACAAGAGAAGCGCACACCCAAGACTAAAAAGGGGAAAATAATTAATTAAAGAAAAAAATTATTTAAAAAAACCACTTTTTTAAAACAGACTAAAAAGTATCAAATCATATCTCGTAGCTCCATACAGATTTATAACCCAATAAAGATGCTTAATCCCATACAGATTGTCTTGAAAATATGTGATTGTGAATTTTTTAATAACTATGAAAATAATTGTAAGACTTAGAACGAAAAACGTGGGGCGCATACAATAATTATTGCATGCGCCCCACGTTGCATTATTGATAATTGATGCATGAATAGTTCACCTAAGTCACTAAGAATTTTATTGCACTGCAAATGATATGAACTCTTGTGTGAGTTTTCTCTACGACAGCTACTCCCTACACTCATTACTATTATCTATTGCATGCGCCCCACGTTTTTTGTTTTAAATCGTACAATTATTTTCACAGCTATTAAAAATTTACTATCACAAATTTTAAGGACAATCTGTATGGGGTTAGGAATCTGTATTGAGTTATAAATCTGTATGGGGCTACGAGAAATTATTTAATACTTTTTAGTAACTTTTGAAAACGTAGTTTTTTTAAATAAATTTTTTATTTAATTAATTATTTATTTTATATTCTACATTTAATATACAATTTGTCTACTTGAATCCATCCGACACGGATCTCTATGATTGGTGCGTCTCACATAAAAATTTATTTTTTTCTCATTTAGGAAAGAAAAGTTTATCGCTTTTTTTTATTTTGCCGTGGCCTTGAGCAAAGGCGATACAGTAGTGCATTAGCAAAAAAATGGCAGCGAGACAATCGTAGAAGGATGTTCTTTTGAAATAAGGTTAGTTGGGTAGACTACCCTAAATCCTATCTTCTAAGGACTTTTTTTTATTATCTGCAATACTTTTGATTGCGAACAAAAACGATTAGCGTTATTATGTTTATTAGTGTTAATATGTTTATTTTGCTTGTATAACAAGAACTCAAAGTGAATACATTGCTGACACGTGCATATCGTTACATATTTTAAAGCGGTATTCGAAAGATACAATGTGGAGATATATTTCCTTATTCGTGACAGGCTTATCCTAAATCGTACTTACAGCGAAAAGAGGGTCACTGAGTATCTACGATAGTGCGAAATTGTCGCATATGTAATTCATCACGTGCTCGTTGACTCCAGCACGAGGCTTGCGACCTGAAACATAATTAAGTCTATTTTAATTAACCATACAATCATTCCTACAAGGAACATCACTTTAGTGTCCGCTTTCGATTTTGTTAGAACTCATGTATATGGCAAAGCATTAAATACGACGAGAAAGTTAGTTTTTTTATCGGTGGGAAACTGTTTCAGGGGGAGCAGCAATTTCTCGAAGTAAAGGATGTCAAGGGTTGATTTTGCAATTTCATCCGTAAGCAGTCCACCGGTTTCAGGGAAACAAACAAGAAAATTCTTCTCATGGAAAGCGATCGGAAATCAACTATGAGTAGATTGAAAAAAATTAATCAATAAGGGATGAACCACTCCTTTATCTTTGTTCCCTTATCCCACACTTCAAAGAGGTGCATTAAATCGAATGGAACTGGGTTAAATGCACCAGAGCGTGACTAATGCCATCAAAATATCAGCAAAGAATGATACGTTATTATTTTTTGAATCTTTTACGAATCATTGGCAGCGATTTTTTGTAATTCTCGCTATCCAGCATGGCTGACCATTTGGATAGGATTTACATTCATTGGTGGTACTATGAGATCCGCGATATGCAAGTCTACTCTATAATAATCCTTTTGACACGCGCAGCTGTCAAGAGGACTGAGTAGAAATTGCACTAGTCTGTTTGAGTTACGTGCTAATAACTGGCTCGCCCAATTGTGCCCATACGAATTGACTAATGGCTGCCTCTCTATGAGCTAGTAATATCCTAAGAGTTTTGTTATCCATAGCCCTTGTCTATTCACTTCCCAATCGATTTTCACTATAGATGTCGCTACGTTGCAATAAAAATGTGATCTAGCAACTAAGCCGTACTGGACTAACCAACCATGGTTACGAATAACAACGTGAGGTTATGTGACTACACGTTCTATCATCTAGCGAATGACTCATGGCTGGCTAGCCAACTTGAATTTCAGATGGCGTTGCAAATGAACAAAATTATCAAATGGGTATCTCGCCATGACCTAGCAGACACTAGCTAACTGCGGCTACGCGCCCCTTGGCTAGTCACTGCATAGCCGGTCTTGATTACAGATGACGCTGCCTTACGATAAAAATACCACCTAATGACTAAGTCGAACCTGGCTTGCCAACGATCGTCAAAAATGACAAAGTACGGTTATGTGACTACGTGTAGTTCCATCGAACGATTCGCGCATGGGTGGCTGAGCAATTTGTGTTACCGATGGCGTTGCGAATGAAAAACAAATCCTCAATATCTTGGGATGACCTAGCCAACACTAGCCAACTGTCGCTATATTCTCTTTGATTAGTCACTATCCAGTCGATCATGATTAGTTTATATAATGTTTACATCGTTATTATATAGTAATTTATATAATGGATAGCATTCGTTGCAGTAACATCGTGCTCATTAATTCGTCACTAGCCAAAATAAATGTTTGGACATATACAATTTGAGGTTATGTAATGCTATGCAAATATAACTCTCATCGCGAAAAAGAAAATCAACCCGATGCAGTTATTGACATTTGTTAAACCACCCATTACTCAATAACGCAACGTTTTGCATAGTGCCATATGTAGACCATGCGAAATGAATAAATTAACTACGTAGAACTGACTCAGCAGACAGCGTTAGAGATTCATCACCTAGAAGTATCGGGATCGGAATCACCTCACACCTAAGCATTTTTCTGATATAATTTCAAATGAATAAATTAATTTATTTGCAGCGTGAATATCAAAACCACAATTAGCGGAGGGCGAAGAAAATCTCCAAATGGCGCAGTGATATCAATGATGTGCAAACAAATTCTCGTATCTAGCGTGCTACCGATTAAAACAAAACTAAATAGATCCTCGCTACATGAGAAATATGATAGTCCTGCGAGATATTTTTTTTTAAACCTAGTCACCAACTAATTTTCTGTATCCAGTGACTAGACGACTCAATCGTTACAAGGCTGGGTGGTTGGTAGCTGAAACGGCTACCTAGTGGCAGTTTGAAATATAATTTCACTAGCTTAGTGCTAGACGGTAATGAGTTATATTTTCCACGCGGGTTAAAGCACTTCGAGTGCACGAAACAGTTCCACTGAACGTTTCAGGCTACTTGCGAACAAAAAAGAAGAAAATGAATCAACTTTTCGAAATACCGTGCCTCGTAATTTCATGAATGCATTAAGCTACATCTGTGCCCGTCGGTGGAAAATTCGGAGCTATCGCATGTGAATCTATACCCCAAAACATATCTAGGACCCGAGGCGATGTTCCACGAAACGAGCAAACTCCCTTGTAAGTGGTGAATTCCGCGTCGAAGTTGAGGGAGCCAAACTGGAAGGTACACTGCGAGAATCGGAAGGAATGAAACTGGAGCGGGAAGGGAAAGTAAGAAAGAGCGGCGAAGAGACAGACATGACGAGGGGTAGGCAGACAGCGAGAAAGATATGTATGGAGAAACAGAGGAAGAGACAAAACGAAGTATGTGCTCGTATAGAATGAGGGGGTGAGTTTTGACAGGGGAGAGGGTAATAGCGAGGGAAGTTTACATCCTCGTATTTCATCCTTCACGAGCTGCAACCCGGTGCAGGCAACGGGTCCTAGAACTCGATCTTAACGGAATGTGTTCTGTAGAATATATAGAGGAAT
Source organism: Ophion ventricosus (assembly GCA_963932345.1). Taxonomy (NCBI): domain Eukaryota; kingdom Metazoa; phylum Arthropoda; class Insecta; order Hymenoptera; family Ichneumonidae; genus Ophion; species Ophion ventricosus. The sequence continues at coordinate 17,578,070 of OZ010714.1, forward strand.
ACGGTGGAAGACGTAAGCGCGAGTGAAGACGAAGAAGGAAAGGAGCAAGACAGTGAGAGACGTTAAATGACACAGAGAAAGATGAGGGAAGAGAGTCAGAGACAGAGAGAGAGAGAGAGAGAGAGAGAGAGAGAGAGAAAGAGAGAGAGAGAGAGAGAGAGAGAGAGAGTGAGAGAGAGAGAGAGAGAGAGAGAGAGAGAGAGAGAGAGAGAGAGAGAGAGAGAGATAAATGGATGCTGGTTGTAAGGGTTACTCTTTATTACCAATGGGAATTCACAGGATCCTACTGTGAATCCTCTCACCACGCCCAGATATTACCTTCTCGACGTTATTACATATGCTAATGCTTCGCAAAATGGAAATCCGACCCTGGCTCAACGCCGCTAGGTTATTCTCGTATTCCTTCCCACCTTACGCTTCCGCCCCCTTCCACCGCATTGAGATCATAACCACATAAATTCCCTTCAATTCTTCCATCATTCGAATGTGAACACTTCGAAATTAACTCGCGGTTTGACGGATGGAACGATTATACAAATTGTGTGCGTTTATCCCTTTGAGGCTTTGGATGATGATTATTTGTATGCACTCGCAGCACAGCTTGATTTGCGACTGTCGATTTCCTCATTGGGTTTTACAATTATCTTACCAGCGCCAGTATCGTTTGTCATCCTTTTAGCCGATTATTACGCTTCCCATTCGCTCGCGTATCCATAGGATATGGACTCTGCACCACATAGTTGTTCATTCTCGTTATTTAAGTATCGCCAATGTCACGCTGGAAAAGGTAGTCGAATTCGGGGAGATTCCGGCAAATTTCGATACAGCCATACCATTATAAATTCGCGTTGTAATTGAGCATACTTGTTACAAATGGGCGTAGTGTAGAATGCTTGTGAAAAAAAATACCCAGTCATTAATATGCCCCACGATGATCAATCGAGGGCCATCTATTCCATCCGGATCATTCGTCGTAATTCATTTCGGCAAATTTTCACGAATACGGTAAAACTAATGGTATATTAATTGCAATTTCGATTCTTCTATAGTAATTACAACAAGCACCCCCCCCCCCCCCCCCCCCCTGTTCGAATATGTAATGGATCGACAATCGTCGCATTATCGTTTCGCTGGAAACTCAAACGATATTTGAAAATATCCGGAGTACCCCGTTCAAGCCCACGCTCAACTCTCGACATAGACTCAAGCTTCGTAAGTGAACTATATTATTAAATTATCAAACTGCAAATTCTCAATCGTCGGAAATCGTTGGATTTTGGGAAAATTAATAATGCAGTATGATTGGATTCCAAGTTTGGAATGCTAAATGCTATTTCATCGAAATTTAATGTTACATTAAAAAAAATTCAAATGGCAAATTTAAATTCAAACTAATATTAGGGTTTCGAATGTTGATCCGCCGTTTTGAATTCGGGACATACTATAACGAATTGAGATTCAGGGGTGATGAAAACCTTAAAATATGTATCATCATACGAGGTACACTTCGTTTTTTTTAATACCTATACCAACAATTGTTATGGTAGTTGGTCCAGTAATCGTCACCTTAAACAGATCAATCGACTTTGGGAATTTATATAGCTCAACGTGGCAAGCAAGTAGAAGTTATTTTAATTCATTCTTAATCAGTTTTTTATTACGAAGAAGAACAACATTGTAAGATTCTCGTGCCTGGTGCAGTTTTCGAGAAAATCTTTCGTAAGGGTTATAAGACGCTATTGTGCGGGTCATCGTCATGCCGCCATGACGGTTAGTCTAATAATTGCCATGCGCACGTCCCACTAATTGTCACATGCGTTCATACTGCTTTAACTAATTATGTAAAGGTCCGTCGGCCTTTATTGACTCGATTGTGTTTGCATATAGGACTGCAGAATAAATTTAATCGCTCAGTCACAAACTTTGTGCTTGTTATTGAAACATTTGAAAAACAGTTCGAAACATGAATTTCTTTTACATGCGATTCAACGATTATTATCGCAGTACGAACGCATCTTAAAAAATAAACATTTCATTTTTACTATCTCTCTGAAACGTTAATGTACTTGATGCTCGCATGTTGTGCATATAGAGAAAAATTCTAATTTTCTTTAATCCAAGACCAGGCATGGACACCGCTGAAACGAAAATCCGTCTAAAATATTTCTTTTTACCAACTAATTACGAGTAACAGATGTGAGGGAATACACTTTTTTAATAAAAAAAATAAAACTATTACGTCAGAATTATCATTTTTATTCATTTGCAATAAATATAAACAATTATTTTATCATAAAATCATTTTTTGTGTTGTTCGATTGATCGGTGTTCATCTTTGTTCAAGACGTACCCAGTTATCGACCTGGTCACGACGCAGTAATCAACACCGTTTATTTATATGTATATCTTTTTACTATCACGAATATGCGTATGACGATTAGTAGTCCGTGAATTCTTCAGACAATGCTTATTATGGATCCAATATTTCTTTTTTTATTTTTTATAAATTTATATTCGATCCATAAGATTTGTTTTTTTTGCCAATCTTGACCCAGTTACCGACAGCCATCGTGATTAATCGGCAGTGTTTACATTACTTAACCGGTAATCGTCATAGATGAAAATTTGTTGAAATTAGCATAACACTGTAATTTCATATGCTAAACGCAAAATTAAGATTCTTACTTATAACTTGGAAATCAACTTACCTCACGCAAGTCACCAGGCATTCCCAAATCACCCGAGGTGTAACAGGTTAACTTTCAACCTCCAAATAAAGGATTCGGCCGAACTCGCAGATAGACGCCGTAGCTGAATATATTTGATTTAATTGTTATTGAATGTTTATGTGACAATGAAATACAACATAGTAAGTACCTCCTGGACGCCGACCAAAATACCATAGAGCTGCGCGAACGACTGATTCTTAAGGGGTTACGTGGGTTTCGGAGCCAAAAAAAGCATATTTTCTCTATTTAAAAAAAAAATATAATATATAAATTATTTCATTCATTGTTAAGCACATAAGAGAGCAACATTTCAACAATATTAAAAACAAATTCATCCAAAAATTTGAGAAATTCAGCCGGTGGGACCTGGTTTCCGAAGACCCCTAAAAAAAAAGTGTCCTCGTGGTGGTCAGGATAACTCATCATAGCATTATCTGATATTAAAAAACCATTTTTTTTCTGTTAGTAGATAAGTATAGCTCGTGATTGAACTAAGGATTTAAACAAAAATTGAAATTGATTTATTGGCACAGTTGAATGCAAAGTAGGTCCATTTTTGGTACAATTTACACTACGTATAGCCTTGTAAAATTAGTTGTAATAAAAAAAACCTTTGTTCAATCTCCAGTCAATGCTATTTTGAAGAAGTGTGCAACATTTCAATAAGATCGGTACATTAGTTTTTGAAAAATCGTGTCCACTGACTTCATAAGTAGTATTTTGAGCAAAATGCGTATACCTGTGTTGCTCCTTAAAACTTAAAACTTTGGGAGAATATTCTAGGCCTTTTGTACTATTAGATAATAAAATTTAAAAAATGGATCTTTTGAAATTTTCAGATCCACGTAACCCCTTAATATATACTGATTTAAAGTGTAAACATGACGATCACTAGGACCCTGATGATTACCGGACCGACCACCGTAATCGAAGATGCAGTGCAGTGTGGCAGTTATAATTGTTAATAATAATAATAATAATTATTATTATTATTATTATTATGATAATAAAAGTAGTCATTCAATGTAATTTGAAAGAACTGCGATCATTCCTAAGTTTTGGAAGCTTTTATCACTCCAATTATACAGGCGGACAAGAAAGGATTGAAAAGTTTACAAGAAATCTGGAAGTTACCGTCTACTTGCGCCAAAAATTCGAGCTGAAGGGACCATTCCACTGTGACTGGCTTAAAAACTGATGATTTTCATGATTTTTTTCAAATAAAATTTAGTAATTGCGCCGCTTTTTTTCCGTTTATTCGAACGACTTATGTTGTACATGAAAATATGTCCAAAATGATGCTTAAATGATGCTTAAAATACTCCAAAATGATGCTTAAAAAAAATAGCGCCTGACGGTGGAAAGTCCTAATCATCGAAAAATTGTCTGAAATAAAAAAAAAACAAAATGATTATGAATCAGTATGCAAAACTGTAGAGGCGTACGAAAGATTTTTTCTTTCGATGAAAATGAATAAAATTTTGGCCATTTCAAAATTAACCGTCAAATTGGGTCTTTTTTCGACAGTTTTTCGTTAAAAAAAAAAGTGAAATTGTCAAACAAACAAAAAAACGCTTTCGCACCACGTTAAGGAATGGCGTGAAGAATGATGTGGCAAAATTTGAGACGGATAGCTTGAAAACTTTTTGTTTAGAATCTTCCACCATTTTGAAAAACGACGTTTCGTGAAAAAAGCGACTTACAAAAAACGCGCTCACGCAGCTGGTCGAATCCCTTTTTCCAAGAAAGGCTGTAACGACCGGAATAATTCGAATTTCGCGAACAAAATTTAACCGCATGTTTATGAAAGTCTATATTTTTGGATAACGTAAAAACAAAAACGCTGTTCAAAAAATTTGGCACTGCTTTAGTGTTTAGTGGTCCCTAAACGAAAGTCAAACTTTACAATACCGATTGCGTGTTCCTTGGACTATATGCGTATGTCAAAGAAGTCGCGGACGATTTGACGCTGCAGATTTTTCATTGTTCACTCAGATATTTCCATCGGAAGGAGCCTCGAACTCACGAAAGTTGCGGTCAACCCATCATTTCAACGGGACCCGTGAAAATAAAATCTAGAACCACGCTCCGGTAACACCGTCGCAGGCGGCAAGTTCATTTGAAAAGATAGCGGGGTGAATGAGATTTTTCGACACAGTGAGAAGAAAGAGTTACGAATGCTGAGGAGGGAAAATTTTACGTGCCATTCACGCTCAACGCCCTGACGGGTTTTTTTTTCGCACGGAGCGATAATGGATCTTACCACGACGAATCTCCTAATTTTCTATTAACAAGATTATATTGTCCTCAAACTCTGAAGGTGCCGAAGAAAAGACCGAGAATCCGTGTTTCTATGTGGAAAATTGTAAGGGCGGCTCAAAAAAGGTAGTGCCTTCAAGGGTTTGAATACGTGGCTGCCCTATAATAGAGATAGCCCTAATAGAGCCCAACTGGATCCCCATAGGGAGATATCAGGTTTGGGTGGTAAGATAAAAAAAATGTTCGTGTAAGGAGGCTAATTAAGAACTCGGTCCGCTTATTATCAGAGCAAGCCGACAAAAAATTCAACATTTTTAGACCTCAAGAATTATTTCAATTGGGTGTTAAAAATTAACTTTATCACTTAAGGGTTTGAGCTTCGACGTTCAATGTCGAAGTGACATTATTTTACCCGAATTGAAAATAACCGACGAAAATTTGGAAAGGAAACATTTCGTATCGATGTATAATATCGATTTCATACTGATATATAATTTCAATTTCATATCACTATAAAACATCGAGTGAAGATTCAATGACTTTAGAAATTATGAATTTGGATTATTATTGTACTACGAGGGTCGTTTGATAAGTCCGTGCAAAAATGTAAACTACTTAATTTTTTGGGATAAACCTTTTTTATTTTTCGACATAGTCTCCTTTTAGGCTTATACACTTCATCCAACGCTGCTCTAGTTTGTTGATCCCTTCCGTATAATAGGATTTGTCAAAGTCTGCAAAATAGCCATTCGTTTCTGCAATCACCTCCTCGTTTGAATAAAATATTTTTCCCGCCAGCCATTTCTTCATATTGGGGAACAAATAATAGTCCGAGGGAGCCAAATCTGGAGAATAGGGGGGATGTGAAATGAGTTGGAACCCTATTTCCATTAATTTTGCGACCACAACTGCTGAGGCGTGAGCTGGTGCGTTGTCGTGATGGAAAAGGACTTTTTTGTGGGCCAATCGTGGACGTTTTTCTTGCAGCTCGGTTTTCCTTCCGAATCCCAAAAGACATTCGCCATAACCTTCCCGGCCGAGGGAACGGTCTTCGTCTTTTTTGGTCCTGATTCCCCCTTGCCAACCCATTGTTTAGATTGTTCTTTGGTCTCAGCAGTGCAGTGATGTATCCATGTTTCATCCACAATGACGAAATGACGTTTAAAGTCCTGCGGATTCCTTTGGAACAGCTGCAAACAGTCCTTGCAACACTTGACACGATTTCGTTTTTGGTCAATCGTGAGCAATCGCGGCACCCATCTTGCGGATAGCTTTTTCATGTCCAAATGTTGGTGCAAAATATTATGTACCCGTTCATTCGAGATGCCCACAGCACTAGCAATCTCACGCACCTTCATTCTCCTGTCATCCATCACCATATCATGGATTTTATCAATGATTTCTGGGGTAGTGACCTCAACAGGGTGTCCAGAACGTTCAGCGTCGCTTGTGCCCATATGACCATTCCGAAAATTTTGAAACCACTTATAAACTGTTCTAATCGAAGGTGCACAGTCACCATAATGTTTATCAAGCTTCTCTTTATTCTCCTGAGGCGTTTTGCCTTTCATAAAGTAATGTTTAATCAACACACAAAATTCTTTTTCGTCCATTTTTTCAAAATCACTCGACTTCCTCGGTTCAAACGAATGCCAAACACATAGAAATACACCGATCTAGCTGAAACTTGGTATGTTTTCTTCCAAGAGATGCTACTAACGGAAAATAACCTCGATACGCACCAGTAGCGCCATCTCTCTGACTTTGCACGGACTTTTCAAACGACCCTCGTAGACTGTTAGTTGTATCGTAATCCAACGATTTCGCAAACTTAAACGATTCTAAGAGAAGGACCGAGTGAAACGTTCGATAATCCGAATTAGAAAGTTGTCCGGCACCCTTAATGGTTTTTACAGACATATTTCTAACTTTTGTGATCTAGTACAGGGTGTCTCAAAATGACCTGACATTTTTATTTATTAGGTGTATGACTTAATGTTACAGATTTTTCAGCAAATTTATTTAATATAAACAAATAGAGAACAACGAACTTAATCTTGGAAATATTGTCCATCGTTTTCGATGACTTTGCGCCATCTCTCAGATAACATACGAATGTCGTCGCGAAAGAAACTTGCAGGCTTCGAGGCGATAAAGTCATCGACGAATTTACGCACATCGTCCAGCGTTTTGAACTGTTTATCTACTAAGGCGTGCTGCATTGACCGGAACAAATGGTAGTCGGATGGAGCCAAGTCTGATGAATATGCCGGGTGCGGGAGAACTTCCCATCCCAAGTTCAAGAGGGTTTTCTGAGTCGCGCAAGCAACGTGAGGTCGAGCGTTGTCATGCAGCAGTATGACTTGCCTGCTTCCTTGCCCAGTAAATAACCTTTTCTGATCAAGGGCTTCGCTCGGTTTGTTCAATTTTCGGCTGTAGCGTTCCGCAGTCACCGTCTGCACAGTTTCCAGGAGTTCGTAATAAAGCGCACCCTTCATAGCTTGTCCAGGGCGCGGCTGGTCACTTAGATCGAAATCACCACTTCTAAAACGTTTATACCAATAATTACACCCTTCATAAGATACAACGTCGGCATCAAAAACACTACAAATTGATTCCCGTGCTTTAGAAGCATTTTTTCCTTGTTGGAATTCGTATAAAATGCAGAGCCGAAAAGCTCTGCATTTTGTTGATTTTCAAAGAAAAGCTTTCTCAGCACACGTCTACACGTTTCAAGGAATATATCTTCCAAACTTCATGTTTCTATCTTTAGCGGTTTAGGCTGTGCGTTGTCTATATGTCAGTCAGTCAGTTATGGAACTCTTTTATATGTATAGATTATTTATTTAAATAATATATAATCGGGGCTTACTACTGAATCCGTTACGGGCTCTTTTGGAAAAGTATGAGCGACTTTTCCATATGAAGCTTCCCAATAAGGGTGCTCATAAATTTGTAAAAATCAATGCGGGCTCAATCAAAGGCCCAGCTCCATTTCCACCCGGATTTGAACAACTTTGTATTTTCTTTTTTTCACGATCGTTTCAAGAGCAATAAGTGCAATTTCACTTTCGTGTATTATCTTTTTCGATACCTCCAGCATCGTTTTTATTTTTTCCATTGTTTCGCTTTTGAAGAAATAGTTTGATAGCTTCAGTAATAATGAATAATAAAAGGGGCCTAATGTGAGATATGTTCGTGAAAATCATTAAGCGTGCTGGATAACTTTACAGTTCGGAATATCGAACCTTTTACTCAATCCATGTCTTTATGCAATCAGATTACGTAATGAGAAAAAAGAAGGGGTTATTCATCCTGGAACGGAGATTTTGTGAAACTTCCTCTTGCGGTCTTTGATCGTTAAAGCGTTTGTCAAACCGAGCGAAGAAATGTAAATCAACGTATAAGTTATACGAAGAATCATTAACGAATGTTTCGGGCTGGGGCTTGATGAAGCTTTCACACGTAGAAAATAGCATCGAGCTTATTAAATTTATAAGAAATTTACAAAGCCGATGAAGAACAGTGAGAGGTAGAGAGAGAGAGAGTCGTAGGCTCTCTGCATCTGGCGCTCCCATTATCCATCCAATCAAATATTCATCACTTAGAAGAAGAACCGGAGGAGAAGAAAGAGAAGTGGCCGAAGAAGAATACAAAAAATGAGGAGAATGGTAATTAAGGGTATGAAGAGGTAGGGTCTTATTAATAGCCCGGCCAATTCGTATTTTCCTTCCCATGTTATAATTACACTAGTAAATTCGTCTCTCCACGATTAAGGTTTCAACTTGACCGAGCCGACAAAACGACATTTTTCTTCCTCGTTTTTCACAGCAGTCAACACACCTTTGAAGCTAATATAAAAAAAAAAGAAGACAAAATGGAACCGCTCACCATCTATAATGCGGAAGTTGATTTATCCCCTTCTTGTACGGGGGTGAATTTTCGTCCGTGCGCGAGAGGTTCACTTCACTTTGATGAGGATAGAAAAGTAGGGAGTAAAAGCGACCTGACCCGATTGCCGCCTATTGAATTTTATAGTACAAATCTCCTACCCTTTTGTTTCATGCTCAAGATGCTTTACGCCTTACGGTGTAATTTTATCAATGACATCGCGGCACGGATTTATTTGTCCTTAATTGCTTTAGCAAAGTTCAAAGCGAATTCATTTTCATCGTGAAATAGTCTCGTAAGAATTACAAGCTGAGAAGACCTTGAAGTTTTGTAAAATCAGTTTCGAATAAAGTTCAAAATGGTTCTATAAATCCACAAAGTAGAACAGTGTTGAAATACGGCTTACTAGCTTTTTCCCGGGACTTCGTCCGCGTGGACTTTAGGATTTGATTCAGAGAGGAAATAAACAAAGGGAAAAGACAAAGTAAAAAATAAAGAAAGAAGGTAGGATGTCATATTTCTCAGACACGGTGGTAAACTGACTGGCTGAGGTAAGGGTTGATATTTAATGAAATAGTCATATAAAAGTGCCAACCATCAACTCCAGTATCATACAGTGTCATTATTGTCTACAGAACTATATGGCTTTGCAATATAGTTCTGTAGTCAACATTGTCTGATTGGTGGTCTTTGGCAAGCATATTTAAGTTTTAAACGCTCAATATTAAAGGATGTTCGATTCTGAATCGATCTTCAGGAGAATCGATTTTCTCGATGAGAAAAATCGATTTTTTGTATCGATTCTCTAGCGTCCGATTTTTCTAGGCCAGAATTGATTCTTTGTCTGGATGGAAAATAATCGAACGATTATTTCTCAAACGCACCAGGAAAGAGGCATGAATCGATTTTGTTTTCACCAGGAGAGACACTTCGGCCTTGAAGAGTTGAATATGTACGCCTTTTTTTGTTCAAAATGTATGTTTAGTTTATCCGCGTATGTTTGAGCTTTTTTGAGCCATATAATGTACTGAAATCGATTTTTACAAGATCGATCTTTTATGTTTCGACTTTTTTGCAGAATCGATTCTCCGACATCCGATTCAGAATCGATGCCGAAGTCAATTTTTTTCCCGAAGGTCGAACATCCCTACTCGATACTCTCGAACAGTCAACATATATAGATGACTATGCAAGAAGGTAATTCTTTCTTAGTGCACCTCGACGTCCTTTAAGGAACATATCTTCCGAATTTCATTGAGATTAAGGTATTACTGGATGGATATTGAAACATAGCAAAAATTCTTGAAAATTTGAGGGATGATAGTTCTTGATAGAATAATACATGAATTATTTTAGAATTTTTCACTAAATAATTTAGCAGTTAGAAAAATATGAATTTAACACGGTCGCTTATGGGAAGACAGCTTCTGCAGACCTTAATGGTTGCAAAACGAATGGAACTAAATCGCCGTAAATTCTAAAAATATTATATCATCAAGATTGAGGATCCAGCGATTGATTATGCTAAGTTTCAAATAAATCGACTGAGTAATTGTCGAGAAATTAATTAAAGTAATAAGGAGTACCACCTTTTTTGACGATGGATTAATAGCAATAATTGGAAAACTCAATATTTATTGAGTTTTTGGGTAATTATTGATAATAATAAGATGATCTGAACGTGCCAATTAAATTTGAAAGTTGAGAAAATTTTTTGTTGGACAGTTGAAACAGATGTACAGTGACTGACAAAACCTCAGTCGAGCACATGCCAATATCGTTGAATTACCTTCAATTATTATTAAAAGTGGAAGATTAATATTTCTAAGTGTTCATTTATTATTAAATTAGCTATTCGTAATGCTAAACATGGACGACGTCATCTAGACTTATAAATCCACGATTCGCCTATTTTGGACTAACATTTTTCCCGACGGTCCATCCGGTAACACCTTAAAATAGGGAATTCGATTTATTCATATAAACTTCAACACTCCGTTGCACCCCTAATTAAAGGTTGTTTAAAAGAATCTTAAAATATGCATTTTATTATTTGTTTTGAAGAATATTTATGCCAAGTTTCAAATTGATACACGCAAGAAATACAATTTTCCATACAAATGTTTACACCCTATTTCATCCCCTTAGGGGTTGATTTTCGAATAATCCGTTCTTAGTGCACCTCTGCGTCTTCTAAGGAACACATCTACCAAATTTCATGTTTCTATCTTCAACGGTTTAGGCTGTGCGTTGTTTATGTTTCAGTCAATCATTCGATCAGCAGTCAGCCACGGAACTGTTTTATATGTATAGATAGATTGATATGAAGATCGGTTCAGAAAACCAATTGATTCTTTTATTTAGATTATTTTTACGAATTCTCCTAGCGCACTCATAAATTATGCAACGTTTAAAGATAGTGAAAAGCTAAAAAAAAATAAAGTGTACATTTTGCATGGCAATCTGGCAGTAAGATCTCCCCATCTGAGAATATTTTCTTTTTTCGCTTCACTGGATTTTCGAATATTTGTTATGAGAAAAATGGAACGGAAGACGGTACGGAAATAATATCTTTATCCGAAATTTCGTTTAGACTCTCCAAGGAGCGAAGGGTGTGGCGAGAAACATTTCGTTCCCTCGATTACCCATGGAGGGTGAGATAGTTGAGCTGCGTGCGCAGAATCCCTAAAAATCCGGCTTGCAGGAATGAGACATGACAAATCGTACTATTTTCGACTGGAACTCGACGAATTGCCGTACTCGGGCCTCCTGATTTACCGTATATTTGGGAACGATAAATTTCTTTCACAAAAGCATCGTGGCCTCTCATTCTGTGAATTCGCCTCCCCTTTGAAAACCTCTCCTCATCCTACGAAAAGATCATTGAATTAAAAAAAAATGAGAGACGATGAACTTCGCCATCATTTCAAGTGATTTTTTTTTCATAAATCCAATCGACGAACAATTTATAGCATTAATTTCTTTATTTTGTAATCCCAAACAGACAGGAACGCGTTGAGAAGGAAAACATTTCACCTGTAATCGAGCGATGAATTCGATTATCCAATTTTTCTTTCTCAGAAAGCTCTGAGGAAGTTCTTCTGCAGAAGAAAAACGGGGAAAATATTTGAAAGCCCACGATATTCATATTGGATTAATAAAAGCTTAACAGTTCATTGATCCACGCTTAAATACGAAAAAAAATGTACCTTCGATGAGCTCACGGCTCTATTCCATTTCGTTAAACACTTGATTATGTGAAAACGATACTTTAAAGATATGCGTCCAAATTACGTTTGCCTGAAAGCATCAAAAGTATCGATTCGGAAGATTCTGATATGCAATAAGAATTTCTGCAGCATTCGAACGTGGCTGCTGGTACTTATACCATCGATTACGTTATCGTAAGAGTGTCTGAGGGAATGGGGATACAATTTATTCAAATAACGGGACTTAAAGTCTATTCACTCATATATTATACAATCATTAAGCTCAATCTATCAATAATCACGTTAGAAATGATTTTTTTCATAAATATATTCAGGATGATATATAAAATTGAGTAAATGATTGCCCCTGTGGTAATCGTTTAATGAACGCATTGATGATCATTATCTGATTGATAGTTTTGCGACTGCAAAATGAGAATGAGCGCCACTAACAAAAAAAAAATATCTCTGAAATATAGTTGTGGTCTAGCGTCGCTGTTACATCGAGAGAAAGCATTTCTTCCAATCAAGAAGCTACATCTGATGTATTGATTGTTTGATGCAATTAAATTTTTATTTATTCCTACCGAGGTATTTTTCGAAATCAATAAATAATTATATTCGAAGCATAGCTTTACTTTTTATTGAAACTTTCATCGGCTGTTAACTTTAAAATATCCTTTATACAAGATATAATAAATTAACATTTTATTACAATATTTCTTTATGTATCCGACGATTTATTATATTTTAATTAATATTCAGTGGGTGGAACAAGACCGTATATGACCGTGTATATCACATTCAAAACCTAAACATCGTGTTATGTAGCGATCGCATTGTGGATAACCTCAAAACTGAAGCTTCATAATCTGTACATATAAAACAGTTCCGTGACTAACTGACCTACTGACATATAGACAACGCACAGCCCAAACCGCTGAAGGTAGAAACATGTAATTTGGAAGATATGTTCCTTGGAAGGGTTAAAGGTGTACTAAGAAAGGATTTTTTGTAAACCAACTTCTGAGCGGGTAACAGTTTGTATGGAAAATCGTATTACTTGCGTGTATCAACTTGAAACTTGGTATAAATATTCTTCAGAATAAATATTAATACAACGCATATTTTAGGATTTTTTAAACAACCCTTAATCAGGGGTGCAATGGGGTGTTCAAGTTTGTACCAGTATCTAGTTTCCAGTATTTCAGTTTACGTTTCTAGAATTCCAGTTTTCCCCGGTATTTTTCAGTATTTCAGTATTTTTTTTTTTCGAATTTAATCCCCACATTTCATTGAAATGGAAAAAACATACATTGATTTTCATCAATAATTTTTATTTGAACTAAGCAATGAGGTTTATTTTCGGATGAGTCGTCGTTATTTTGTCTTTGTTCGATTTGAATGTAATCTGTTCACAAGCACCTCTTCCTTGAGGCCCTAATACCTTGGAGCCAGATTACACGCGAGCGAAGCAGCCATTGGAAACTAGTTTTTTTTTCTTATAAAAATTCGACTACTGATTTGCATTTCAAGCCGTCATTGCGTAGTAACAATTCTATTATGTACCAAGAAGTAACGCAAAAAAATACAGCATAATATAATAGAATAAGACGCTACAAGCTTCGAGCATAATTTTTATTAGAGTCTGAAACATCATTTAAATCATCCAAAGTCGGAGAGAGTGGGGCTTAATGTGTCACGGGGCACTGTGAGCCACATGCGGTTTCTCGAAGGTTTGTAACTCGTAAATACCAAAATTTTATGTGTTGGACCGCGATATATATTTGGTTTCGTCAGGCCTAAAAGAAAGTCGATAGCAGCTCACAAACAAATATTAAAAATTAAAAATTGATTTGTGGCTTGGAAAAGAAATATTTCGCTCGCCGGGAAAACGTAAAATATAACGATACTTTCTGTAGCGGCTCGGGTTTTCGGTCCTAATCGATAGTTTTATTATTTATGATGCATTCAGTGACTTGTGTTTTTCCATTCGTAGTTTAATTAATAGTTATTTTCATCAATAATCAAATATTTGACTAGTGGGGTACAATGGGTCACTGAGTTGTGGGGCACAATGCGTCAACTCCCAATGAGGAAACAAAGAAGTGATGACACTCCGAAGAAGCGCAATGTGTCACGGGCAATTGTGAACTACATGCGATTTCTCGGAGTTTAGTAGCTCGTAAAATACCAAATTTGTTTGTGTTGGACCGTCATTTATATTAAGTTTCGACTGGCTCACAAAGCTCACAAAGAATTATTAAAAATACAAAATTAATTCGAACCTCGAAAAAAAATGTCGTTTGCCGGGAGAACATCAAATATTGTGGGAAAATTGTATGGAGCATAATGCGTCATCGAATTGTTGAGCACAATGAGTCAACTCCTAATATTATTGGCAAATAATACCCATTGTGAAATTATCGGTATGTATGAAAATCTGTTATCGATGTTAGGAAAATATAAGAGTTTCAACCGGCTCGTTGTACCCTACGTTTCGCAGCAATTGACACACTGTACCTATCTACCTGACACATTGTACCCCACCCGTGGGGCACAATGAGCCAATCCGCAATTTTTTTCGAATCCATTATTTTAGGATTTTTAATCTTTTTGCAAAAAAAATGGTAGCTTTATTTTACGCCCAAAGGTCTATAAAATCGGTTATGACTTTTTTTTTCTTATCAGATTACTTTGGCAAGAGTAAAAATTCGATAGAAAAAAGTGACACACTGTGCCCCGGCTTCCCCTAAACGTATCACTTCATTGGCTTCAAAGAATTGGGGATCAAAGTCTTCAGAAAATTGATATTATCTTTTTTTTGTATAGCTTTGTAGGCATTTCTAGTATGCCCTTCTAGGCATTTCTAGTATGAGAGAATGGAGCCAATCGTAGATGTATTGGGTGAAGTAAAAAGTTCTTAGCGTTTTCCGCTAGATGTCTTTAGTGAGCCATATCTCACGATGTATACATCGCATCGGGTCATACTATACGGCGATTTAAAGGTGGCATTACGCTTCAAAAAAGTTCTTTGGCAGTTTTGTGTTTGGTGAAGCCAGTTGTGTGTTACAGCGTTCCAAAATGGAGGTAAAAAAAGAGAAAATTCGATACATTCTTCAGTACCACTACGACCAAGGTGAAAAGGCGGAGCAGGCGGCCAAAAAAATTTGTGCTGTTTATGGACCCAATACAGTATCAAATGCAACAGCGAAGCGGTGGTTCCAACGATTCCGTTCTGGTAATATGGACGTCGAAGATGAGGCACGCAAATCATGGAAATCGTCGAGTCGGACCGGCATGTGAGCACTTATTCCATTGCCCAGGAACTGACGATTGGCCAGAAAACCGTTTGGAACCATTTCCATAAGGCTGGTCTCAAGAAGAAGCTCGATATATGGGTGCCACACGAATTGACGCAAAAGAACCTTTTGGACCGAACTGATGCCTGCGATTCTTTGCTGAAACGTAACGAAATCGACCCATTTTTGAAGCGGATAGTGACTGGCGATGAAAAATGGGTCACATACGAAAACAACAGCTGAAAAAGATCGTGGTCCAATCGCGGTGAGTCGGCCCAAACGATCGCCAAGTCCGGATTAACGGCCAAGAAGGTTTTGCTGTGGGTTTGGTGGGATTGGAAGGGAATCATTCACTATGAGCTGCTTCCATCGGGCGAAACACTCAATTCGGACCTCTACTGTCAATAACTGACCAGATTGAAGCAGGCGATCGACCGGAAGCGTCTAGAATTGGCCAATAGGAAGGGTGTTGTATTCCATCAAGCAACGCCAGGCCGCACACATTTTTAACGACGCGCCAGAAGCTCCGAGAGCTTGGATGGGAGGTTCTATCACACCCGCCTTATAGTCCAGACCTGGCACCAAGCGATTATCACCTTTTCAAGCATCTGCAAATTTTTCTTGATGGTACAAAACTGGCCTCAAGAGAGCCTTGTGAAAATGAACTGATCAAGTTTTTTACCAATAGGGACGAGGACTTCTTCAATCGCGGAATTATGAAATTGCCTTCAAAATGGACAAAAGTTATCGAACAAAACGGCGCATATTTGATCTAAATCGGATAATCCTAACTATGTTAATTTTATCGTCGAAATAAAGCGAAAAAACGCTCAGAACTTTTTACTTCATCTAATAATTCAGGGTACACGAGAATTCTCCTTTGTTTCGAGCATTCCTCCAAAGTAATACCAGAACAGAATGTAACATCGTCCATTGAATCGTTTCCCCACGAAGATAGAAAATTACGTACCCATGTAAATTAGTCTATTAAATTTAATTGGCGTCCCAACGTAGAAGCATACATTTTAATATTTCGCTATGGCAATTCAGGAAGGATTTCATTATACCGTGGATAAATTGGCGAATCACGGGCCGCGTACATTCACGTAAATAACACCTAACCCGCGCAAACGTGATAATTGCCCAGTCATGCCTGCTAATAAATTTTACACTACTCATACAAATTGCTTCGGCTGATCTCAACAGCATACACATGCGGCGTGGTATAATTGCACTATGATAACTGTGACATTGAATTTTTTTTTTCCATTCCGTATCGAATCCCAAGTTCGCGTTGTATCTGCATTATATTGCTGTCATTGTCGAATTCATTGTTTAACGAAGCGTTAAAAGCACACAAAAATTCTTCGGGCGAAAGACTTATCGGAGGTAAACCTTCGTTTCAACGAAGGCGAGGATCAATGAACCGGTGAGATGTTACTAATACGATAAGTTTATGCCAGGGTCATTAGCAATCCTCGAGATAAAAAGTCTTCCAAGTCTCTTCGTGTTAAGTCATACAGCTTTTGCAAACAAGTCATTACGATTCGAAATATCGTAAAAAAGTTTTTTCAAAGATTTTTTTTTTCACATTCGTCGTAGTCATCGACGTACGTTTTTTTTTTTCTATTATTTTCGGAAGCTAAAAGAATTCCGTTCCCGCCGGGGATCGATAACGTAGGAAGAAACATTTCGATAAATATTTATTGTGATTTCTAATTACGATTAGCATTACTTTGTATTTATTAAATATATATATTTTTTTGTCAAGTTGTTCACTATTGTAATTATTGATGGCTGTTCATGTTTGGCTGGGGCAGTCCTGTGGGTGAACGCATGCCGGTCCAATTCCTCTGTTCCTGGCGTATCCGGGATTGCATGCACAGCCAGAAGTCAAGCCCCATATGCATTGCTAGAAAAAAAAAACATGAATATTTCTCTATTATCAAGACGATTTCGAATATACTTTCGAACAATTACGAACTTAGACATCTTCATGAAGTATCCATATTGACAATACATAAAATATTCATTATCTCGATCTAAATTCCAAATTCTTCTAAATTCTAAACATTCTAAATTCTTATTTTATTAATTTTATTAATCCTCTCGAATAATTCATAACTCTAATACTGTTTTACGTATGCGAAGATGTTAAAAAAAAAATGATCAGACACATCTATAAAATTAATCGATTCTTATTCGTGCTATCATAAATTTATTTTTCAAGCTCACTATTCCAGGACAAAAAAGAGGATTCGGATTGAAATTGTCGCACGAGGAAGCGCACAATCCGCCGCAGATTTGATCACTCGCGTTCAGGTCGATGCAAAAATCTGCGCTTGCATCTGAAATCACGAAAAATGTTTTTCATAAACAAAATAACTCTTGTCACTATATTGTGAAGCACGAAATGAAAATAGAAGCTTGTCGCGCTCACATGCACACAATACTGTGGCTACAACCAGTAAAATGAATTTCGTTGACAGCTTGATACGATTGCGAGCTCGGAAAGACTGACAAACAATTACGACGTTGTTCCGATCAATCGGTTTATATACGGTTCGGTTTTTTCCACCCCGCGAAAAACTTCGTCACATTGACGCATGAATATGCGAACGGATTTTTATCGGCATCGTTTAGCCGGTGAAATGTGTGTATGCGTGCAACTGAAAATGGTTAATTTTGTTCACAAAAATATAGCTGACTCAAATATAAGTTTCGTGTAATGTTGAAGTACGTAGGGACACGCGATGATTTTCTCTTCCTCTTTGGCTCACAGTTCACCCTACCGTGGATTAGGGTTACTTTGATCAATTTTGATATAAAAATCAAGGTGTCTCTTTAAATAATATCGAAATTTTTTTTTTTTTATTGGGACATCAACTTTTCTTAGTCTTCTTATCTTCAAAAATAATTTTTAAATATAACAATTATTATTAAATATAATAATTCTTATATTTAAAAATAAATGAGGGAAAAAAAACAATTAGTCGTGATCAAAGTTATACTGAGAGTGAAATAAGTTCAGTTATACAAGTGAAATAAAAGAAGAAGAAGGAACATTTTTCCTAAAGAAGAAAAAAAAATGGTCAACGGGATCGAAAGTTACAAAGATTTTTATTGTTTTGGGGTTACGTAGGCCGACCAAATATTACACCTTTACTTTTCAAAATCAACTTTATTGATAAATAACTGGTATATTATAATTATTTATGCGGTAACACATCCATAAACTTCGAAACATTAAAAAACTAGAAAAAAACAAGTTGTAAAGTAGGTAACATACTTTTGTCTACCTAGGTAATCTAAATCACAAAAAGAGATCAAGTTGTTCAATAGGAACATTTCTTAACCTACGATTCTGCAACATTAATATCAAATAAGAATTCAACATAATCATTTTTATCGATAGGTTTCGGCAAGAATGATACTATATCATCGGATAAGCACCTCGGATGGGTGCGTGGAATCGTGGGGTGCGTAGAACACTGGGGTGGGCGGAGGGCACCTCGGATAGGTGCGTGGAATCGTGGGGTGCGTGGGACACTGGGGTGGGCGGAGGGCACCTCGAATGGGTGCGTGGAATTGTGAGGTGCGTAGAACATTGGAGTGTTCTACGCACAAAGCCACATACGTCTTTCGTTTTTATATTGCTTAACCTTCAATATTTTCCTATATAATACTAAAATCACAAAAAATAACAGAAAACAACATAGAATACAAAAAAGACCAAAATAAAAAATACAACAAAAGCAAAAAAGATTAAAATCTCTAACCTCCCCGTGGTAAAGTGCGTAAGTAGATAACATCGAAACTAATAGAGTTTAGCAAAATATACTTATTGGAGCATTATCCCATTTTTCTCGAAAAATAATGGTTTTAGACAAAACCTGTACAGAACATAAAATATCAGTCTATTCATAAGCTACAACTCTGGTAAGAAATATTTTTCTCTAAGATCAATATTTATTAAAATAAAATAGAAAAACTAAAAAAAAAGTTTTTTTTAGTTTTGACCTTGAAAATAAAATCATAAGTATACGAAGTTTTAAATTAATCGGAGGTGTGGGCTTTTCGGAAGTACATACACCCAAATTTCAAGCCAAGTTACTGAATTTAAACGAAAAATTACGACTTCAAAAATCGTTTAATTTATGCAACACTTTATGTTGATGGAATGCTGGCCACATTTCTACCTCATAATTTATATGCTAAATAACTCTAGATATCTGATTTGAACTGCGCTCAGCGTGTAAAAAATCCTGAAGACTCCTTAACAATAATAGAAAAGGGGGTCACAGAAAGTTTGAAGAAAATATTAACCCTAGAACTCATGTATCATTTTTTATACCTTTTAACTCATGACTGGGGCAGATACTCACCCCACACGTTTCTTGTAGGCAGAATCGCTCCTTTGAGCAGTAAAGAGAAACATCAGTACATGAATCTTTTCGATTTTCGATGAGGAAAAGAATGGTGTAAGGCAAATTCGATTTTATTGAAATTTACTTATTGAAAAATCTGTTGAAATACCGACATAGGCTGAAAACCAGTCAAAATCGCATTTTTTAAACAAAAAATACGATTTTTTTATAATGTACATATTCTCAAATGTCGCACGGCGTTTTAAAGAAGAAACATTGAGCTTATAAAAAAAAATTAATTGAACTATATTCCGTTCGAAAGGTGTATTTATTTTGGAATATGGAAATGGGAAAAATACGGAATATGTTAATACGGAAAAAGTTAATGGAAACGCACAAAAAAAAGGTTGGCAGGGGGTTTTCGTATATTTTTCACTTCGTTTATTGAAAAAAAATAGTATATAATGAGAACTAATGATAAAAATAAGAATGCAAAGAAATCGTACATTCGACTCATCCTACTGTCGCACAAATGCAACAATGCACCATTCTGTGCTCGTTGGCAAAAAACCTGAACCTTGCGATCCTTTGCTTTTGGGAAGAATGCACATCGAGCTGCTTATTTTGGCCCAACCCTTAGTGCTGTTGGTTTTTCGTCTTGCAAGTTGGCACTAATGGAAACTTGCAAGCCTCGCCGGAGATTTGGAATGAATAACATTGCTCGCAGACGAGGCTCGATGATGAGAGACTTGACGAAACTTTCCGTGGAGGTCCTCCAATTCATATTTTCAAGATCAAGCTTTAGATAATGTATGTGACCATTTGCACTTAAATTACGTAATAATACGTAAAATATATTGATTCTGGTAAAAAAAAAGTAAAATTCTCTTACCGCCACAAAAGACCAACGGCAACTTTTTAGACTGGGGTAGATACCCTCCCCGGACGCTTTTGAGAACGGTTTTGCTTGATAGCCAGCGAGCAACCGCTGCCACTATCGCCCTGCCTTCACGGCCAGGTAGAGAAACTGAATTGTGATCGCGGTCCCCAGTAGACACTGTCGATTTATAGATTAGGGCCGCACTTTAAAAGTCGGCCCTCCACGAAAGGAATACCTTAAGTATGCGAAAAATATGCGAAATATGGTGTAAGACGAGAATGTTTTGTAATTTAATACTAATGTTGTCCAGGGTATCCTGCATACGTTTGTGATTTTTGAAATAGATTGACCATCCCGTTATCGAGATATTCGCTATTGAAATTGGCATTTCTAACATGCGCTGCGTAGGACAAGTCGCGAAGAATATCATATTTCCATTGATAATAAAAGAATTACGAGACAGAAGCTCGTAAAACATCGCGGAATGATAGATGGATGTTTTATGGTTATTATGAGAAAAAAAAAATTATCACGTTTAACCATAAAGTTTTGAATTTATGAGTGCCCAAAGTAGGAAATGCCCGATGGAACGTGATCAGGCGACTGAGTCGATACGGACAACTTGGCAATGCTGCAAACGATTCGTGTTCCATGAACTGCTTTTTTGACACTTTACTCTTCACAAATCGTCTTTTATGGAGCAGCCGATTTTCCGTTTGATTAAATCTTTAATATATATACAGCACGAGTTGCAAAAACTACACTGTCAAAAAACGGTGATAAGTATAGTTAGTGTATGTTCATATGTTAGTACGCGATCATGCGTATACGCAAATTTTTTAAGTATTGGCATATGCCCCGGGCAAGCCCTGCTAAAAGTTTGCTACCACAGACAAGAAGACCCATCTAAAATTGATCGTCAATCAATTTACTGTGTCATATTTCAACTTTTAAATAGTAAGATATTTTACGTGTGTAGTTTGGAAGTAGGTCGATTCATTACTCTTCCTAAATTGTTGTTCATTTGAAAACTTGAACGTATGTTTTGGATGTGACTGTCTCGCATGGACTACATTAACCACAATTTCACATACCAATCTGGACACTATAGTGACGAGTAGATTTCTTTCCGTAAGCAAAATTTAATTCACTTTATCCTCACTAGCAACTCTGCCGTCGGCCAATGAAATAAGTATAAAAACAAAAATTGGGTGCGGTTTTACGAAACCACGGTGCAAGTGAAACTTCTTCGCCATAATTCTAAACGATTTTATCGCGAAATCGCCGAAAGTATCTCATTTTGTTTTCGGCGTTTTGGTTTAAACCTTTTATTATTAATAATCGATAGGAAAAAAATTAAATGGAGGTACAAGTGTTAATTTTTTTTAATCTGGATAATAATACAAAAACACGCAACAAATTAAGCAAAAAAACATTCCGTGATGTAAAATTTATCATTGTTCATTAAAGAAAAAAAAGGGGCCAAAAATACTCCACTTTGTAATTTTTCATTTTAAATAAAATTGGAAAAGCGCTTCAATATTAAAACTAACAAGTTTTCATTTTAACGGGCCGAAAACCGAAGATTTTAATAATCGGGATGATAATACAAAAACACGCAATTATTGAGAGAAAAAAACATTTGTGCGATGTAAAATTTATCATTCTTATTAAAGAAAAAAAACGGGGCCAAAAATACTCCACTTTTTAATTTTTTACTCTAAATAACATTGGAAAAGCGCTTCAATATTAAAACTAACAAGAATGTAAATTATTTGTAATTTCACCGGGCTAAAAACCGAAAATATAAATCATTTTTTGTTTATACTTATTACAATGCTATTAAGATGCAATTACCAAAAGGATTTAGTATCTGTAATTGGCTTTATATATGCCTTATTTATTATAATTGCAGTGAATTAAAAAAATAGAATTCTAGTAGCAAACAAGATTCAAAAATCTAAATACTTGTGTTTATACTACACTATACTATAACTGCATTTTATTTGATTTAAAACGAATACTTGTTCTTTAATTCTTTAATATATTATTATTAATTTGCAATAAACGAAAAGAATAAAATAACACAACCTTTATAAATTGCATAAAAATCAAAATTTTGTGAGAGTGATCTTAATTCAAAATTTAAACGCGTAGAATGTTCTGGAGTTTTCTACGATAATTTTGTGAAATGTACCGACCACGTGAAGTGCGGGCAGCAGTCATTGAAAGTGAAAGATTCGACATGTGTAATCGAATGAAAAACGGGGCTAAAAAGTTTCACTTTAATATGAAATAGAGGGCATCATTAATCTTACTATGTAATTCATTTCTACATTTTTCCATGTAACACTGATGACACTACGATTAAAGTATAATGTAGAGGACAAAAAAAATCGATGCAATAATTTTGCCGATATTCATTCGAATTCAATCCATCATCTGTTCACGCACTGTTGTTTAAAATGTTTTTCCGAAAATGAGATTATTTCAATCGTAGGTCGCCCGGTATCGCTGGTTATAACTTTTAAGCACAGGCGGGGATTTTGGATTTCAAAAGCTAAAGCTACATTTCATTTCGCAGATTATAGCCTTAGTTTATAGCACAATCTGGAAGAAGTAAGTGTTGTTTATAATTAAGACGTGGGGTGAATTAAAGTCGAAAAGTGTCAAAATTAGCCTGTTTCGAGAACTCTACGTAAAATTTTTGTGGTTGTAACGCGGCATTAAAGATCCGAAAATTTTCCATTGTTGGTCCTGGATAACCGCCTTTTAGTTTCGCAACCGCGTCGAGTAGTGTATTCAAACAATTATGGCAATTTAAATAACCGTCGTCGCATCATCGCTCGACGAGACTATCTGCATAATGAATGCAAACTTACCGATTGCATATCATAATTCTCCTGTTTGCAACAGAAAAATATTACATTCCAGATAATAACGTTCTCTGGAGAATATGTCTCCAAATATCTTTTTTATTCAATGATCGAGACTGCCGGAATTATTCATGTAGAGATTGAAAAGATTCTCCAAATTTCTCGTGCTTCTGATTAGTGCACAGCAGCGAACAAGAAATCCAAATTTTGAGAGACGAAAAAGCTCGAAAAAGTTAAACGTACGAGATTTTTTTAAAACGCTTCATTCTGATAATTGTGTTGTAACAATTTCAAAGACCTTCATATGAGAATAATGTTTCTTACCTGTATTTAAGTTTGTGCAAATTAGCGTAAAAAATATTCTTCGAAACGTCCTCATTTGTCCTTGTCAACATCACAATAGTTCGTTGTTATTATGTTATCTTTTATTGTATTTAAACTCTAAATTTTTAAACAAATGTATTTCTATTCTGAAACTGAAAATCATTTCCGGATACCATTTTAGTGTGTTTTTTTGCCCCCAGAAAAAGTTTATCTTATGTTTCTTGTGCAGTTTTTTTGGTATGCGATTCCGTTAGTAAAAATAATGACGCGCATACGAAGTAAGATTTACTTAATACTTAGATATCGGTACGGATTGATTTTATTTGGATTAATCTCATGGAGGTTCAAACAAGGTAAGATAATTTTCTTAAATATACTTGTACCTAAAATATTAAAAAACAAAATGTAAACCTTCTACTATTTTACTCTTCGAGTTGGTTGCTATTTTATTTTTCGATTGTCTCCGACAATGTCTTTCTT
The DNA here is from genome assembly GCA_963932345.1 of Ophion ventricosus. NCBI lineage: Eukaryota > Metazoa > Arthropoda > Insecta > Hymenoptera > Ichneumonidae > Ophion > Ophion ventricosus. The sequence goes on from OZ010714.1 coordinate 17,602,387, forward strand.
TTATACAATGGCCTTATGCGATTATTGTTTTTTTGTAGCTTTCGGTCATTGATATAACGTTTGTAGTAAATCCTATAACAGTGCATTTCTTGTTAGAAATTACAAAAACACTATAAAGATTGATCCAAACAAGTGACGTAATTGAGTGTTCAATTTTCTTAATTATTTTGTTTTAGTGATACTTGAACCACCATCAAATTTCGTTCAAATCGTCAATGACAATACCTTGTGGTCTACTTCATTTTTTACTTAATTTTCATCTTTATTTCTACTTTACTTCATTATTAATCTACGGTCGGTTGCATTGGTTTTAATAACATTCGCAATGTGGCACGCAGACACCATCCCTTCGTCTTACAAATCCGGGTTTACAGAAACAACCCGCGACGGCCATCTGTAATGAAAAAAAAAGAAAACATTGTATCGTTGGCTCCGTTGTCATTCGAGTAGATGTCAAGCTTGCAGCTACGAACCTTGTTGCAAGCTCTCGCTTCGGGATTCTCGCACGTAAGCGGGCAGGCAGTGCCACCATCGGTGAAATATTCATTTTTTCCGGAGCACACTGGGTCCGTTGCATGCGCTTTTACGGAGCCTAACGTATTCATGGGTAAAAATAGTTGTTAAAAAATGGATACATTAAAAAACACGTTTGCACGAAAGAGAAAAAGTACAACTACGTTTGCAATTTATTGTAATAATAATTAATAGATATTAAATCATCCTTACTGGAAAACAGAATGACCACCGCAACGATAAAAAAGGCAAGAACTGAACGACTCATGATGACTGTGTTCCGTAGGCTTGTGAAGGCAAACTGATAACTCGTTCGGTTATTCACCGAATATTTATAGCGATACTCATTCGATGAAAATCATTTTGTTTTTCCGCCATTTGCTGTTATTTTTCACAACATCGTTTGCTTGAGGGTGGCGCAGTCTCAATTGCTTCGTACGAATTGCTTCAACTGTCATAAGATCGCCGAATATACCAGACATCGAAGATAAATAAAACGCGGAAGCGTTTCTTATCGCTCAAGACAACATCAGCAAGAGAGCACATTTTGGAGAATTTTTCTTAATTTAATCAAAACAATTTATCACAACCGTTTCAAACTTTTACGATTAGACTCGAATCGAAGTTCTTTGATTGCATTAAGGTATTTCTTTTACGAACCCGAATATTTAACAATTTACTGTTTTTCGTCTACAATGAAGTGAAAATACGTCCCAGTATACGGATAAAATTTCTAGCCAAGTTACCGAACTTTTAACAAAAAATTACGACTCTGAAAGTCATTTAATTTATACGGCACATTTCTATATCTAATAATGTATATACTAAATAACTCTGTATGTCTAATATAAATTGCTCTACGCATGTAACCATTCTACAAATTCCGTAGGGCAATAAAAACAGGGGGTCACCGAATGTTTAAAGAAAATATTAATGATAAAACTTCGAATAACGTGACTAGCGGAAGGATTTTCCTCTCCGCGACTTTTTAGAGAAAATTTAAAAGTGTCAAAATCTACCAAATTTACCCGAAATTTTTTATTCCGGTTTATCGTTGGGTATAATAATTGATTGTAACATATTTTTATTATACACCACTGTAATTAACTAATCATTCAAAAGGGCCCTGCTTATGCGTCCACTTACGGCCCTTCGCGAAAGGAATACCTTAAATATTGATAAATCTAACTATCTGTATTTTTCTATCACCACAGTCAAAATAATCCATCTACGCTGTCTATTTATTTATTCACACGGCCGTAGTTTTCTTATTGGATTATCAGTCATTAACCCTTCGTTGTCACACTGGGTAGAATCGACACATCGATCAACGTTTGGCGTAAATATATAATCGTTGCCGGCTTCAAATGGGACTGTATTCACAATCTTATCCGGAGTTTGAAGTATCCTCATACCATAAAATCGACCCTCTTCACATGTCGGAATAAATACCTTTTTTAGAACGCACACTATGCTACTATTTTTTTCCCAATAGTAGCATATCTAAGGAATATCACGTCCAAATTTTAGGTAAAAATGTTGAAAATTCATGGAACTATGATTTTTTTTTAGCGAAAAAGTGTCTTTTTTGCGCGTTCACCTCTGTATGATTTTTTTTAAACATATCGCCATTTTATTTCTTATAAATAAATTTTTCGTAAATCATCTAGAAAATTCAAAGCATGTTCCATTATTTTTTGCATCACTTCGGACGGATAGTTTGGTTACAATTCTTTTTTTGAAAACTGACTCCATAGAATTAATCCAGTGTGACCACCGTCATTGAATTTGGAAGTGTGACCACGAAGGGTTAAATGAAATTGTAAAACTTTATCATTTTTTAGCATTTTTTCTTCTTCCACTATTTCTTTGTATGCCTTCCAGGCTTTTATAATTCCATCCGATTCACTTTTACCCGACACTTGTTACGTTTTCCAATTCTTCGGGGATACCCTAGAGAGTTGCCCACAATTAATTATTCCCAATGCACGTCCGTTTTACATTTACACGAGGGCACAGGGAAACTGGAAAACTTGCGCCAATAAAAGTGACTTTGTTATACTGAGTTTGACATTGTGTTCCCATCAGAAACTCAGTAAAACGGTATTCAGTTCAGTAGTCAACGTGCACGCGGTTACAAGGTCACCCATCCAAGTATTGAACCAGGCCAGCGCAGCTTGAAACGGAAAATCGCTTTCACTACCGTTGGTATACTTCGACTATTTATTTCCAGATGCTGACATTTTTTTCACTTAGCTTCTGATTAATTAGTCCTTCGAACACGAAACCGCCGTACAATGTGGCTTATTACTTGACATATTCTACGACTGTTCTATTGCTTTCTAATTTCAGCAATCTTGCGGCAGTATGCAGGCACCATTTCCTCTTAGAAGATATCCCGTGCGGCATTGGCAGCCTATAATGCATTGCTGTAACGCACGTAACATACGATTTATTACTGGCCTGCAATAATATCGTATTGAATGAAATCTTGCGAATGCGTACCAAAGTGCAGATCGTTGGGGTTTGTTGATCGCATGCTGGCGGACAAGCAGTGCCACAGGTAGTCCAAGTTTCATTTTCCGAACACTGCGTATCGTACATGTTTCCTTGAGTACTTCCCTCGCCTACAAAGAAGATGAATCAAGAACACAAACATTTTTTTCAAATTCATAAACTTATTTATTTAAATATTTATTTCATATATATTCTTCTTTATATATTTATATATATAAAGAATGTAAAAATATGTTTTACATGTAATTCAAAAGAAATTTAAATATTAACAAAATATATTTAAAGTAAGTATTTAAAAAAAACAACAAAGTCCGGAAATGTATTTGGAAATACAATTTCATTTTTTGTGTGTGATTATTAATACAATACGTATCAAAAGTTTTCGGTCACTTTTGATAATTGGAAAGATTTCGATCACTTTGGATAATTGAAAAATTATATTAGAATAGTTTAATGCTATTTTTAGGCCTATTTTCGTAAAATAAGTATCTTCGTAAAATAAAGAATAAAACGAATTATACGGCTCTAATAAAATCCTGCAATAATCCAAAGTGATCGAGAATTTCGCAATCATTAAAAATGATTAAAAAACTTTTGACCGGTACCGTATGTTCCCGCGTTTCTCATAGCTCCAAATGAAAAGTTGTATTTTTAGGATCAGCAGTCTGATAATATTATTCGAAATCGATTGATTGTTGAAATCCTTCGAAATAAGTTGAATATATTGAACGGTATCTAATCAAGAAAGGGCTGTAAGGTTAGCATTTATTATAAATAAGGAAAACGTGCCAGTTTCACTCATGTTAGTGTCAAATGCAACGTGACTTTGATTTACTTTTAAGTTTGATATGAAAAGAACTGAACGTGCAATGGAAACCTTTTGATCATGATCTGAAAAGTATTGTGATGCCGTACATTACAGAGCTTTTTAATTATTATTGATAAAAGGATCATCCAATTAATTTTGCTCAATTCTTACGTGCGTTTATTGCGATAACGACTAGTAGCAGTGCGACGAACGTTCTTCGTGCCATGATGACTGGGTTTCACAGAAAAGTGAACAACGAAGTCACATACAAAGCGCCCGAAGCCCGATCATTCGTAGTTGCTGATACTGTCCGGAAAACTCACTCTAGCACATTCTAATTTGCGTCGCATTATGCTCGATATATCTAATGGTGCCTAACTACTTACAGTCAAGCGATATACTGCGATGCTCTTGAGTTCATAATACTTATGTAAGCGTAAAAAAAAAATGAGTTTCCAAACTCTGAAGCGAATATCAACAAGGCAGTCTGCTTTTTATTCTTCATCTTTATTGTTTGTTGTTTGAAACACGAGTATTTCCTTTAGTCAGTAAACCAGCTCGAAATTGTACATTATTTTCGTTGTAATAACGGTAAATCGTTGCAGACTTTTCCCTGCTTGCTTAACAAACTCAAAATGCCTAATTTTTTCGTCTTTTATGCTCTTTCGGTGCAGGCGTGCGTTAATTGCCTAATGATTTTAATATTATTTTAAGTAAAAGTAAATACATATATAACAATTGATTAAAATGACGAGTGAATATTTTTAATCCCGAAGAAAATACCATTGAAATAATACTACAATATAACAATAGAGTTTTAAACTTTGTCGCTTGTCTTTCATCACTTCTCAAATCAGTCGACTATTGACGAACACTCAAATTGTCAATAATTTTCCTTTACTTAATGACGGTGTCAAAATTCGTAAACAACAATGCCGCCGGAAAGATTAAATTCAAATGTGTTTTTGTTTTTTAATAACTGAAAAATGCTGAATAACTTAACAGCAATCACTGGTTAATTAATAAACTGTATTGAAAATGATATTACAAGGGTATCTAAGCAAAACATTGATTTTTCGTATCGTGCCTAAAACGAGCGTGTGGCGCGTTTGCGAATTCATTACTTCTTTCTTCTCGACCACGCGATTTCCTCAAGATGAAATTATCGTTCGCGATTGTGCTCTGTGCTTTAATATTACTCTTCAATGGTATGACATTTAATTTTTAATTTATTATTTGTTCATTTTTCAGTAAATATTTTCATCCAGCGACAACATAAACAGAAGTAATATTTAAAAAGAATACGTGTATAATTTATTTTCTATATATCGATACACTCAATATAACCCCTTTGAGGGCTTACATACACCTGAGACGGCTAAAAGTAAGGTTATGTTTAAGATTTTTCTTTGTGCATAAAACTGAATTTTATTGAACAACCATGATATACATTTTAAAGTATGCTATTTTATCTACATTGTGTGAAAATTTGGTTAAAAAATTTCGAATGGTAAAAAAGTTACAGTCGTTTTCCTGGAACGTGTTTTTGTTGACAGCGTTTGCGGTACCAGACGTGCCTCTGCCATTTTTTATCTAAAAAAAATATTTGTTTCTTAAAGTAGATAGATAAAACTAGTACTTATCGAGCCGGAATTTAAAAATTTAATTTTTTCGAGTCATGACAGTCACTGAAATAAAATAGGCGATTTTTCTCCTCAAAATTGTTCATTACTTATGATGAAAAAATAAACTGTGCCAGGTATCGAAAAAATGGCTCGATAAGTACTGGATTATTGTGTGAAGTATAACTGCGCAAAACTTGATCCCAATCGGTCCAGTAGTTGCGGAGATATTTCTGGTACCGATTTTGAAAACACTTTTTCGAGTAAAACGCGTTTAAAGTTTTGAGTACACTTCACTCCTTGATGTTTATCGAGATCTTCCTTAGATGTTGACGCTTGCATTAGATCTTTTTTTTTTTGCTGTGTCAACCTCATTCATAGTCAAACTCATAGTTAAACAGATGACAAAGGCCGCGTCTACCTGCGCCCCAACCGTTAGTTGTTGCTCACCCAGTCAGTTACAAAACGCTATAACTTCTTCATTACTGCGAATTTCCTTATGAAATTTTCAGGGTAGACCCTCAAAGGATAGTACTTTCGAATGAGCACCTTTTTGAAAAATTGATCATTTTGACCTACCCAGGTGTATGTAAGCCCTTAATAATATTACTAATTACTTGCTATAAAATAAATACTGGTGAAACATTCTTTCCGGTCAATTTTTTGTATCGATGTAGGTGAATACGATATTGCAAGGAAAATTAATAATAACTATCACAAAAATGACCATGTTACCAGAAAGTTCTCTAAAAATTATTTTTATTCTACTCGGCACGATAATGGACGTTTTATGCACGGTTCGCGTGCGTAAAGGCCCTATTTTCACACCTTGTAAAATAAAATTTCGTCGTCCTCGTGCCATAATGTACTATTAATGACTATACGAATAATTGTAAAAGAAAAATAAATACGTTGAAAAATATTGTCCATCTCTTTCTCGCATCAAAAACGAATCATTAAATTCTCTGAATGGTTTTTTTGTGTAAATACAATGTTGTGCATACGTCGTGAATTCTTAGATAAAAATATTATATTCACGGAATGAAAATTCATTGAAACACAAGAATTTCGTGTTAATTTTGTGTGTCGTCTTTCAGTCTTAAGAGATATCGAATAATCGAGGATTTTGCGTGTGTCTGTGTGCGTTAGATTTTATTGACGCGGAAGCAACATGCGGAATAAATTCGGCGCCAGCTCACTGCGGCCCCGTATGTGAGCCAACGTGCGCTGTCCCGAGGCCGAAAATTTGTCCTCAAGTAATTATGACTTTCTAAAAAGCGACTTATCAGGCCACGTCCTTCGCCGGTCGGAGTGATAACACAGCGCTTAAATATCCGAACTTATTTATTCCAGTATTGCCTGTTGAACGGTTGCCGGTGTCGGGAGGGATATTTACGAGACCAGAACACTGGCCTATGTGTTCGTCCCTGTTATTGTACTTGACGGAAAAAAAATCAAAATTGGCATACCTACACTTTTTTGCATAAGATGTTCGCTCGAAATACACGTTATGTAAAAATATCGAGCATTCGTTTACGCACGGGACTCCGTTATAATTTTTAGCAGTAACTCTTGTTTCGATTTACAACGGAGATTTAAAGAATCAAATCCGCAATTCTTCTGCGTTATAAGTTTTTATAAGCATACGTTTGTACATTTGTCAATTCCTTCAGGTTAATTATGTATGGTTATTTAAATGAATTTTTTTTTAATAAATGAAAACAAGGAAAGTGCGCAAAGATTAACATTCTTATTTTTTTTATAGGATCACTCGCGATTGTTCGTGGTAAAATAAATGATGTTGGTTATTTTTTCTACTGCTCAATTAGTTAGCGAACGAATAAAACAGTGGAAACATAAAAATATGAATGAGGTCAAAAAAGAAATGTAATGCTACTTCTTTTCTATTAGGCGTGTGCATAAAGGAGGTATACCTCTCTCGAAGCCCAATTTGATCGGTGGGAATGATGATTTTTTTTTTCTAGTAACACATTGTCTGGAATAAATTTTTTTCCGAGCATGTTGTACACATGTTTGTGATTACAGCGTAATTTTTTCGGAAGAAAATCTTTCAAAGTGTTCATGGTGCTGCAGTTGACGTTGCAGTCCTCCAGCGGCGAGGCCCGAAACGGCGGGATCCCTACCAGGCTCAAATGTAATCTGAAACGAAAACAATTTTTTTTTCTTCAAATATATCCAACTGGCTGTGGGTTCACGATCCACTTTCTGAAATTTGGAAAAATACGAAATATGACAGCTTCTCCAAAGAAAAACTCATTTTTCTCTTAGAAACAGCATGCTGTCATTGTTATTAACAAATGGTTCATTCAATTAAAAAAATGCGATCGTGAACCGAAAAACACTACTGTTTGAACGCTAACTGTGTAAATTCAAATCAATAGTGTGAAAGTTACTCAAGATATCAATCCCGCCGTGTCAAGATATGCAGTTTCGAGATAATCGCGTTCAAAGTTTTGGTACATATTTTACACAATCTTGTGAAATATTGTCGTCTTACCGCTAGTCAGCGATTCCGTCACCATATAAGTGTCCTTCCTCATAATCGAGATCGTGTTGCACACCTAATATATGCAATCAGCGGGCAGTTCGGGCCTCATTTGAGTGTTCTTGTGCTTTGCTATCCGCTTTCGTTACACGCAGATCATCCATTAAAATCCATTGCAACCGACCAGCCGGTCGGCCCGTCGATAACACAGGACGCGCGTAAGCGCCTCTGCTTACAACGAGACGTCGCTTGCCAGAGCACGACGCTTTCTGTCCCGAGCATCTGTGCGCGAGTCTATGCATATAATTGTCGTCTTTCCGTGATTGAAATATTTTTTCCTACACGTACAATTATCATTTTTACAAACTTATGACGCAACTAAGACTGTCTTTTAATGAGTGAAATACTGTAAAGCACCAAGCGGCTAACAAGGGGACAGTACGGCAGTCGGATTTTTGTAATTTTTCGTACTCATGGTACGTGAAGTTCAGAGCTCGAATATTAATATCCCAAAGCAGTTCGACGCCATATTCAGAAATTTTCGAGAAAATTGACTTTGAAGTTTTCGAGCGCACTCTTATCCCACAAAGATGCAACGATATTCGAACCGGGCTCGTGGCGTACCCGGTAGCGCTCGAGTCTAGTAATCGCGGGGTCGCTGGTTCGAGTCTCACTTCGAATTTTTTTTTTTTTTTTCATTTTTTTTTAAATTCGCATACGTCCGTCATTTAAATATCCCGACAAATTTTTGTTGTATATAATCACATATTATTATATATAATTAATATAATATATCTATATATGTTTATATATGGACAAAATCCATGTATAGTTATTTATGTACAAAATTCATTATAGTTATACATAATTATATATTTTCTCATATATGATCATATATTATTTATATATAACAATAGGTGATTATTTATAAAAAAAATAAATAAATAGTCCCGGGATAAAAATCATATTTCTATTGGCCGTCGTGTATAATATGAGGGGGGTGGGGGGCGTAAGGGTTGTGATAACGCCTTGTAAAAAAGTTTACACGTAGATATACCAATTAAGAATATATTTATATGAATAATATTTTTTTTTCAATGCTTAGGAGCACTTCCAAAAAAGAATGACTGAATTAGTCTGAAAATCCTATGTTATTCAAATGGGAAACAAAACGAGCTTACAGGCACGTATTCTCATTGGACTACAGCGCTGGGGTTTCGCACACATTTTTATTTATTTATTTCGAACCTATCTGGGGGGCCCACTCGTCGAAATTCGTCAACATCCCCATTAAGGACCACCCTAATGTGAGTACTAGTCTCGAAGCTATAAAAAGCGTAATTTTGATACGGAAGATAAGGAACCTCCAGGCAAGCCAAAGAAGTTTGAAGATGAGGAAGTGGAAGTTTTACTCGATGAAGATCCGAGTCAAACGCAGAATCATTAAATGTTGATCAACGTCAAATGTTACCAACAACATTTGATACAATTGAGCCGAGCATTGAAGCAAAATCGGCCGGATAACGCGAAAAGCCACGACAAAGTGCTTTTTCAGCACGTCAACGCTCGGCTCGGATATTGTTCCTTCCGATTACCACTTATTTCGATCGATAACTCAGGGCTTTTCTGAGTAGCGCTTGCTTTCTTATGAGGATATAAAAAAAACGGGTTGATTCGTGGATAGCCTCTAAAAATGTGTCGTTCTTTCATCGCGGAATTTACCTATTACTAGGAAGATGGGAAAAAGTAGTGGCTTGTGATGAACAGAATTTTGAATGACTAATTTGTAACCATTTTGTCACCAAAAAGCCAATTTTTTACCACAAAACAATCTTAAAATGACTACATACTCCTCATATATAAATTTCCAAAATTGCCTAAATAGAGCAACTAGAAGAAAAAAAAACAAAGGTCCATACTGCAGATCAAAAGCCATTCCGATACATAATGCGGAACACTCAATACATAATACATTACGAGAGAAATAGTAAATCGAGTGGAAAACCCAAAGTCTATCCCTTGAGCCACCAACTGTGAAGCAGACTCTCCCATTTCGTTTTCTACATACACCTTCGGTGCTCCTTTTTTTCCCTGTATCACACGGTACAATCCCATCGTACTTTCCAATACTATCCCTCCCACCTATACCCGTATATATAAATATATATATATATACGCAATACTCTACATCTGTAGCACAAGCGTCACTTCAGCAGATTCTTTCGCAAATGGGTTTGCTCGAGCAACCTGCCACGTTGGGTTAGGGTCACTCCATCATGTTTTCAGAATATCGTGAAACATCGGTCCATGCACAGGGTCCCTGGGATTTCGTCGGCTTTTGTCGTTTCGTAAAAAAAGCCAACAAGAGGAGAAAATAAAGAAAAAAGACGAAAACGACAACAGCAAAAAAAAGATCACAGTTCTTTCGTGGCTAAAGTTTCGAAGCCGCGTACAATTCTCTTGAGTACATAAAAGAAGTCTCGCGCATCAAGCTTTCCATTTTTTCTTCAGGACGCGTCGAAGTTTTATCCACCTACGGCGAAAAATATAATCATCGATGTGGTATCTTGTTGAATTTCATGCTTCATTGATAAAGTCTGATCTGGTATGTACGTGCGTGTTGCATATAAATATACATATAAACGTTGCTGGATAAATTTATTTGGAACAAGGGAACCTTTGTTTGTTGGGAAAGTCGCTGGTGAACTGCTTTAGTACCGTGTACCTATGCCACCATATAATTGATCGAGCAGCTCGTGAACGAAGAAACCACCAAAGTTTCGAGAGGTTCCTCAGATAGGAATGAAAAAAAAAAAGATCCGGCGTTCTCAGAGTTATCTCGGACTGGGTAAAGTTGTTATAGAAGAGCTAGGAACACAAGGATGGCTTTACCATGAATCTCCGAGAGTCTTCTTCAAGTGGCATTGAAATCAAGACAATGGGCTCAGAGATAACGAGTTACTAAGCGAACGAAGAGAACAGCGTATACATGTGTACACATCTATATAACGGGCGTCTTAAAATGACATGACATTTTAAATTGCGCGCAATTTTTTTTGTGGCAAACTTAGAGTACTAATCTTTGACAACTATGGCATCAGGAAGTATTGAGGTTTAGTCATGGAGAATTTCATGATCGAGCAACGCATAGAAATTGTGAAAATGCAATGTGAAACAATGCAGTTATTGCAGATGAAGTTTCATGGTCGTGTTATCTTGCGCCGCGGTGATGTGAATTCGCCACCAAGATCGTGCGATTTGACGCCACTGGACTTCTTCCTTTGAGGTTTTCTGAAAGGAAAAGGGTTTTCGAATGATCCACAAACTATTCCAGAGCTTAAGGAGGTACGATCATGAAGTCGAATCCAACTTTCGAGCCTGCAATTTTTATATGATGTTGATGAATACGTTATATACCCTTTGAAAAAATTTGAGCTATATTGACCATCCAGTTTCTTGGTAATAAAATTGCAAAGTCGAGCATTTTGAGCTAGTGAAGCACGTCGTCCTATGGAGACGGTCGACCGGAAGTACGGTAATCACGGTTTTGCTACTCACGTATCCAACTACGGTCGTTGGAATACTGAAATTTGATAAATTAGACATAATAGATAGTGTAAAAAATCGAAAATTCGCACTTCACCATGTAGTTCAAGCACTAAATTATAAAACAGTTTCAACTTCCGGTTGAATATTATCATAATGACGAAATAGTACCCATAGACTTGCCAACGTCAGGCGTAACAGCTGATTCGTTTGGCGAGCATAACCTAGCACTGTAGTGACGGTTTTCGTTGTCGTCGGCTAGCGACAGCCAATATCGCATATGCGATCAGAAGGGAGCCTCTTATTGGCTTATTGGCTCTTAATGGCCTCTTATTCCTAGGTAACGCCAATGAGAACGGTAGCTGCAGAGTTTCAGAATCTCGGTACTGCTTGGAAATCGTCGTGAAGACTCTAGAGTCGTTGAGGATATAATTTTTCAGTTTTGATTAGTAAATATGCAATAAATAAAATATTTACCACAAATTTGGCACTTTGGGACCGACAATACGAATATTCAACATAAGTTAACATAAATCAGAACACCCGTGGGGTGACATAAATTTAGTCTCGTTGTTGACCCTGAGGGAGTAGTCGTACCTCCTTAAGGAAGCAATTCAACGCACCATTATTGAAATTAGTTCGCAATTGTGCCAAAATTTTATTGAAAATTTCGTCAAAAGAGTGAACGCTTGCAAATAGGGACGAGGCGGCCATTTATCAGATATTGTGTTCCACACATAACCTTCCTATTTGTAACTTGTATTCAAATTAAAGTATTCGTACTTTTCAAATAAATAATACGTTTTATTAATAAATTAAAATGTCAGGTTATTTTAAGACACCCTTTGTAAATATATTATTTCTTTGTTGATTATGTGACATATATGTGTGCATGTATGTGTATGTTTAAACGTTTATGAATTGAAAAGTGTGCTACAGAATGTATTTATTGGACTGTCTTTATTATCGTGATATCTATGGAAATAAAGGATTTTTAGGCTTTTGTAGAAGGGGGACTGGATCATCTATTAGGATTGGGAGGGGCATGTTGAGCAAGTTTGGAATTATCGCCCTGTAATTCCTTAACAGTCTGCCGTATAAAAATGAAACCTACTTTGGTCAATAGGAAATTTATTTGCGAAAAAAAGTATATAGCCGAAATTCCTGTTATCCTTATTGTTTTACAGATAATCGCTCTCAAATAACTAAGGCCATTTTTGCTCACCCTTCCCCCATACTGGGGTAAGTTGAGCATGAGTATGAGGTAAGTTGGGCAAAGTAAGAATTGCATAAAAAATCAGACGTATGTAATATGATTTGGTACAATGCAGTAATAAACCAACAGTTGCCTGTTAATTAGGTAGGTTTTGAAACATTAACATTAATTGCAATGAACTTTGAAATATTTTGTCTCATACAATGGTAGAAGAAAATTTTTCAATCACGTTTTTGTTTTACTTCTGGGTGCAAAAATAATGAAATGTCTCGTGTTACCGCCTCATGCGCCGCATAGCAACGGGCGATGGCATGATGTGTTTCCCTCCCTCATATCTCTTTTCCCACCATTCCATGCACACGTGTGTGGTGCTTAGTCTTCCAGATATTTCGATTGCCCAACTTACCCGACAGCTCAATATGCCCCTTCCTACCCTAATTAATAGGAATTTATGGGGATGGGAATAAGCATCCCTCAATCCATATCCATCGCCATAAGGTGGCCTCGAGGATTCTGTATTACCATCCATGGCACTCTTATGGGAAAGACCGGGATCTAGTGCCACCATATTTACCAGGAGATGTTTAGTCCGTTGTCGTAGGCGACCAGTGCAAACATGACTGGAACGTATTGTTCAAGACCATTGAACCGCTTCAAGCGACTAAGCCTGGTGTTGTGGTCTTCGATTTCGATGACCAGACGTCATCGAGTTCTCGGCCCCTGCCATGACAAATCTGTCGCTAAAGGAGGAGGAAACATGGTCCAAGTGCCAACCTCTCCTGGCCAAGCAACGTCGACTGCACGGGGATTCAGGGTAACTCTTGTTGTTCTCATGATTAGTGCACTCGTCGGGATGAAGGAGGCTTTTGTGTCAGATTTCACCGGCATATCGGTTTGCAAACCCAGTGTCCGGTTGCTAGCAGATTGAATGCAGAAGGCGGTTATACTTGGATTTCTCCTTTTACGATGACCACGCGATTGTGGACTACGGTAGACGCTAACCCTCCAGGAGGGAAGGAGCGGCTACCCTAGAGCGATTCCAGGTTCTTCATTGCATCCATTGCTGCGTATTTCCCGAGGCGACTCCAGAGCCAGAGTACTCGAGTTTCGCCCCATATTATTGTTCCGGTCCGCAGGAAGATCGAGCCTAACCCTCCGGGTAAGTGAATGTTTTCCAGTGCAAACCAAGCGAGTGTTTTGCCCGGAGTAATATTATCATTTTGAAAATGGTCATAATAATAGTGATATTGATCGCAACGATTCCGAGGATTACGAGGTTTTTTTTTCTTTCGAAAAACGTGAAAAGGCGTACGTTCTACTTTGTTCAGTTTTCTCAAATGCAAGTGGTTCCGTTGAAATACGAGGGTGGATAAAATATAAACGAGACTTTATGTTGACAAAAATGTCATCCGGTGTAATAAAATAGCCAAGCACATATCATTTTTCAACATAATTTCCTGCTTTGGAAATGCATTTTTCCCAGCGGATTGGGAGGTTTTTGATCCCGTCATCGTAAAGTGAAGATGGTCGTGTCAGGAGCCAATTGCGCACAAAGACCTTCACCCCCGCGTCATCTTCGAATCATCACCTGCTACGAAACTTGCGTCCACCATAATACACCCGAATCCGAATTAGCCAGTATGGAGTGGCGGAGAAATGGGGGAGGCAACCCTAGTGGAAGCAAAGACTCGGTTGGCCGCTGGCAAGGTGCTTCACTGTTTTTTTTTTTCGCCTGGCGTGGCATTATGCATATCGATTTCTTGCATGAAAGTCGCACAATAAATGCGATTCATCCCCTTGGGCCGCTTAAAGAAGCACTAGGAAGGCAACTGTTTGAAGACGTTACGGAGGTGGATGTCTTTGTGCGCAATTGACTCCTGACACAACCCTCTTCATTTTACGATGCCGGGATTGAAAACCTTCCAATCCGCTGCGAAAAATGCATTTCCAAAGCAGGAGATTATGCTGAAAACTGATATGTGCATGGCTATTTTATTAAGCCAATTAAAAAAATGTTTAAACATAAAGTCCCGTTTATATATGATCCACCCAAATATAAAAAATAGTTCTTCTGTAACTATATAATGTATTCTCATGTACAATATAAGAATTTTTAAATTTCAACACCTATAAATTAATATTAATTGAACCGTTCAGAATTGAACATCACCATTATTGACTATAATCATTATTCTCGGATCAGTTTAAGGGGGAGATACCTTTACAAGGCTAAAAAATCGATGATTTTGTAGAATTTTTTTGGAAGGGAAATAATTATTTCATATTTTTGAAAATTTAGCATTTATTAGGATGTTTATTAGCGTATTTTTTAAGCTACAAAAAGATAAAAAATGGCTTCGATATCCCGCTGGTTTTGGAGCTGGTCGACTCGGGACTTCGAAAATGCCATACACTC
This sequence comes from Ophion ventricosus, assembly GCA_963932345.1. Taxonomy (NCBI): domain Eukaryota; kingdom Metazoa; phylum Arthropoda; class Insecta; order Hymenoptera; family Ichneumonidae; genus Ophion; species Ophion ventricosus. Next base: position 17,617,531 of record OZ010714.1, read on the forward strand.
TACTCTGGTGCTCGTTGTTTTCATCTGAAACTAATACGGTTGAAAATTTTTATTGAAAACATTCAAAATATAAGAAAAAAAATATTTTCTTATATTTTGATATAGAAAAGTAATTGTTTTGGCCGATTCTTTAAAACAATTAGGCTTACAGCCAAGGTAGTGATGTTGTTCAGTCATGTGCCAAATTTGGTCTAGATTGTTTGAATGGTTTTTACGTGAGGATGTATGCCTATTGGAAAAATGTAGTTTTGAGTAAAACGCTTTTAAAGTTTGGTCACGGAAAAAGTCAATGATAAAAATTACTTACCGGCTAATCAGCGATTCCAGACCCATATACTAAGCTTTCAGCTTCGTCGAAGAATTGATTTTCTGCGGCCATCCGATTTCTTCTGTGCTTCTCAAAATATCAAGTCTCCATGATAGATATTTGGCAGAGTACAGAAAATATTGAGGCCAAGCCGTGTTTTTCTTTATGTTTAATATTTTTCATCCATAATTCCACTTTGCAGAAGCTGCGTGCATGTGTTTCGACATAACCTGCAAACCAAGTATGCGTCGTTCCTCGACTGCTCATTCACTTTCCGGCTCAACTACGTTTTGTTCGCTGCTTTCCATTTTCTACTTGCTTCAACCGACGATTGGGGGCCGGGTTGAAATTCCGAACTTTGAATGACTAGAACGCTCGAAATTCCGAATTTATAAGCTAGTACTCAATACTTCTGGAAATTTATAATTCCAAAATTTTGTAAACAAAATTATCATGTAACCGAAAATAATAGTACACTAAGGAATTAAATAACAATAATCATGGGACCGACTGATAAAGCGTAGACATGAAAACACAGCACATAAAACAAGTATCAACTTCCTATAATTAGAGTCCACAGTTCCGAAAAATTGTAGTGTTAGAAATTCGAGTTCCTGAATGGCGAAGGAGCAGGGAAAAGTTTCGAAAATAAGAATATCGATAAGAATCATCGATTGCTTAACATCTTTACATTATATGTTCACAATAAAACGTGAAGGATAATCAAAACTCTGAAAAAATTCTACCACGAAAGATCACAACTCCGAAAGAATATTACCCTGAAAGATCAAAACTCCGGAAGAATTTTACCCGAAAGTCCAAAACTCTAAAAATCTTAACACCGTCAAAATAAGTGGTGGTGCTGCCATCTAAACGCGTTAGGCAAACTTGCTATCTGCTTTATGTATGAGTTTTCGGAATTTTGAACGTTCTGAACATTTTTTATCGGAATCTTATACTATCTAAACTTCAGTTTTCGCAAACTGGATGATCGAAGCTATGATTTCCGGAGTCCAAAACTTTCACGAGCCTGACGAATCTCTTATTAGCTTTTATTATATATATATCTAAACTTTCTGATATAGCTCATTCTCTATAACAAAAATTTCGGATTTTTGTGGCATGCTTAATATTACATATTCGGAGTTTTGTGTGTCGTATTACTGGTCGTTCATATAAAGCGTTGATCTTCTTCATACTATTTCTGAAAATTATCTCTTATAAGAAATCGTATTCGTATCCTTTTTCTATCGCTACTCGTACCGCTCTACATCATTTACAGTCAACTGTGTAGACTTTCGCTGGCATGATCTTTACGAAACTTGTAGTTTCGGAACATTAAAATTAGGAATTTTAAACCGTTGGAGCATTCAAAGTTCGAAAATTCAACCTGGCCCCGACGATTGGGGCCGGGTTGAAATTCCGAACTTTTAATGATCAGAACGCTCGAAATTCCGAATTTATCAGTTAGTACTCAATACTTCTGGAAATTGATAATTCCAAAATTTTGTAAACAGAATTATCATGTAACCGAAAAAACGTACACTAAGGAATTAAATGACAACAATCATGGGACCGATTGATAAATCGTCGACATGAAAACACAGCACATAAAACAAGTATCAACTTCCCGTAATTAGAGAGTCCACAGTTCTTTGGATCATTATTAAATTATTATTAATTTAATAATGATTAAATTATTTAATCCTTATTAAGTCCACAGACTTTGGATTATTCCTTTCCATCTTTTTATTTTCGTCGAACAGAAAAACGGAATTCATAAAGGATGTTTGATAGCTAAGCGCTCATGATGTGGCGTTCTAATCGGAACTCAGTGCTACCAGCTGCTGAGGACTAAATTGCAGGTTTGCCACATTTCAACTTGGTTAATGACGTATTTGGGATGTAAATAAACAAAAACGATTAATAACAATTATAAACAGGCAAGTATATTCCACATATGTACTAGCGGAAATTTGTTTATTTAGCCTAACCGAAAATGTGATTATTAGAAGTTGGCAGCCATTAGAGGCGCCCGTGTTTAGGCATGTGCTTTCCCCTGTTGCCACCTGCCCCGCAACGACTCTCTGCAACCTCCTTAAATGTCATTTGTTTTTAAATACCGGCGATAGAAAAGTATCTTCTTTTTCATCGCAATAAAATCGCAATAAAAATCCTGAAACGATGCAAAAAAAAACATCTTTACTTGATAATTTCGTGTAAGAGGGCGAGCCAAACTTCGCTCCCGCTTTGTTCATTCGACGCTGTGCACTGCACTAATTGGAGAGCCGAAAATAATGCCGTACTACAGAAAATTCAAGAACCGAAAAGTTTTTTGTCGAAATTAGCCCGGACTATGCGCGGGCGAGAAATTACGGAGGAAAAACACTAAAATTTGAAGAAAAAAAAACGTATTTGATCGCGTATAGTCGGCGTAGCGTTAAGACGGGCGCATAGCCAGAAAATTTCAAGATTCCAAAAGAGGAAATAGACAGAAAAGAGCAAGAGAGAGAGAGAGAGAAGGAGATGGTCTTTTATATTCACTCGAGAATACGCGAGCTGGCAAAGTAATTATCTGCTTTCGTATCGCGTAACTTAAAAAGGCAATCAGATCCTTGAACTCACGGCAAAGTTTGAGCGCGAGGCGCTCTCATCGCGTTTGCGCATCTATACCGGAATGAAAAACGTTTTTTTTTTGTTCATCTGTTTTTCTCTCCCTTTTTCCGTTTGCCTGGTCGTGCTCCAATTATCAGTACGTTTTATGTGAATCCGTGATCGTTACACCGCGCACCGTGGAGTGAGAACGAGGAGCGATAAAACGTGAAAGGTGATACCGAAGAGCTTTATGAGACGCGAGCGCGTGGATTGAAGAAATCGCGAGTCGGAAGTATATGCAGAAAAACATTTACGATCGATCGTTACGTTGAGAGTGCGACATTTTTTCTTCGAATGATTACACTTCGAGAAGGCATTCCTCGGTTCCATTTCCGCATTCTGAAAGATCTTTCGTTTTTCTGCAAATCAAATGAAGACGAGCCACTTTTTTTTCAACGAGAAAGAGAAAACCATTGATCTATTACGCCCAGGATCTGTAATTCGGGTCCAAATCTCCAAAGATTATCGCACAATCTCCTATTCGATATTTAAGCTGTCCTGTCTCTGCATTTAAATTTAAATCCATAAATTTTCATAGTAGGAACATTAAATGCTTCTCGAATGTTGGGGCTAGTAGTACAAACTGTTCGTGTAAAAAAAAATGGTGCTCGAGAGAGTACAATTTTTCTGACACCCTTGTGTGTACATATATATATATATATATATATATATATATATATATATATATATATATATATAGCCCCTTAAGGTATATAAAAATTATTTCTCACTTTTTTTTATTCCACGGTTTGTGTACGAGTCGCTGCTTGACAGGTTGATGTATGCTCTCACGTACCGAACACCTCTCACGTTTACCATGTGTGGTCCACGATTTTGGTAAGGGTGAGGGCGGTTTTACTACGTTGCCTAGAAAGCCCGCCACCATCACGATTTGCCAGCAGCACAACCGGCCGAACGTGGTAACACCACAGACTTTCGAGAGTCGTTCATTCTGGTCACGTACACGTGATAAATGCAATAACATATAAACTGCGGCGAGAATTAGAGCCCCATGACGATTTATATCGAGAGCCTGCTGGGATTCCCCGCTACGTCCCCTTCTCCTACCTTCCCCACCGGACTCTTCCCTCGTAAGTTGGTAAATCCGTGTGCCTATTTCACATTGTTCTGCAGAAAAAAAAGGTAAAAATCTTACTGTCGATGTTACCAACTACGAACAGCACAAAGCAATCATTCGAAATAAACAAAGTCGAGACGCAATTAACGTTAGATTAATTTTCTTTGGGTCTCCAGCCTTCCGTGCCCAAATTGACGCCACCTCCAAATTTGGGGCTCAATACTGGTATCTTTTTGGCATCCAATGGGATCTGGCAGCCCCTTTATCGAAGGTTTATAATTCCCTCTATCCGTAGGAATTGCGTTTTTTAAATTTCAGCATCGATTTGTCGGTGACAGCCATTCGGACAATATTTTTCGTACTTTGGTCCTTTTCAAATCGCAGAATAAATATACTTTTTGGTATGACCACTATGGTACTTTTTTTTTATATAAAGTACCATTTCTCAGGAGTATCGTCCATAAATTTTACAAAAGAAATATTTTTAAAAAGAAATAATAGCGATTGTAATCTTCCGGAATTTGCATGTTTAAGATTTGCAAAGCCATTTTATTATTTGACTAGCTTTCGCCCGTAGCTTCGCCCGCGTGGATATTGGCCCATAGAAACTTCGTTACCAGTTGGACTCCTGATTGGAGGGGCTGTTTAAAAAAATCCTAAATCATGCGGTTTATTATTCATTCTGAAGAATATTTAAAGTTGATACACGCAACTAATACAATTTTATATGCAAACTTATACATCCCATTTCATCCTTTTAGTTGATTTTCGGAAAAACCTTTCTCAGTGCACCTCTACACCCTTTAAGGAACATATCTTTCGAATTTCATTGAGATAAAAGCAAGCAATTCGATTTTTCCATACAAACTTCAACACCGCGTTGCAACCCTCATTAGGGGTTGTTTTAAAAAATGCTAAATTATGCGTTTTATCATTTGTTTTGAAGAATATTTATACCAAGTTTTAAGTTGATACACGCAAGGAATACAATTATATGTACAAACTTTTACACCCCATTTCACCCCTCGGATATTCGACTTTACCATACATACTTCAACACCTCGTTGCACCCCTAATTAGGGGTTATTTTTAAAAATCCTACAATATTCGTTTTATTATTTGTTTTAAAGAATATTTATACCAAGTTTTAAGTTGATACACTCCAGGAATACAATTTTCTATGCAAACTTTTACACGCCATTTCCTCCCCTTGAGAGTCGATTGTCGAAAAATCCTTTCGTAGTACATCTCTACACCTTCTAAGGAACCTTCTTCATGTTTCTATCTTCAGCGGTTTAGACTGTGCATTGTCTATATGTCAGTCAGTCAGTCAATCATTCACGGGACTCTTTTATATGTATAGATTGCATACGTTAAGACGATTGTTCATATTCTAGAATGTAAAATAAGCCATCCAGGATTTGTTTGATCCATTCAGACCGATAGTGTTCGTGTGACCCCGTGTGACTAATGCGAAACCTTCCAGAAGCGTAACCACGGAGGTTTAAACGCAAGTCAAGCCTGTATTCGTAATATATAGTAAAAGAAAAAAATGAGCCTCGACTATGATTCACGACCCGATGAAGACGTCTCGTAAAAATAACGGGGGTAATAACACGTTCCATTTAGCTTTAGGGATTTCGACAAAGAACGTTCCGAGATCACAGTAGCACATTTGTATACATATAGCTAGACGAATAAGGAAGAATGTCAAATGCTGAAAAAAGAGATGACGGAGTTCTCGTGCACGCGATGATGAAAACATATATCATCAACCGAAAGTTGGAGGGCCGTTGACCCTGTAATCGGGGATGAAGCTCATCCGCCCTCCTGACTTTTCAAGATCGATATATGTATTCGTTCATCCGACTATCGGACGCGGGAGCCAAATGGAGTCCGGGAATAGGTCAGATTAGAGTTGAAATGCGGCAAATTAGGTGTCGAGTTGGCGCGCAGCTTCTTCCTTCTGCTTCCTGGAAATAAAAACTGAGAGAGAGAGAGAGAGAGAGAGAGAGAGAGAGAGAGAGAGAGAGAGAGAGAGAGAGAGAGAGAGATTCGAGGGAGGAGGAGTGAGAGAGAAAGAGAGAGGGTGAGGAAAAGGAGGATATTCGAAGACATGGGAAAGAGAAATGGGAAAACGTCGTTCCCATTGTTCATATACGTCGACCCAACACCCTTGAACGTTCTATCAACATAATCGTTTATTCACATCCTAGATTCACCCTTATATAAAGCGAACATTTTCCGTGATCGAGGATGTATCGAACGAGCTATGCATTCATCACTTTTTTTCGTCTTTCGTCTGTCCACTTTTTTGAGAACCGATGCGGTATCTCTGAATCCCCTACTACGGGATACATATAGTGTCATAAAAGCTTCCGTACACGCTGTACAAACTAATTTATTTTAAATCATTCTACAATCTTTGATTAATATATTGATGTTAATTTCTTTATCTCATAAATAATCAAATTAACAATAAACACAACATAAACATAAATTGAAAACACTGACTTCCCCAGTAAATAAATGTACAGATCAATAACTAGCCAAATGTGCACCAAAAAAGTTTCCGTACGTGTACAACTTTAGTTTTATCGATCGTAGTTTTCTGTTCTTACCATAATTAGTGATTGATGGGTCCGCCCTTAGTCTTCAAAACTTCTTTCAAGCGTTTTTCCCATTCTTGAGACTAGTTTCGATGTTGTCAATGGCCCGATTTTGTCCCATTCTTCTCGAAGCCCGTTTTTCAATTGTTCTGTATTTTTGACCGCATATTTCTTTATTCCACTCGGTAAGATAGCGGACGTTTTACGCACCGCGTAAAACAAAATTTCGTATAATACTCGACGAAAAAACATGACCATCTAAACCGAATATGTTAAATCTACTCTCTTCACTAAATATAACCGAATTTCAAAAACTAATTGGCCTTATCAACACGTACTTTTGCGAAATCCACGCGTTTCTTTGTATTCGCGTTACTGATAAACGATTTTTTTTTTCGCTACGCTGCCATTATATCCGGCTTTCCTAATAACGTTCTGAACTGTCTCGGGTACTACACCTACATTGTAATCGACCTCAATAATTTCTGAAAAATTTGGAGCACTTGTTCTTGAAGCTTCTAGCTTCAGTGAGTGGCGGCTGCGTTTTCGATCGATACAACTTTTTTTTTCTTTATACCGGTTAACAATGTACGGGACCGTAGAATGCGAAAACTTTACATTGCTTGCTATTTTTCGAAGAGAGTGACCCTCTTTTCTCAATTTTACGACCAACTCACGAATCGCGACCGAAATTTCCATTTCTGCGTATAACGCACTGACTGGTCTTTGGAATACTGAGAAAGGAAAATGATTTCGTCCACACAAAAGTAAGAGCATTTTTTACATTTACCTATATAATACGCCAATGAATAACAGAAGAACTGGAGCTTTATCGCATAGTGTACGAGAACTTTATTGACCATGAAATCTTGTGCGTGTAGGTTTTCTGTATATACGCGAGTCAAAATGTATAGCCTCCCCTGAACACTCGCAGGACCGATTTCTTTTTTAGTGCACAAGCCGCTAGCCTCCGTTGAACCTATATCCATTGAACCCCATATTTTGAGTTCAGTGCCACGAAGAGGCCTCCATTTGGTCCAGTGTAGCCTCTGTTAGTCCTCTCAAACCTCCTTTCGACCATCAGTTTCAGTGAAACGTGCCGAACACAGGCTTCCTTAACCTGCTTTCGACCTCAGGTCCGTTGCTTCGACCCCAGCTAACCTGCTTTCAGCCGAAATTCGATATCTCCGCCATCAACACTCCATTGTGGTCTGATCGGTAACCCGTTCGATGACGAAATAAATACGTTTTCGCTGAATGTCGGGTCCGGAGGATCTACAGTGCGCCTACAGTAGGCTGAATGAAGGGTACAGAGGGTATACCGTGCGTCTACAGTAGCCCGAAAGGGGGGGGGGGCAGTAGCTTCTGCGGGAGCGCCCGAAATAGGCCCACCTGGGGTTTCACAGGTTCAGTTGCGCTCTGTATTGGCCATCTTTGAGTGACAATATCCTGTGTCTGCCATTCGGGAGGTTCATCGGAGGCCCTAAAATATTGGTATTCCAAACATTGTACCCTCGTTTAGGTACCTCATAAACCACTAATGCCGATCTCTGCTTGGGGATGGAGACCTTTATTTTGCGGGCTGAACGCAGCTTGAAAATTTTGACTCGGGTTTGCCGATGATATACCAATAATTCCATGCTTTCTCTATGTAGAAAACACTAAGCACTGGTGAATGAAAATAATGTAAATACACGGAGAGAATTAAATGTTAAAAATTACCGTGCAGTAACAGTAACCAGATGACAACCCTGAAACTTCGCTTATTATTACTGAGTAAAACACAGATTTTCACGAAAATAAAATAAAATTTCTTCTTCAGATAGAAAATTTTACCAGATTTTCTAGTAAATTTTGATGTGTAACAAAATACGCAAAACTTAAATTTAAAAAATATATAATATCAGCGAAATTTTACTGTGCATTTTATTATTTTATGCCTTTCAAAAATGTCTATAAAAAAGTATCGTCTTTATAACATTTATTTTAAGATTTATTATAAAATTTAATGAGTGTTATAGGAAAATGTATTGTGCTCTCGGTAAAAATTATCGTGCGCGCTACCCTTCTTGTATAGTAAAATTTTAGCTACGTATTTGAAATATTCTGTAACGTAAGTTAAAAAAACTTGTCGCATACGAATTATTATGCTTTTCTCACTTGTCACCACATTGAAATATATCACGGTAATTTTTACCGTGAAATTCACGACAAAAATTACTTTTTAATTCTCTCCGTGTACATATCACGGTTAAGTCTTTTCTTAAAATCGTCAACTAGTAAGGTCGTTGAATCGTGCTACATGGAAACTTTTTTGACCCACTGTATCTACGCAGAAAGAATCTCAATATTACGTTTGATCATCAACTTTGCACGATTGCACTGATGGGCCTCATAAAATATGAAATTCTCTCCAAGATCAGAAAATACACCAGAATATTCGCGCTGAGGAAAAGAATAATTTTCCCTTTGTTCCCTCATTATTTCTCCGTATTCCCCGGTGAAACTTGCGAAGCAGCATTTTCTCAATCTTCAGCTTGCGAGTGAGAGAAATTTCACAAAGACAAGAAATCATCGCACAGCTGTGCTTGGAAGGGACTGTAAAAGTCTAATGTTCGGAAGAGCTTGAGTCTGGACGTGTGGAAAATGGGAATTCCTGACGGAAGCAACGTCTGGGAGTAACAAAAAACATATTGTAAAGTATCGTTGTATCTTTTTTTTTGCTTGAACCTTCAGCCGTATCGTCCATAGGCAAACCTATTTTTGTCTCGGCTTCGTCGCCTCTTTCTTTTTCCTTCCAGAGAACGATGGAAAATCCTTGGAGTCGTCGCGCCACTGAGTCCAATGCTTCGCAGGCGATAGATAAAGAATTATCTGTTCGCGTGGGTAAAGGGTCACGTCTTTCAAAGGGATCTTCATCGCTCTCGCTCTCTCTCTCTCGCTCTTTCTCTCTCTCTCTCTCTCTCTCTCTCTCTCTCTCTCTCTCTCTCTCTCTTTCTCTCTCTCTCTCTTTCCCGCACTAATACAAAGCAATCTTTCTCTACTTCTCACTGTCGTTCCAATGAGAATTGAAATTGATTGACCGATCGGCTTACGTCTTTCGCCATTTTTATCTCTTTTCCCGTCCATGAGCTTCGCGATAAAGCCCATGACAAAAGTCTCCTGCCACGATGTCTCTTGTTCTCCCTTCGGCTTCGCCTCCTCTATTCTCATTGTCGATTCTCCGTTCTCTCGTGTAATTACATCCTATAGACAAACAAAGTGGCATCGAAGATTTCTTGGCTTCGACAACGGACCTACGAGTCGACCAAGCCCTCTGCTTTATTCTTCGCCTACCTCTTCTTCTACTTCGTTTTCCCATTCCTTGTCCCGCTGACAACAGGACTCGATTTCTAATGCAAATACCTTGGGCTTGAGCGATTTAATCTAATTCCTGTACAACCTGAAATGTATATGAATGCGAGGTCCAACGTGAACTCCGGAATAAATCCCCTCCGCCGAGCCTCGTCTCTTGTCTCGATCCAACCGAGTCCTCTTTCTTCCTCGGGGAGCCTCATCCCCTAGACATATTTCGTAGAGCACGTCTATTCCCATGACCTTGTTTCGGCTTCTCAACACCAAAGGAATTCCCCCCCCCCCCCCTCACTCTCTCGGTTTCCTTCATACCCCTACTCGCCTTTATACCGGTACACGAATTTCCCTGACTAAGCAATTTGCCGGGATAACGAAAACAATAAGGGACAAGTGAGAAGCGACAAATGTTTCTACAATGGCATGATAGATTCTAGAAATAAATTCACTCTTCGAAACATTCATTTTCAGTGAGATCATTTTGAAATGGAAGTTTCCTTCAGAAGTTCCACTATTCGTCTCCATAATAACGTAGACTTTCAAAGTGATTTTTTTCTAAATGCAAAGTGGCACATCTGAGATCCTTCGATACCGAAATTTTAGCCAATTTAACCATTTTTGCTATCTGAGAATCGTCGTTCGCAATTTCCTGCTTTTCACATATGAATTCATAAGGAACTCCGCAAAATTACAAATACTTATAACCATAAACATTCATCAATTTTAAATGAAACTAGAGTAGACTTGCCTAAATCATACCTGCACCTGAATTGTACTTCGCACATCACTCAGCATTATCAATAGATGTAAATCAAATTATTAGTCAACCAAGTTGAATAGCGGAAATTACAAACAATTGCTACCAATCTTTCGGCGAAGATTCAAAGTAAATTTATACATACCCGTGCGGAAAATTGGCAGGGCATCCCTAATACAATTCGGGGCCTTCAAGGAATTATTTGTGGATTCCATAGGAGGATTTTCCGTAAAAGAACCGGACCGGGCCCCTATTAGGTAATGGTAGGATAGATAGGTTGACTAAAACTATGGTGTAAGTCCGGAAACCAAGTAAAGGCCTTTAAGGGGTGTAGTTATAGATTCCCTAGTAGCGATTCCCCCAATACTACTAGATTTTGCTATTATGGGAGCAAATCAGTATATATTGCTTGACTAAAGAATTTGTGGCATAATAAGTATGGAGATCGAGTAAATATAATAATAAAACTATGCGTTTAGTAGACGAGCTGTGATGCCTTGAACCAACACGCATGCAGTGCGTTCATTGGAACAACGCGGCATCAAACATGTCAAAATATGCGATAGAATTCTAAACCTCAAATGTATTGAAATAACACATTTCTTTTTCACATTGCACACACACGCACGTACGCATATGGCTGCAATAATTTGTTATGAGGGACCGTTAAGGCAATTTTAAGGGCCCCGGTTATTTTTCCTTCAATGGCTCTCGGAAGCAAAGTGTTACCGGCCACTGATGGCCCATGTGGGCTTCCAGACTAGGGCCTTAAGGCCATATGTCACACGTTCAGTCGGTAAAAATCCTACTACCAAGTTTTCTCCTAGACGGATCATATTTCGGCCAAAAGAAGAGAAAGCGGTTGTTCGTCGTTCAACAGAGCGGAACGTGTTTCTTTTCTTTTTTCCCAAAAATTAACCGTTTCAGAAATCATTGGGAATCTGCAAATTAGCTATCTCTCTCGCACTCATGGCCCCGCGGTCGGTGTGACACTTGGCCTTAATAAAGTTAGGGGAAATTAAGACGGGCCCGATCAAAGCCCGAACCCAATTTCCGCACGGGTATAAAACAGTTTTGTGACTGTCTGATATATAGACAACGCACAGCCTGAACCGCTTAAGATAGAAACATGAAATTTGGAAGATATGTTCCTTAGAATGTATAGAAGTGCACTTAGAAAGGATTTTTCGAAAATCAACTCTTAAGGGGGTGAAATCGGGTATAAAAGTTTGTATTTAAAATTGTATTCCTTGCGTGTATCAACTCGAAACTTGGTATAAATATTCTTCAAAACTAATAATGAAACGCATATTTCAGGATTTTTTAAAACAATCCCTAATTAAGCGTGCAACGAGGTGTTAAAGTTTGTATGAAAAAATCTGATTTCCTGCTTTTTATTTCAATGGGATCCAGAAGATATATTCCTTAAGGGGCGTAGGTTCACTAAGAAAGTATTTTCGAAAATCAACCCCTGAAAGGATGAAATGGGATGTAAAAGTTTCTATGGAAAATTGTATTTCTTGCGTGTATCAACTTGAAACTCGGTATAAATATTCTTCAAAACAAATAATAAAACGCATATTTTAGAAGTTTTCAAAACGACCTCTAATAAGGGGTGCAACTGGTAATGAAGTTTCTATGGGCCTAATTGCACGCGGGTGAAACCGCGGGCGGAAGCTAGTATTGTATAATTCATTACCGAATTTCGTGGTACGTACAGAAAAGTATCTCGTCATTCTGAAGGATGGCAAAAATTTTGATAAGTAGAAAAACCGCGTTTCCGTTTCGTGTCGTGATACCTTGCTCTCGGATGTTGAGCCTTATTCGTACCAATAGGGTTATCTTAAATCATACCAGTATTTTTCATTAATAAATGTACGCTAATGTTAGGTAGACTTACATTTGGGTAACTTCATTAATATTGTATGGAACATTAACAAAGTCTGGCTCGATTACGAAACAATATTCCCAGATTGTTGCTTCCAAATATCTCTTGAACTATGTGCACGATATGCGTGCGTCAGCGATTTATTCATTTTAAGTTCGCGTTATTCAAAGGAAACTAATCCATTGACTGATAACACTAAGCGTTTTTTGCTTAGAATGGAAGGTTTTGCAAGTAACAACAAAATTCCTTGGAATATGTGATTTAGGTAAGGCCATCTTATATGTTCAAATTGAAATACAATCATTTTCAACCTCACTTCGACCATACACTCGACTACTTTGTCCCATATTGTTCGACAACACCGACATTCATATCGCTAAAGCGCATGCAATCTTGACTCACAGAGTGATGAACAATGGTACCTTCTGAGCCTAAGTCTTGAAGAGACAAGAAAGGAAATAACAGCAGGAGGACACAGATATGACCTAAAAGGGATTGGGACATAGACTGATGAGATGGTTCGAAACGAAGCTCGGTGACACTGGCAGCGCGCGGTAAAATAGAAATAGCGACGCTGCCTTCAGTCGTATACAAATCAAGGAAAGTATGTATGCTTTGCTTTTCATCTGGAGATAGAAAACAAACCACCGTCTCGCGAATCCCAACAAAACATGTCAAGTTGTCTCAAGCAATGCAAACATGAGTTACACAAAATTTGAAACACAGATGTTTATCCAAATATGTTCGTATGTGCATCCGTGTACTTATTTGAGCATTTGTGCGTGTACAGCAAAGGTAATGCCACAACAAGGTAGGCTGGTGACACACCAGGAACACAATTTTAGTTAGTTTCCCGCTTCAGTAGCTTTCGCTTTCCTTTCTTAGCCTCATACCATCATTTTCTTACACTGCCAGGCATCCTCCTACCCTCATCAGACAAACCTGCTCCCTCTCCTCTCTCTCTCTCTCTCTGACATCTTCGCCCCCTATGTGTGCTTATTACCATCCTTCAGCCTCCAAATAATTATACGTTTCAAGAACAACGAGCAATATACAACCGCTCTGACTGCGTCACGACAACGTGTTTTGATTGCTTTCCATTTTCGTCTGATAAATAGGGCCAGTGAATGAGGATTCCAGATGATTGAGAGACTCGTCAGTGCCTTTTATCTTTGCTCATCAATTTGCCAATCCGTTTACAATTTGCTCATCTGGGATGGAGAATTTTACAGGCAATGCTAGCACTGATAGAGGTTTAAGGAAGGACACCACGGTAACGGGCCGGAAAAAGATCGTTTTTCCGATTGTTTTTTGTCTACTAGATTATTTATTTGAAATTTTGAAAAAGATATGTTATTAAGCATACAATGAACTTATTTCGTGTACATGTTTACTTTAAAAAATATCAAATTAAAAACGTTATTGAGGTATAATAAAACTTTTGTAGAAAAAATGTGGTCCAACGGCCGGATCGATAACTTGACAATGGTTGGTCTAAAAAATAAAAATGAAAACGTTTTATAATGTATATAAATGTAGTTCTCATTGTGCGTAGCCATTCAAAAAAAATCACGAAATGGCGGGTGTTAAAAAAAGTGTAATTTTGGCGAAATTTTTCTTATATTCGGGGGCTTAGAAAATACTAAATAAAAAAACGGCTACATACAATGATAGCTACGCCAAATACGGAAATTTTGTTTTTGTTTTAAATTGGAAATCAGACAATTATAGCTAGAGTTATGATTCCGGGCAAGTCGAGAAAAGCCGTTTCGAAAAAAAAAAGCGATTGAAAGTTTTATTATATGTAAATCGTAATTAGTATTAAAAAATCGTAAAAAAATGGTTTGTATAAAAAATTCATAAAAAAATGGTCGGTATAAAAAATTCGCACATAAATTGTAATTTTGATATTTACCAAATTTTGTTGATGTCGAGTCCATAAGATGGATCTTCTTCACCATCATCGTCCTTGTCGCCACTTTTGTTTTTTTTTTTTAATTTTTGGAGTGTCGTCAGCACAGAGGTTGCGCTACATACGATGCTTATCCTTGTCAAAACAGTAGTCGTATAGAGTAGGTCCAACCCTTATTCCTAGCATCTCATATATTTTTAAAGTTGCCATACTTCCTTCGTTGAATATTATTGTTGCAATAATATTCAACGAGTCCGTCGGCACACCTCTCCAAGAATTCATCCTTCGATAGGTCTTCGTAAGTAAAAAAAAAAATGTTTCACAATAGAATCAATCTATTGTGAAGAATACGACTGACTGCCTAGCGCAGGACCGTCAGTCGTGTTCGGTTGCGCTACCTGCTCTCACTAAATAATCTGTAACTCGGTCAATTTTCAATATTTCACTTTTGAACAAAAAATATTCAAAATTTTCGTCGAACATAAAAACTGAATTCGCGTAGGATGTTTGACAGCTAAGCGTTCACTAGGTGGCGTTCGTATCTGAGCTCAGTGCTACCAGCTACTGAGAACTAAATTGCGCGTTTGCCACATTTCACCTTGGTTGATAACTCATTTGCGATGTAAATAAATAAAAAATGACTAATAACTTTTCTAAAGAGACAATTATATGCATTCCGCATATTTTTTAGCTGAAACTTGTTTGTTTTACATAACCGGAAATTTGATCATTCGAAGTCTGCAGCCATTACATGCGCCCATGTTTAATCTGCGGCCTCTCCTTGCGGCCTGCTCCGCAAAGACCCTGACCAACCTCCTTAACGCGAATAAATCATTTTTTCGAAGTTAACCCTCAATAAGAAGTTTATACAAAACAACGTAGATGCTTAAAGTATAACCTTCTTATCATAGGGTCGGTACGGGCAAGTTGAGCAGTCAGGTAAGTTAGGGCAATCGAAATATCTGGACAACTAAGCACCGCACGCGGGTGCATCAAATGACGGAAAGAACGGAATGGGGAACGGGAACTTATCACGCCATCGCCCGTTGCCATGCAGCGCACAAGACGGTAATACGGGACGTTTCATTATTTTTGCACCCAAAAGTAAAAAAAAACGTGATTGAAAGATTTTCTTCTACAATTGTATGAAAAAAAAATGTCAAAGTTCATTGCAATTAATGTTAATGTTTGAAAGCCTAACAAATGAAGAAGCAACTGTCGGTTTATTACTGCACTGTACCAAATCATGTTTCATACGTCTGATTTTTTTCATGCATTTCTTACTTTGCCCAATTTACCTCATACTCATCCTCAACGTACCCCACTATTGGGGCAGGCGGAGAAAATATGGTCTTAGTCAATTGAGAGCGATTATCTGTAAAACAATAAGGATAACAGGAAGTTCGTCTACATATTTTTTTCGCAGATAAATTTCCTATTAACCAAAGTAAGTTTCATTTTTATACGGCAGACTATTAAGCAATTGCAGGGCGATAATTCCAAACTTGTTCAACACACCCCTCCCTACTCTATACAAGCAATATTTTGGTATAATCGAATAGAAACATCGTTGCTGCAAACAAAAATATGTTAAATGTAAATTTCCTCAAGATCCAATTGTGTCGGCCTTGCATAAAAATCTGTACTTGCATGCGAATGCATACAAAAAGTATTT
>OZ010714.1:17633962-17700962 GCA_963932345.1 Ophion ventricosus
ATTCATATGATGACCGTATCGGACGCTTGAATATTTCTTCAGTTAGAAATTAACTGCTGTAGTCATTAAACAACCGATAGGACATGAACAGTGAAAAAAATGGCTTCGGCAGACTAAATCCGTAATTGAGAGATGCCAACAAATTATTCATTGAAAAAGTTAAATTTTGGTTATTTTAAGAGTCATTTATTCCATCGAACTAATAAATACTCGGTATAATCAAATATTTTAGTGTTTACCGTGCAGAAATTTGTCGGGGAGTCGCCAGATCCTACCACATCCCTATAGGGATTTAATAGGGATGCCACACGTAGAGAGGAGTCATTGAAATCCAATCGGATTCCTCGATATTTCCCGAATGGAGTCCTTTGAAAATTTTTCGTTTGAAATTCTCAACCGGAATTTGTCGGATCTCCCAAAAAAAAGTATCCTTTTGTGATCCCGTGCCCAAATTTGTTGGGGAGTCCCAAAATGGACCTCTCTATAGGGATTTGTTAGGGGCACTGCACACAGGGAGTCCTCGATCTAATTGGATTCTGCGTTGTTTCCCGACAAACCGCGTTTGAGAATTCTTACCATGTTCGAATCGAAAATATGTGAAAAGTCACAAAAAAAAACTTGGCGTCTCGAAACATAACCTGCACGCTTCGTGAGTATGTACATGTGTGATGATATTATGTCGAAGTGCAGTGAAATAAATAACAAGCGATAATTATAGTGAATTTTTATTGATGTAATACCAATTGATTTTTGAGATATACTTTTTAAGGCAGAACACCACTGTGACCCCCTGTTTTTTTGCCATTTTTCAAGAATTTTTTTTTGTGAGAAAAAAAAGAGATATTCGAAAAAATTTTTTTTGTTTTGTTCGTTGTTTATTGAAGATACATAAAAAAAAATTTCAAATTTTTCACGCCCCATGGTGACGCTGGGGAAGCTCCCGCGTCAGGTACTGTTGCCTCTGCAGTGGTTCGCGGCACGCAGCAGAACTCTCTTCAAAGTCGATCTAAAAAAAAATACCGAGTGTTTTCATTAATAATATGATATTTTGAAGAGAAGTACACAGGGCTTGAAAAAATATTGATTTTTAAAAAATAGACACGCTTTTGAAATTAAAGGACGATTTTCGAGCAAAATTTCTCGTCGAAAATAGGCTATAACTTTTTTTATTATTGAGATATGGAAAAAATCCTATGTACTTCTTTAGATAATCTAGTTTTATTGATGCAGTCCAAATTTGAAGTCGATCGGATAAAAATTGCTCGAGTTCTGCTGCGTGCCGCACTCAAAAAAGTGGTTTTGAGAAAAACGCGTTCAAAGTTTTAGGTTTGTTAATTTATGCGATAAATTGGAAAAAAAAATGTTTACCTTTAATCAGTGATGCCGGCACCATATAGCTGGCCTTCAAGAAGCAAATGATTGTCCCTAGCATCTTTTCTCGAACTTGTAGAGGCTCTTCTTGCCTCTTTTGCAGCGTCTGTGAGCGAGCGCTCCGCCAGCTCGATCCGCGCTGCGTCGGTTTCAACGCAAAAATTGAAACAATTTGGGCCGATAGTTATCCCCAACGTCTCCAAAACTTTCATGAGGCTTCTCAGGCCATTATTGAATAATAATACCGCGATATCAGCTGCAATATCGACGATTTTTTTGCTCCCGGACTGACACTTGGGGGCTATTGCCCAAACTGATTTGTTGTAGCTTTCGTTGTTGTTTTGCGTGAAGCCGACCAAACAACGCTGCAGCAAATCGTCTCTGCTCAAATTTTCGAAGACTGGCGTAATTGCCGGGACCCCGAGCGTCACGGAGCGCTGCACCGCTCCACAAAATATTCAATATCTCCGAAAATAATTATTTTTTCGACCACGGTCCAACGGCATCTTAATCTTAAATGTATTTTAGATTTTTCTAGATGGTTTTCAAAAAATCGATTTTTTTAAGCCGTCACAGTGGTGTTGTCCCTTAAAGCGATTTATACTTTATTTAAATAAGATTCAGATTTTTTTAAGATCCACTCATTTTGTATATCTATATATTTTGTTTATAAAATCTAACGTACAGAATGCGATGGGATCCATCAAGAATCGTATTGGATTCTGTTCGATAATATGGAAATCCTTTAGGATTCAAATTGGATTCGTACAGTGGATTCCAATAGGGAATTCCGACTAGTATATCGAATGGGATGATTAGGGGTCCAATGTGATGAACCATTGGATCCCTAGGATAATTTCTGCACGAGTTCATCTTAATATCACGTTGACTACTCGTGCGGAAAATTGGCAGGGTATACCTAATACAATTCAGGGCCTTCAATGGATTATTTGTGGATTCCATAGTAAGGTTTTCCGTAAGAGAACCGGAGCAAGCCCCTATTAGATAATGGTAGGGTAGGTAGGTTGGATAAAACTATGGTCTAATTTTGGAGACCAAGTAAAGGCATTTAAGGGGTGTAGTTGTAGATTCCTTAGTAGCGATTCCCCCAATACTACTAGACTTTGCTATTATAGAGGCAAATCAGTATAAATTGCTTGACTGAAGGATTTGTTACATAATAATTATCGAGATCGATTAAATATAATAGTTAAACTATGCGTTTAGTAGACGAGCTGTGATGCCTTGAATCAACATACATGCAGTGCGTTCATTGGAACAACGCGGGATCAAACGTGTCAAAATATGCGAACAGAATTCTAAGCCTGAAATGTATTGAAATAACACATTTCTTGTTCACAATGCACACACACGCACGTACGCATATGGCTACAATAATTTGTTATGAGGCACCGTTGAGGCAATTTTAAAGGCCCTGGTTATTTTGCCTTCAATGGCCCTCGGTAGGAAAGTGTGACCGGCCACTGATGGCCCATATGAGGCTTCCAGGCTAGAGTCTTAATAAAGTTAGGAAAAATTAAGATGGGCCCGATCAAAGCACGAACTCAATTTCCGCACGGGTAACCGTGAATCCACAATTTCGTTGATTCCAGTGATTTTTTTCTCAGACTATTGCTAATTTCTAGAATACATTTTTTCAACATCCTCTTGACTTTTGTACTGTAGAAATATTGTCCTATAGTGAGATTCTCAAGGAAGGGTCCAATAATTTTGTCTCAAGCTATAATCGTACGACTTTCTTTATTTGATGACGAAATAATTTATCGGTGCTACAATCTCCACGCATCGATTTCATAGATAGCATTACACAACTATACGGTCCGGGGATTCCACACTCTAGAATTCGCTTTCATCGTCTCTCGCATTCTCTTACTGTCTCACATGTCGGCCTGTGACTTTGTCCACCTCCGCTTTCTTCTTCCGCCACCCACGTCATTCACACTTCAAGGAAGCTGATTGAAAAAAACTAGAAGGTATACAGATGTACCAGCACAAGGAATGCACAACACGACTTGGTATTTTTCTCATATACGTTATACGCCGTCACCCTTTCGTATTTCTTCCTCTCCTTTCAAACCAACCCTCTCTTCGAACACCGTTTCCATTTTCTCGGCGTTGTTTTCCACCTATCTAGCATTGTGCAAGAGCGAGAGTGGCTAAAATTGTCGCGGGTTTCTGAATAGCGATGGGAAACTGTAATTTGCGACTGCGGAACACACACCTGCCTATCGCTGGTAAGCATTAAATCAATGCCAAACGGAACGGCTTAGGAGATCGGCTTATACATGCGCGGTAAAAGTCCGCCTGAACGTGCAACATCCGAGAAAGGAATATATTGGAAGATTTATATGCATATATATGTGTATACACATTCATAGGAGTTTCTATATGCCGTTTTACCAATAAACGAAAGGGCACAACTGCTATACCTTCAACGCTTATACATCAAGTGAGTCAAAGCTTTTCCTTTCTCACCGGTTGACATAAACGTGAATATATTTTTGTAACCGTACCTTGTTTGCCTCTGTGCATATCACACATTCGTATTGTTACGGAGTACTTTTATTCCTAGAAGGGAAAAAAAGTCTGTCATTTTCCAACCCTTTGGCATTCTCGCTCTTTCCGTCTAGCGTAATTTTATTTTTCATTCTCTCGTATGTACGTAGCGACATTCGGATCGTGCAAAAAGAATGTATTCGTTCTATGTTCGTATATTAATGGTTGTTGCATTTTTAGTTCCAAGGGTTTGTGACGTACGGCGATTTTCCGAAAGCAGGGACGCACCGATTCACAGTCGCACGAATCTAGGGTCATGGCAAACGCTAGAGCAGTATAGCCTTGTATTCGAAAGTTCAAGTCGAGGGTCGACAAAATTAAATGGCGACGAAGCGAGGACATTTTTTTTCTCTCTGCTCAGTCGTCATTTTGCCTTCTGAGCTGAACATAAATGAAGAAATTACGAAAAAAAATTGTACGTCGTTTGGAAAGCAAAGTTTTTATGAGCAAGGTACAAGGGATGAAAAGGTCGCTTTTAGCACAGGCATAACGTGTGCATACACACACACACACGCATTACTATATACGTAGAATCTTTCTTCACGCCGTGTCCTTGAATTATGCCCTTTGAAGCGTTTCTCCACAGACGTGAAGAGAGCGGAATTCCCCGAGGCAAGTTCCGTCAGTTTCAAAGGGGTTGGTACGGAGGGTTGAGTGGAGTTTTAGACCCGAGACCGAGCTTTTGAATTCCATCGCACGGGGAAAGCATCGCACTCCGCGATTGCATCAATATTAGAGAAACGACAAAGTCGCGGGGAGCATTTTAGCTGTCCGTTCCTTTCGTAGTACACTCACCCTCGCCGTTCATCCAATCATCGAGGAAACGTGTGAGTGAGTGAGCGCGGAAAAAAGGGGGCGAGGGTTGAAAAGAGAAGGAGAAGAAAAAACAAAAATAAGCTCAGCACGCGAAACGACGCTTCTCGCACGTTCTTTGAGTTTGCCCTCGTTTGGAGGACGGCAATGACACTTAATATCAAGCACGAAATGAGCTTAATGAGAGCTTGTCTCTCAGTGTGCGCGGGGAGACGTGAGAAACGAATAAGAAAATTGCTAGCGAGGCAGAGAGACGATGGAACAAGGCAACGAAAAAGGTGCAAACTCGACGCTCGAAGCTCTCCAACGAACCGCTAAGGGTCGAAGAAATTGTCTCCACGTTAGGACACGAAGCGGCCAAATTCGAGGGCAGATTTTCTTTGCTTCTGTTTTTTGACATCCCCCTCTCTCTTTTTCTCTGCCCATGCCTTCTCTCTCTCTCTCTCTCTCTCTCTCTCTCTCTCTCTCTCTCTCTCTCTCTCTCTCTACCCCTGTCTCTCTCATTTAACCAGCCTTCCATTTATCCTCCATCTCGGCGTCACCGTGCTCGGCTGTTTATTTCTTTGCTACCCCTTCGAGGCCACTTCAAGTCAACCACTTGGCAGGCGTTCAGGAAAGAGGAAAAAAGTTTTACCGAAAGCTCGTTACACTTAGCTCGACGTCAAGTTTAACCGCCGTTTTGGGAGCATTTTTTTCTAAGCCATGTTTGCGCGATGCTTTCTTCGTTTTATTTTATTTATTTAATCTTTCGAATGATCAGATAAAAAATTCGAGCATTGTTTCAATTGTCAAGTTCACTTCTGCAATGGAACATTTTAGCATGAGGCAACTGTAAATCATTTTCGCTAATATGGTAAAAAAAGAGTCCGAAGATTTTATTTAATTTTCACCCATGGAAAAAACCATTTTCGGCCATAGTTAAAGGATGTCTCAAAATGACCTGACTTTTTAATTTATTAATAGAACGTATTATTTATTTGAAAAGTATGAATATTTTTATTTTAATATAAGGTAGAAACATGGAAGTTGTGTGTGGAATACAATATATCTATCTATCTATCTATCTATATATATAACAGGCAAAGTCCTGACTGACTGATTGACTGACTGACTCATCATCGCCCAACCTAAACCGCTAAAGGTAGAAACGTGAAGTTTGGAGAGGGTGTTGATTTTATATTAGAGGCATCGTTTAAGAAGGGATTTCTCGAAATTCAACCCCTAAGGGGGTGAAAGGGGGTGGCAAAGTTTGTATGGAAAATTACATTCCTTGCGTATATCAACTTGAAACTTGGAACATAAGTACCTTAGAAGGTGTAGAAGTGCACTAAGAAGGGATTTTTCGAAAATCCTCTCTTAAGGGGGTGAAATGGGGTGTAAAAGTTTGTACGAGAAATGATATTCCTTGCGTGTAGCAACTTGAAATTTGAAATATATATTCCTTAGAAGGTGTAGAGGTGCATTAAAAAAAGATATTTCGAAAATCAACTCTTAAGGGGCTGAAATGGAGTGTAAAAAGTTGTATGAAAAATTTTCCTTGCGTGTATCAACTTGAAACTCGGTATAAATATTCTTCAAAACAAATAATAAAACGCATATTTTAGGAATTTTTAAAAGCCCTAACGCGGGGTCTACTTGTTATGAAGTTTCTATGGACCAAATTCTACGCGGGCGAAGCCGCGGGCGCACACTAGTATTCAATAAATTGCCGCCTCCTCCCTGTTTGCAAACGTTGACTTTTTTTGCGAAATTTCATTAATGGTGCGTCCAATTGCTTCCTTGAACTCCGGAATGGTCTGTGGATCATTGGCATACCTTTCAGAAAACCCTAAAGAAAGAAGTCCAATGGCGTCAAATCGCACGATCTTGGTGTCAAATTCACATAGTCGCGGTGCGAGATAACACGACTATGAAGCTTCTATGCGTTTGCTCAATCGTGTAATTCATTGCGTTTGCGTTTGCATTTGCATTTATATGCGTTGCTCGATCGTGTAATTCTCCATACTTCCTGATGCCAGTTGTCAAAGATTGGTACTTTATGTTCACGACAAAAACATGGCGCGAAATTAAAAATGTCAGGTCATTTTGAGCCACCCTTTACATACCTAGAAAATTGTAGAATAACATTCACGAGAGCTACACGTAGCAACATATGCGAGGCATTTTTACTCATCGGTGAATCTCTTGTTGTCTAACCTCCTGACGTTCTCGTATGACCCATACACAAATTCAGAACTTCCACGGTGATACGTTATTTTCATCATCCCTTGTCATTTTGATGACAATCACAATGCGCACGTGAGAGTAGCCGCTGTGTAGACGAACGACTTTCGCCAAAGTCAATTAAGGAAAAAGGTTTTTGCGACGCAAGCCGTCGTATTACGAGTGCATGCCTGGTGTACGAGGATCACATTTGTATTTGTACCTCTCGGGGACATATACGGAGCTTGTACGTGGGTCTGTGCTCATTCGCATCATCACTCCCGATGTCAAAAGGGATTGTGAGTGCAGTGGGAGGGAGCTTCTATGGGAATTTTATTGATGAGCTTTTATATAGCGTGCCCGAGATGCTAGAAAATGGCTCAGGCCTTTCTCCCCTCATACCCCCGTCTTCTATTTTTCGTCTAGTCGAGATAAGGTTTGCTCTACTGTTGCCAGACGCTCTCTCTCTCTCTCTCTCCCTCTCTCTCTCTCTCTCTCTCTCTCTCTCTTTCTCTCTCTCTCTCTCTCTCTCTTTCTCTCTCTCTCTCTCTCTCTCTCTCTCTCTCTCTCTCTCTCTCTCTCTCTCTCTCTATTTCTCCTGCGCTTTTTCCTCGACACTTTAAATGACATTCTGCCTCTTCCCACCCTATTCATTCCATAGATACAACTGAGCACAATCATCCCCTATAGAGCGGCAGCAACAGCAACTCTCATCTGCAATGGCGCAGAGAAAGGAGTACTTTTCAAACCATTACATATACTACCTGCTAATACTTGGCGTCACATATAGGGTGGGGCATTTAAAATTTTACAGAGCACTCAAACTATTGGTGATGTCTTCAATAAGACAGCAATAACGAGCGCGAATTTAATGTCGTTCGTGTGTTTGAAAATACACATCAAGTGTATTTGAATACTCTATAACACGCTTAAGTGCGTTGTTTTAAGTTGTGTATAGCATTTACATGTATTAATTCCTAAAATCACACACCTTACGAGTAACAAATAACACACGTGGATTTGCAATGTAAGGACAAAAAAAAGTAACGTTTCAAACTGTTATTCCCAATTGATGGTCGCTTACTGTTTCACGTCATTTCCAGCCCCAATCTATAATAATTGCATTTTTGAAATTCCATTGATCGAATATTTCTTTTCTCAGCAACGAAGTGTCTCTCTTTCTCGCTCTATGCATCGAGGTGAGAAAGCGTTTTTCAGATACTTGGAATTCACCGCTTCACCTCGCACCCTTTCTTTCAAGATTCAATAACCTCACACCTAAAGGTCCCTCGACGTGACAGTATTTTCACTTTTGATACATCATCCCTTGAGCTTAATTTTTTTTGTTTCGCCTGCTTGTCCAGGAGAAAACAAGAATGTCGGATGAATATTTAAAATTTGTGGTTCTTTTTTGTCTGAACTCGCGAGCACGGTTTGCGCGTGTCTCGGGGGATGCCGTACATCTCATATGAGCGAAGGTCGCTCCGGGATCTATAAGCGGCTTAAAACTTCGTGGTAGATGTATATGTTCGAAGCGTTTTCCACTTTTCCAGCCCCTCAATCTTTTTACACCGCCCTCTTTACGGCCATTGTCTTTGTGACTCGATGTTTACAGACGGCGCTATAGGGGACGCCTGAGCAAGGCAGGCTGAGATAATCGTCGCATACGCTCAATTACGTACTACTCCAATAT
The DNA here is from genome assembly GCA_963932345.1 of Ophion ventricosus. Lineage (NCBI taxonomy): Eukaryota > Metazoa > Arthropoda > Insecta > Hymenoptera > Ichneumonidae > Ophion > Ophion ventricosus. The sequence continues at coordinate 17,642,619 of OZ010714.1, forward strand.
GAACAAAAGTCTCAGAATACCCGGGAATTTGTCTGTTATTAAGGCTGTTAAGCCCGCCGTGTTAATGAGCGGGCTGAGATAGTTTTTTTTTCTGAACCACTGTAAAATTTTCAGTGTTTTAATCTGTCTGAAGATTTTTGTCGTGTTAGCTATTAAAGCGCTAGGCGCACCTATCCAATGGATGAAAATAAAGGAGTTGGGGAAATTAAATAAAGACAAAGGGTATCTTCTTGAAAGATTTGAATCGTAAAATATATATATATATACAAAGGGCATGTAGAGCAAGTTTGGAATTATCGCCCTGTAATTCCTCAACAGTCTGCCGTATAAAAATGAAACCTACTTTGGTCAATAGGAAATTTATCTGGGGAAAAAAGTCTGTAGACGAAATTCCTGTTATCCTTATTGTTTCACAGATAATCGCTCTCAAATGACTAAAGCCACATTTGCTCAACCTGCCCCGATAGTGGGATAAGTTGAGCATGAGTATGAGGTACGTTGGGTAAAGTAAGAATCGCATACAAAAATCAGACGTATGCAATATGATTCGGTGCAAAGCAGTATACACCAAGAGTTGCTTCTTAATTAGTTAGGTTTTGAAACATTAACATTAATTGCAATGAACTGTGAAATATTTTTTCTCATACAATGGTAGAAGAAAATCTTTCAATCACGTTTTTTTTTACTTTTGGATGCAAAAATAATGAAACGTCCGGTGTTACCGGCTTGTGCGCCGCATGGCAACGGGCAATGGCGTGATGTGTTACCCTCCCCCATACCACCTCTCTTTATGTTATTTAATGCACTCGGGTGCGGTGCTTAGTTTTCCAGATATTTCGATTGCTCCACTTATCCGACTGCTTAACATGCCCCTCCCTGCCCTATTGTTACACCAAAATTACGAATTTTATGAGGACGGTTACAATTTGGATACAATTGATTAGTATCGCAGATTCCTTTTGAAAATTAATTCAATCGATGGTTTAATACAGTTGAATATGATTACATGAAATACGGGGGGTCGTACTTACTGTTTAGTAAACTTGTAATTTGATATCGTGCTGATGCTAGACGTTCGGGTCTCCTCGAAGACATTGCCATCGTATTGCACTCACATACCCAAGTTAGAAGTTGGATTTTTGGTTGATTGAGAGTACAACCCTTCGTGGTCATACTGGGTAGAATAGACCCATCGATCAACTTTTGGCATAAATATATAATAATAGTTCCCGGCTTCGAATGGGACTGTATTCACCATCTTACCTGGAGTTTGAAGTATCTTTATACCATAAACTTTACCCTCTTCGCATGTCGGAATAAATACCTTTTTTGGAACACGCACTATGCTACTATTTTTTCCTAAAAGTAGCATATCTAAGGAGTATTACGTCCAAATTTGAGGTAAAAATTTTGAAAATTCACGGAACTATGATTTTTTGAGCGTCTTTTTTGCATTTTCACCTCTTTATGAAGTTTTTGTAACATGTCGCCATTTTATTTCTTATAAATCAATTTTTCGTGAATCATCTAGAAAGTTCAAAGCATGTTCCATAATTTCTTGAACCACTTCGGACCGATAGATTGGTCACAATACTTTTTTGAAAACTGACTGGGTAGAATCGACCCAAGTGTGACCACCGCAATTGAATTTAGATGTGTGACCACGAAGGGTTGATTGACTAAATAATTATTTCTATACACTACTAATGAGGTCTTATCGGCCTGCGAAGCATAATCAGACGCTTCACCTTAGTGCCTCGCTTAACCCTCGGGCAGTGATGCTTGATCGCGAAGAATGGAAAACGCGTATTCGGAACTAACTTGTAAGGACACGAAAAAATATTTACATTAGAGTACAGTGTGTCGAGGCCTCTGACGAGCTCTACTCAGTCCTAAGAATTGCGAAAAACTAACTAATTTGGCTACAACTCGATGGAGGGTTGCTTCTTGATTTTTATGTAAATCAGCCATTTCAATTGTCGCTGGGAAAGACATTTCGAAATGGGTATAGGACTGAGCGGCCGAAGCTTGTTCCGTGTCCTCGTTGAAAGTCAGCCGCATCGCAAGTTGTAAAGCATTGTGAAGAAATCAAAGTTGAAACTGCCAGAGTGGACTTTGGTTTCGAAATAAGGGTTCGAACGAGTTTACTTAGACGTGGAGAGGAAAATAAATTGGTATAAAACATATGAAAAGAGAAAAAAATAGAAAATAAGATACGGATATAACAAGGCCATGTATTACACGTTCCGACCACTTCGAAATTTTGAAACGCAATTTCAACCAAACAATACAAAAAATTGAGATAAAATTTACTGGGTATAGTTGCAACATAGTTGCAAAAAGAGATTGACAGTCAACAGTTTTCCAATTTTTGAAAAAAATCTTTACAGATTGTCATTACCATAGGATGAGTTGTGAATTATTAACTGATGAACATTTTAGGACCGTTAGGCTTTTGACAGTGAAAAAACACATTTAGAAGCGTTGGGTCAACTAATTCCATGGAAAAAAGACGGAGAAATTGGGGCTTAGAGTTTTTTTTTTACATAAAACTAGCAAAATTGTACAAACGAAGCTCAAAATATTATCGACAATCGCGAAAATCTAGTGCATCAGTTTTCCCACCGGCGCGATCCCGCATGTTGAACATCCACACAAATACACACACGACAAACGGACTTGCAGCAACCGTCACGTCGCCTATTGGGCCTCTTCTCTTCGCTGTAGTGTGAGTAGTAGACGGTTGCTGCGACATCTGGCGGTAGTTTGCAGCGGCTTGTAGCCAAAAACTACGAATTCTCCATCATGATCGCGTCGTAATTTCGCAGTATATGATACATGGCTTCAAGGATGTACCACACATAAATTCCCAGCCAAAAGTTTCATACGATGAGAGAACTTTGGTGCTTCGCAATCCGACAAAAATCCGTCAAATAATCAGAGATGTTTAACATGTTATGAAAATCGATTTCGTATAATAATAATTCTAAAAAGTTATCAACGAGTAATAATTCAACAACTAATAATTCAAATCGCTAATCATTATTATTCAGCAAATATGTAATTTAAAACAAACAAGAAACAAAAATCCTTAATATACGTATACGGAGAAGGAGGCACAAAATATTGGGTGAAGTAAAAAGTTCTAAGCGTTTTACGCTGGATGTCTTTAGTGAGTCATATCTCACGATGTATACATCGCATCGGGTCATACTATACGGCGATTTAAAGGTGATATTACGCTTCAAAAAAAGTTCTTTGATAGTTTTGTGTTTGGTGAAGCCAGTTGTGTGTTACAGCGTTCCAAAATGGAGGTAAAAAAAGAGAAAATTCGATACATTCTTCAGTACCACTACGACCAAGGTGAGCAGGCGGCCAAAAAAATTTGTGCTGTCTATGCACCCAATACAGTATCGAATGCAACAGCAAAGCGATGGTTCCAACGATTTCGTTCTGGTAATATGGACGTCGAAGATGAGGCACGCTCTGGTAGGCCAATCGTCGAAAATGTCGATAAAATCATGGAAATCATCGAGTCGGACCGGCATGTAAACACTTATTCCATTGTCCAGGAACTGAAGATTAGCCAGAAAACCGTTTGGAACCATTTGCATAAGGCTGGTCTCAAGAAGAAGCTCGATGTATGGGTGCCCCACGAATTGACGCAAAAGAACCTTTTGGACCGAATTGATGCCTGCGATTCTTTGCTGAAACGTAAAGAAATCGACCCATTTTTGAAGCGGATGGTGACTGGCGATGAAAAATGGGTCACATATGAGAACAACAGCCGAAAAAGATCGTGGTCCAATCGCGGTGAGCCGGCCCAAACGATCGCCAAGCCCGGACTAATGGCCAATAAGGTTTTGCTGTGTGTTTGGTGGGATTGGAAGGGAATCATCCACTATGAGTCGCTCCCATCGGGCCAAACACTCAATTCGGGCCTCTACTATCAACGACTGACCAGATTGAAGCAGGCGATCGACCAGAAGCGGCCAGAATTGGCCAATAGGAAGGGTGTTGTGTTCCACCAAGACGACGCCAGGCTGCACACATCTTTAACGACGCGCCAGAAGCTCCGAGAGCTTGGATGGGAGGTTCTATCACACCCGCCGTATGGTCCAGATCTGGCACCAAGCAATTATCACCTTTTCAAGCATTTGCAAAATTCTTAATGGTACAAAACTGGCCTTAAGAGAGGCTTGTGGAAATGAGCTGGTCAAGTTTTTTACCAATTGGGACGAGGACTCCTTCAATCGCGGAATTATGAAATTGCCTTCAAAATGGACAAAAGTTATCGAACAAAACGGCGCATATTTGATCTAAATCGGATAATCCTAACTATGTTAATTTCATCGTCGAAATAAAGTGAAAAAACGCTCAGAACTTTTTACTTCATCTAATACAAGTCGTCAATTTTTTTAAAGTTCATATCACGCTTTACATAAGAATTTATAGAATTTATTTATATGTCCATATGATAAATTCTCCAAATATATCTGGCACAATGCATTTTTTGCAACTACCGCAAACAAAAAATAAAAAAACAAGCAGCATATTTCCATGCTCAATCAAAATGCAAATGGACGGACTTTACTTCCATTTTCGAATTACTGTTCAATTAGTCGCTACTATTATAGCTTGAGATTCTCCGCCTGTACGTACAATATTTGCCTCCCTGTATTTCAGATGCTCTACAGGTAACTTATAGCGTGAACTAGCCAGGCTTGACGGAGAACAACAGCCTGAAGCATCGGAACAGTGTTCCATAGTTTGTGGTAGAGGTAAACTTTCGTTGCGCGCACTAGATTGCCAGGAGGCTTTAATACGTTATTGCGAATACCCCCTATGGACTCGTGGTAGAGCATATTCATATACAAACAATATGAGAGAGTACAACATATATATATACAGCCTTGCTCAAAAGTATTAGGCACCCTGTAAGTTTTCTATCCGAACAAAAACTTGAATATCTCGGCGAAAAAAAATCGTAAGCCAATTGACCAAAATGGGTTTTTTTTTGTATCCGGTACGTCATTTTAAACATGTCAGTTTTTCACGATTTTCGTACTTTGAAAAATGACGTGCTGGACTATGCAAAAAACTTATCTCACCATTTAGGGATAAGATCATTGAAAAGGACACCGTTAGCGTTAGTTTCATTTTTTTAAAAAAGCTTTTACGATTTTTTTCCGCAGACTTATCTAATTTTTTCTTGAAAAACGGGAGTTTTCCGAAAAGCCGATAGCAGCGTAACTTGAAAACTATGAGGTTTGGAATATTTAGTCTAAGGAGTAAAAACTTGTATTTTATTATTTTGGAGTAACTAAATTTTTTCCAAAATTTCTTTGTGTCGTTATTTGTGGTTGATAGTCGACGATTCGATTCATATCGACTACCATCTGATTCGTACAACGTAAAAATTCAATTATGTACTTTTTCTCCTCTTGATATTTTAATTAAAACATCTTTGTTTCAAAGTAACGGCAATAAATTAATGAGATAAATCGTCGACTATCAACCAAAAATAGCGATACAAAAATTTTTTTTTAAAAAATCTAAAAAAAAATTAGTGACTCCAAAATGACAAAATACAACTTTTTACTCCTTAGACTAAATATTCCAAACCTTTTGAAGTTTTGAAGTTACGCCGCACAATACCGGCTTTTCGGAAAACTGCCGTTTTTTTTTCAAGAAAAAACTAGATAACTTTGCGAAAAAAAATCGCAAAAACTTTTTTTTTTTAAACGAAACTAAAGCTAACGGTGTCCTTTTTAAAGATCTTATCACTAAATAGTGAGATCATTTTTTTCGAAATCCAGCACGCGATTTTGCATAGTACGAAAATCGCGAAAAAAAATAAAAGAGCAAAATGAAGCTGGCCTTGTCCGCTTTAAAACGCCCTTTGGTAAAGCGGTTTACGATTTTTTTTTGCCGAGATATTCAATTTTTTGTCCGGATAGAAAACTTACAGGGTGCATAATACTTTTGAGCAAGGCTGTATATCCACGCATATAATAAAATTGTATTTTATTGTATGCATTGTAAAATTGTCGGTTGCATAGTAATTTTTTTTATTTTTACAAAATATCTTTACTGACCGTCTACATTAACTAAGACAAGAAGAAAATACGTATTTTGAAAAAAAAAAATTCCGTCTGTCTGTACGTTTGTGGGTCCATAATAAGTCTACACACGAACAAACATAAACGCCATATCAAACCAGCAAACGGCAACAATAAACAAACATAAACAAATAAACAAAAACTCAAGCATAATGAGGCATGTGCGATAATGGAAGGATGGAAGGGCTAGAGGAAGAGTTTTTTGGGGAGTTAGGACCTCGCACGGTGAGGTAGTACAAACCCTTTTCGGTATGTTGTGTACATTTTCGACAATCCCGCTGAAAATTGTTTAAAAAATATATAATTAAGCAGTTATATTTGGTATCGAGAGAATTTCAACGCGGGTGAAGTCCAGGGCACAGCTAGTGTTTGTTAGGTTGGCGGATAACTAATGACCGAATTTTCTTGACATTTGCGAATTTTTGTAGAATCGTTTAAAAGCTTCGATGCTGCTAGGGCTTTGCCTACACAATGGAGGCAAGTAATAAATATAGACGGCAGTTATATTTTTGATAATCGATTATATTTGGTATGTGCATTAATGTAAAGGGATTTTTAAAAGATGGCGTAACTGGTACTATATCGCATCCGCCCATAATGTTACTAATGTGATGTCAAAGCATCATCACGTGGCTTTAGTTTTTAGTATGTGTTATTTTGCCGAAGTGTAAAAGATATTATTTTTTTGAGCGTTGAATAAGTCGAATTTTGTGCCAATAAAGCGGAAGTTGCGGGAAAGCTTTGATTTTTCGCTTCCATTTGAAGAAAAGTGCTGCTGAAAGTCAACGAATGCTGGTAATAGCTTGTGGTGATTATGCTCCATTGATTTCAACATGTGACTACTAGTTTCGATGCTATTAGCATCTGTTAAATGGCGATATGACATTTGGTGGCGGAAAATCAATAGAAAGATACATAGCCATAAGATAAAAGTATGTCATTTTTGTGAAAAACATAAATATCGGTGAAAATGAAATTCGCGAAGTTTTCCCCGCGTAAAAACAATCGCAAGAGCATTAAATGTGCTGTGAAAGATTGCGAAAGCACGTCCAGTAAGGAATTGGAAGTGCGTCCACAACTTTCCTATTGCAGAGAAACTTATTTTGCGAAAAGTGGAAAAACAGATTAATTAGAGGTTTGGATGAAAGCCGTGAAAATTAAAAAGGTGAATGCAGGCATGAAAGTGTGCTGTAAAGAAACTTTTGAAACTGAAATGAAAAGTTGGGAAACATTTATCAATAACTAAAAAAATGTTCACTGCCAAATAATGAAAGGTAATGAGAATGAGAGGTCAGACTTACAGATCGTAAAATAGTAACGTCGCAATGGTGTGCTTGCATTTTTCTCTCAACCCAGCTTTACAAGAGAAAATCATTTTAAATAATCAATCTCATGGGGATTATTTCGTAATTGAGACGTTGCAAACGCCTTGAAGCTGACAGAACCGGTATGGGAAACGCCACTAAGTTTACCACATTTTAAAATGTCACGGGCCTTCAAAATACATTCTCCTTCCACATAAATTGCGTTTAGCATTGGTACCAGCCCAATTACAAATTGCACTAATACTTGACTGTTTACGTTTCACAGCCCTCTTATCACAGCCCGCCGAAAAAGTTTGAAGATGAGGAAGTGGAGGCTTCACTCGATGAAGACCCGAGTCAAACGCAAGAAGAACGTTGCAGAATCATTAAATGTTGATCAACATCAAATGTTGTCAACAACGATTAATTCAATTGAGCCGAGCATTGAACGAAAAGAAGCCAAATAACGCGAAAAGACACGATACAGTGTTTTTACAGCACAAAAACGCTCGGCCTCATGTTGCGAAACCGGTCAAAGAAACGTTCAAAGCGCTTAACTGGGATGTCCTACCACACCCACCGTATTCTCCAGATATTGCTCCTTTCGATTACCATCCACGTCGATCGATGACTCATGGCTTGTCTGAGCAGCTTCCATGATTATGAGGAGACGAAAATGGGTCGATTTGTGGATAGCCTCTAGAGATGTCTCGTTATTTCAACGTGGAATCCACCTATTACCAGAAAGATGGGAAAAATTGGTGGCTAGCGTTGGACAATAATTTCAATGATCCGTTTGGAACCATTTTTTCAAAATGAAGCCGTATTTTTAACAACAGAAAATCTCTTAAGGGGACAGACCTTTTAGACGCCCGAAAATGAGTCATTTTTCATGAATTTTTTTAAAGGTGATAAAATAATCGCATGATTAAAAAAAATTTATATTGATCTTATTAGAACTTTCAAGTGTAAAATGTTTTGTTTTTTTTTTTAAACAAAATAAAATGGCGGCGTCATAAGGTATTCCTTTAGGCGTCGTTTGCGTGCTATCGAAAAGTGCTCTATTTGTGTGATTTTTTCTATTGATCTGAAACTGAAATCGAAATTTGTTTTCGATTATTGACATGTGTAGGGAAAGGATATACCTATAAAAATATTTAAAAAGTATAAAATTAAAAATTAAGTAGGCTTTTAAATCAAATTTTCATATTTTTGACCATTTTCTCGACAATTTTTACCCTAAAAAGGTAATTTATTTACGCAATAACCTTAAAACTTTAGGTATATTCTTCCGATAATGTTATAGTGAGAAACCTCCCAAAATTTCAGCCAAATCAATCAATAACTTTTTGAGCTATAACATGAGCAGTTTTTGAAAATGCAGCTTCGAGATAATCGCATTCAAAGTTCCCCTAGTTCACAGCATGCGGTCCCGGCGCGTTCTCGACTATGTGCTATAACTTCTTACATGTTTCATATTTCGATTTTTCAATTTTCCAGTATACTCTCAATTTTACTTTCGAAATATGTAAAAAAATCGACTTTTTGAACATTGTAAAGGGTTTTCCCCCCCTTAAAATGAATGCACACTCCTAATAATTATTCAATTTAAAAATAGATTTTCCATACACTCGCCCACTACTGATGTGCCAACCTAATATATATATTTATATATCAACAGGCGAAAACGAAGATCCAACGGAAAATCAAATTGATCAATGTTTCCACTAGTATACGGCTTTTTTCTATACACACTTCCTCCCTCTGCTCAAGTGAAACTCTCGGCTTCTTCCGTAGCAGTGTTTCACTCTTATATAAATTCTTCTTACACGGCTTTCAAAAGTATTGTCTTGGAGGGGAAAGATGTACGAAAGGCTGAAGTGATATAGCAACGTACACCCAAGTTATAGAGAATAGTTGGATAGTTTGACGATCCGAAGTAGTTAACGTCAGAGTTTCGTCGTACTTTCTCACCCCTATCCATATATACTGTTCCTAAAATGGATCTACAAAGTAGTGTCGTATACAAACACTTATACACAAATACATACATGCATACGCGCATGTAATGCACATACACGCACACGGAAACACACGTATATAATGAGTTTGAAATCCGCCATCCAGGGCACAGCGTTCGACTAGTTTCTGTCGCACTGCGCAGCAGAGTCAAAATTACTTTCTCCTAACCCTGGCGAACGAGAGAAATGAAATGCGGTGGGAACCAAAGGTAAAAAAAACAATTTATTTAATGGTTATTGGGCCCATTTTCGTTGCAATTAATTTTGACATGTACACATCGTGCCCAAACTCAATATATTGTGCAATATACGAATTCGAGACGAGTAAAACGCGCCCCTTTTGAAACTCCACTACTCTTTCCTCCTCCCTCCCCCTTGCCACTCTCCAGCCTTGCCATTTTCGCTACTCGAGTTTCACCCTCGTAATAATTACAGAATTAACTACATACCGGATATTTACCACGGTTCTACCATTCTCAGAAACTGTTTAGCATATACACACGAGAAGATGAAAAGACCAACAGAGACGACAACGATTATACGTCTCTCTACCGTCTTGACGACTCTTGTAACGTAATTTAATTGTAGTACTTTAGAAGCGCTTTGGAGATGCAACGTGGTACATAATTTTTACGCTATACTCATATATAGGATAAGGTGGTATGGAAGTACGCACCTAAGCTTCAAAGCGGTGAAAAAAACACACAGCTACATTTTACGAATCAGTTTTTTTTTTAATTGAAAGAATATCTAGCATTCTAATTAAATTATGAGTGACAATTAGCAATCTTAATTTTTTTAATAACAAACTAAAAACTACGAAAAGGGATTTGCGAACTCTCAGACATATGGACGTTTAAGGGGAGAAAACCCTTTAGACGCCCGAAAATGAGCCATTTTTTGTGAATTTTTTTGAGGGTAATGAAATAATCGCATCATTTTTAAATTTTAATGTAATTTTATTATAGGTTTAAAGAGCTCAAAAACATTTTTTTTTACAAAAGAAAATGGCGACGCTATCGCCTTTTCCCCCAAGCATCTTTCCTGTGCCATCAAAAAATGCTCCATTTTTCACATTTTTACTCTTCATCTGAAACAGAAAACAAAAATATTTTTCAGTTACTGACACATGAAGGGGAAGGATAAACCTATAAAATTATAAAACAGTATCAAATTGAAAATTACGCAGGCTTTTCAACCAAAAGTTCAACTTTTCGACAGTTTTTACCCCAAAAAAAAATATTTATCTACTCGATATCATTCAAACTTTAGGTTTATCCTTCCAGTAATATCATAGACAGAAACCTCTCAAAATTTTAGCGAGATCGATCAATAACTTTTTCAGCTACGGAGTGAGCAGTTTTTGAAAGTATAGTTTCGAGATAATCGCGTTTAAAGTTTCAATACGATAAAACGATAAATTTTAGTGACTTACCGATCAATCAGCGATTCCCGGTCCATATGCTAACCCTTCAACTTCCTCGAAAAGCTGTTTTACTTCCATTTGCTGCTGTTTTCGGGCAGTACGAGCTGCTTTTGTCGAGGAAAGACTCATCCGGTTCTGCCTCTCTATCCGTGCCTCGTCGGAGTTTTCGGCGAAAACTCTGGCGTACATCCCAACAATTATGTCTAATGCATTCATAATTCTTAGAATGGAGGAATAGCCTTCAGTAAACATCCTAGCAGCAATATAGGCTGCGATTTCAACGATTTTGAGTCCAGAATGGAGGTGTTTTGGAGCTAATCGCCAGACTGTTCCGTTGAAACTCTCGTTCGCGTTTTGGGTATGGCCACCCAAGCATCTTTCGAGTAAAACAAATCTTCCTTCGACAAATCTTTGTAAATTGGTAAGAGATGCTGCTTCATCTCTTCACCAAGTAACGAAGTTCGCGGTATGCGGTCTCGGCGTTCTCCACTATGAACTATAACTCCATAAATATTTCATATTTCGATTTTCCTTTTAACAGTATCTTCTTAATATATTATAGTTTCAAAATATCTAAAAAAATCGATTTTTTGAAAATTCTAAAGGGTTTTCTCCCCTTAAGAGTACGCATGAGGGTCGATAAGAGTACGCAAACCTCCATCGACACATAAATCGTAAATAAAGTTGCCCGTATTTGTATAAGAGTTGGAGAGCTGGAGAACTGAAGAGCTGGAGGGCTGGAGGGCTGAAGGGCTGGAGAGAGTTCGAGAGTTCGAGAGTTCGAGAGTCCGCAAGTTGGAGAGTTCGAGAGTTCGTATCTCCCCGGAGATGTAGCTGGTGTGGATTTCTTCAGCCTCTTACGAAGAATGGTTTCAGTCGCTTCCAATGAACGTGCTACCACCCATGTAAATTCACCATCATTCACTACTTGCTTGTTTGCCTTTTCAAGATCCGTAATTGACCATAGTCTTTGGTCGGTAGTCCGATTCTTTTGGGACATGCTGAAAGTAAAAAAAAACATAATTTTTAACACCAGTCGAATAAGAGTACGTGTGCACTCTTATACACCTAAGCATTGCGTACTCTTATACGACCTGCACATTTTTAACAAACATGACTGTTGCTGCCATTTATTGATGCGATGCGAAATTTCTTTCACTTTTTCCGCTTTAGATTTTCTTTGCCACAAACACTTACCATGTTAGGCGTTCCAATTACAACAAAAGTTAGCTTCCATTAGCAAACCGTTTTGTCCGTAGCGTAACTGCGTATCTTATCGCCCGCGTACTCCTATACCACCTTACCCTACATATATGGTTGTACGTGGATGTGTGCGCGGCGGAAATAACAGAATGTATTTACGTACACACTTATCGTTACGTGCTTCCAAAAGCTACTACAAGAAACGTGCTTTTTCTCATTCCATAGTCCATAAACCCCACCAGAGGCGGAAGATCACATAGCAAACAATGGTCCTTTTTAAATTTCGCGCGATCCGGAGTTTTCGGGAGCGGAAATATTGCCATGTAACCCGATACGTTAACATAAGCCCCGAGTATATCTTGTTCTTCGATGCGGTTTTGGAGGACACCGTCACAATTTCGGAGTCCGAGAGAAAATGATTCGACGAAGCGTGACTGAAACGACTCTGCCATTCAGTGAAACTCGCGAAAAATGCGGACCGCGACGATTGATCACTCAGCAATAGTGTACGATATAGCTTTTGCGAAGTAAGCGTGATTTTTAATATATTGCACTCTTTTCACTCGTTACTTCCGAGTCAACACTACGTGAAAACGTGCAACGCGAATGTTTTTGCCTCTTCGTTTCTTGTATCTGCCTCTCTGGTTTTTAACTTGTTATGGAACCCGATATTTGGTGCTTTTACATCGCTACAAAATACTTGCAATCCAAACAATTCGAGTTATTTTTATTATCTTGTATCCGCTTGTACCTTGCCCCATCGAGAGCACGTAGTATTTACTTCATACTATTTATATTCGTATGAAATAACAGATTTTATTGGTGCACGAATTTCCCGTCCGAAAATCTTCCAATTTCTCTGACGAGAATGAATAAGGCTGCGTTTGTTTCCATATAGTGAAGGGAATTCCGTAAATTACTAGGATCCTGTGCAGCGAAATACCAATATTCATCTTTTCGTTTCCTGAAAGGATTAACGTTATATTTTTTTTTATTCCCTTCGAAAGGATATTGCAACAATCGAACGTAGAGAGAATATTTGAACCATATCGAGAGTTATTTGTCCTGCAGAGAAGTAAAAAGCTACAAAGTGCACGTGGAATTCCATGCCTAGAATTCCTACGATCTTTCGGACTTTCATATCAACGGTTAAAAAACTAGAGAGGGCTGGACATCACTTTGAAACTTGATATTTCACAAACAGCGGTATACAATGAAAATGAATTCCAACGTAATTTCATTTCGACAGTTCTTTTTGGTGCAAAGATTTTATTGGTGCACGGATATCACGTCCGAAAATCTTCATCTTTTCTCTCCCTGAAAGGATTAACGTTATATTTTTTTATTCTCTTCGAGCAGATATTGCAAGAATCGAACATAGAGAGAAAATTTGAGCCATTTCAAGAGTTGTTAGTCCTGCAGAGAAATAAAAAATGGTAAAGTGGATGTGGAATTCCATGCTAGTATCTCGAATTTTTCGGAATTTCATATCAACGGATGAAAAACTAGAGAGGGCTGGACTAATTGCCGTTAACTTTGTTACTTGATACTTCACAAACGGGGTACACAATAAAAATGAATTCCAACGTAATTCCATTTCGACAGACCTGGCCAAAGAAACCCCACTGTTGGAGTGCGCTAAAAAAAATCGCTCCCATTTTAAATACAGAGAAGAAAACCTAATTGTTACATCCTAGCCAATATGCAGGATGTCTCTTCCCTCGGTTATTCTCAATATCCTCATTTGCCATCACAAATGTATTATATATATTAAGAAATCTAACATATAACAGCGTAAACGCGTGCGATACCCTCTGTCCAAAGATCTTCGTCCGGTTGAGTCTTAACGAAAAACGAGATCGAGCGTACACGTAAATAATAATTCAAGTATCCGTTCTAGTTTCCAATAAGAACATGGTCCCGAGCGCATATTCCACGAAGAGTCACATTACAAAACCACACAGAGCCCTGAGCAACGTCCAACTTCATCACCTCATCAAGCTTTCATCAAGAACATGGTTCTGAGCGGATATTCCACGAAGGGCCGTATCGCGTAGAACCAAATAATGAATCGATTATATACATCTTAGGCCAGAGCGTCGACCCAACAACAGAGCGAAGTGCGATAAAAATCCAGCGCATACCCGTGTCATACGAACCTAGCGGACGCCGCGTAATCGCGAACGCCGCAGCATCGAATTTTGGCTACGCACATCATGAGCTCATGATTAACAAAGGGAATAAAGAGCGCAATTCCCCCTTCCATCAGTACCATAGCTTCTAAGAAAGGAAATCAAGATCGAATCACTCCCTACTCCCACTCTGCTAAAAATTATAAGCGAACCAAGAAGGGCCAGTACGCAAAAAGCCCAAAGAAGTCTTCTATCGTTCCCCGTCCGAATCAGTCTTCTATCGTTTCTCATCCGACGAAGTCTTCTATCGTTCCCCGTCCGAATCAGTCTTCTATCGTTTCTCATCCGACCAAGTCTTCTATCGTTCCCCGTCCAAATCAGTCTTCTATCGTTTCTCATCCGACGAAGTCTTCTATCGATCCCGATCCGATCAAGTCTCCAATCGACTTCTATCCGAGTTGGTCTTTTTTTCAAATAAATCTCTGTCGAAAAGTTTAACATCATTATCCGATATAGAAAGACCTTTTCTATCGACTCTAACCTTGTGTCGCGATCCGTACCTCTATTCCGCGTCTAATAACTGAACTCTATATCTCGATCGTTTATTTCCATCTCTATTTAACTTCAAAAGTATCGTAAATCTTTTCCGCGTTCTTCACCCTCGTGAAGTGACCCGCTGACCCATCTGCGACGATTGTAAACACAGCGTGTGTGTGGCGCGTCGACCACCATTGTACCAGCGAGCGCACTAGCCTAAGAGCGAAGGCCCTTGAATTCCGAGCTGTAATAAACATCCGTGCGACCGAGCGAGCGACCAACACTCAACGACTGTAAGCCATCCACATGTTTTTCTTGTATTACACTTTGTAACCATGATCATCTAAACCCAATTAGTATCTTTTAATAAATAATGTCGTGTCAATAGAATAGAGGTCTGTCGAATTATTCCTCAACACCTACTCATTCGCGAAACTCTCCTAATCTCGCTTATCTCATACACATCCCCTTTTTACCCTCATCCCGTGCTATTGCGCTAGGCGTAGGCAACAAAGAGGGAAACAAAAATATTGTGCTCTCATCCCTTCCGGATGTGACATATTAATTTTTGGGGGCTCGTCCGGGATATTAAGAAGGGAATGTGGTAATTAACTTAATGTCCGACGACGAATCAACTTGCTCGTTAAATCTAAACGTTACCGAAGACCCAGCTGAGAAATCGGGATATTCACTAAGAAGTTCAGGCTCAAATTTATTACCTGGTTTGGAACCTCCTAAAAGATCAATTAAAAAATTACTTTTATCATCGGAAAAAAATAAAAACACAGAAATAATGACGACGTTAGGAACAAACCAGTTAATCTCTCTTAAAGATGCCATAAGTTGCGTCCCCGAATTCGATGGAAAAAATATCCCGTTATCAGAATTTATAACTGGGTGCGAAGATGCAAAAGACATGCTCCCTCGAGAAGCTGAAAAACATTTAGCTAAACTAGCTAGAAATAAACTAAAAGATCAAGCTAGAGAAGCAATTCACGGGACGAAATTTGAAACGATAGAAGAACTCACAAAATTCCTAAAAAAAATATATGCACCAAATAAATCCGAAATGCAATTATTGGGAGAACTCGGTACAATTTTCCAGACGACCGACGATAGTGTCGTAGATTTCACATCAAAAATTAGGAAGAAGGCGAGAGAAATAATTGAGGCGCGGAAATTATCTATCGACGGGAGAGACGATCCCGCTTTCAGAACGACAGTAGACGATTACTTCCTCACGTGCTTTAAAAGGGGGTTAAATGGAGAAATTGAACAACGACTTCCCCTGTGCGACAACATTGAAGACGCGATAGAACACGCGATAAAAATTGAACGCGAAGTTAAAGCGCGCAAAGAATTGCAGTCCAATTCCTCTAAACACGAAAGATTTGTCCCGTCGAGATCAGTAAAATTCTGTAATATATGCAAAAAGGATAATCATACTACAGAAAATTGTCGATTCGCGACACTTACATGTCAAAATTGCAAAAATCAGGGGCACAGCACCAATGAGTGCAAAAGGGGCCAAAACGAACAGAACTCAATCATTTGCCAAATTTGTAAGAAACCAGGTCACACCGCAGATAGGTGTTACACCAACCAAATTTCCCGCGCCATCAACTGCCAATTATGTAAAAATTCAGGGCACACAGCCGACAAATGCCCCTCGGGGGGTAGGTCTGCGAATTTTGCAGCCGACTGGCAACGCCAGTCGACCGGTCCACAATGCCAAATCTGTAAAAAAATCGGACATACTGCAGACAGATGCTACCAGTTAAAAAGGGAAGCACCCAACTCGGACCAACTCGTTTGTCGGTATTGCAAAAAGGTAGGACACACAATAGGAAACTGCCGTGCCCGCGAATATAATAACTCGCGAAATCGGTCGGGAAACGGATCGAATACCCCTCGGGCGGACGCGCC
The DNA here is from genome assembly GCA_963932345.1 of Ophion ventricosus. Classification (NCBI taxonomy): domain Eukaryota; kingdom Metazoa; phylum Arthropoda; class Insecta; order Hymenoptera; family Ichneumonidae; genus Ophion; species Ophion ventricosus. The sequence goes on from OZ010714.1 coordinate 17,659,290, forward strand.
GAGAGGTTCCCCGATCCCGAAGCGTCCGGTGACCACTGTCGCAACGATCCCACCGAGCGAACCTATCCTACCTACACAATAAACGCAGAAAATTTCGATAAACTACCCTCGGTGTGTATCGGAACGCATCCAGAAACGGGAAAAATATCAATGTTGCTGGATAGTGGTGCTATTCCAAACCTAATTAAAAAACAATATACAGAAAATTTCCCAGGTATCAACGAGGAGGATATCATAAAATTAAAAGGAATAGCCGAACCACCGATCCTCACGTTGGGTAGTATAATGATTCGAGTGCTGAATTTCGAAACCTTATTCCATATCATACCTGACGAGGTGCAACTTCCATACCCCGGTTTATTGGGGTCTCGATTCTTTTTCGCTACAAAATCACAAATAAATTTTAAGACGGAATGCCTTGAATGTGAAGACAAGGCATGGCCGTTCGAACAAACATACGAACCCGACGAGGTGATTGATATTCCCGCCCGTTCGGAAACTTCTTTTCATATAAGAGTTGAAAATCGCACGTTGAAGGAAGGGTATATCCCACCTTTAAAAATCCGTAAGGGTGTTTACGCCGGCGACTGCCTGGTAACGAACATCCACGGTAAGGCGCATTTAAAGGTTTTCAATACCACAAATGATGCCGTCAGACTGCGCGTGCCAGTCGTAAAACTGCAGGAATTCGACGTTGTCGAAGACCTGATAAAACACAAACACAATCCAGATTGCACGACAATCTCCAATTCCAATCCTATTTCTCGCGATGCTAATCCCATTTCTCGCGATTCTAATCCTAATTCGGATGTAGATTGCATGACAACTACGCCGGTCCAGAGCCCAGTAGTGGCCAATCCAAAAATATCGACAAAAAACGTCGAAACAAAACCTTGTCAACGCTCCAGCGAGAGCGATGACGAAGACGAATCAAATAAAAAACAAAAACTAAAAACAAACCAAAACAAAAACAAAACAAAATCCGGTTGCACGACAACCTCCAGTTCTAGTTCCATCCCTCGTGACCTTTCTATTCCAGGCGTAGATTGCAAGACAATTACGTCAATCCAGAGCCCAATAGAGGCCAATCCAAAAATTTCGACGAAAAATGTCGAAATAAAATCTTGGCATCGCTCTAGTGAAAGCGATGACCAAGAAAAGTCGAATAAAAATTTCTGTAGCGAGGAAAGAACAAGAACAAAAACTCACAAAAAATCAAAAAATGATCAAAATAAAAAATCAAAATCAAACGAAAACGCGAAAAACGAGAAATCAAAATCAATCGAAAAATTAAATAATGAAAAAAACGAAAAATTAAAAACGAATCAAGATCAAAATGTAAACTCGATTTCTACCTCTGAATCAACATCGCGTATGATTGAAAACAATCCAGAGCGTCCAGAAATTATAAAAAATCTCTTGCGATTAGACCACTTGGGCGACGAAGAATTAGAACACGTCGAACAAATTATCGAAACATACTCGGACAGGTTTCACGTAAAAGGCGAACCCTTGGAATCCACACATGTGCTTCAACACAAAATTCCTACGGTCGATGACCTGCCGATCAACACCAAACAGTATCGTTTTCCACAAGCCCTTAAAAGCGAAGTCCAGCGTCAAGTGGATGAGCTACTAGATTCAAAAATAATAAATCACTCGGAATCCCCAAGTAACAGTCCTGTTTGGATAGTACCGAAAAAACCGGACTCCAACGGTAATAAACGTTGGCGGATGGTGATAGATTTCCGAGCCCTTAATGAAAAAACAATCGGTGACTCCTACCCTTTGCCAAACATCACCGACATTCTTGATCAATTAGGACGCGCATCTTATTTTTCAGTATTCGATCTAGCATCCGGTTTTCATCAGATAGAAATGAACCCAGCAGACAAATCAAAAACCGCTTTCTCCACGCCATACGGGCATTACGAATTTAATCGGATGCCTTTCGGGCTTAAAAATGCCGCGGCGACTTTCCAACGCTTAATGGATGCTGTACTTAGCGGACTCCAAGGAGTATCCCTCTTTGTTTACCTTGATGATATTGTAGTTTACGCAAAGGACTTAACCGAACACGGTGACAAAATTCACAAATTAATGAGACGATTGCGCAAAGCTAACCTCAAGTTACAACCGGATAAATGCGAGTTTCTTAGACCAGAAGTCAATTACCTCGGACACGTCATTGGAAAAGACGGATTAAAACCAGATCCCAATAAATTATCGGCAGTAAAAGAATTCCCAATTCCGAAAAACGTCAAGAACATTCGTCAATGTTTGGGTCTAACAGGATATTATCGCAGGTTCATCAAAGACTTTTCAAAAATCGCAAAACCCCTAACCCATCTCTTAGAAGACAAAACTGACTTTAAATGGACGGACGAAACACAAAAAGCTTTTGAAATTCTCCAAAATAAATTATGCGAAGCTCCAATTCTCCAGTACCCCGATTTTGACAAACCATTTATCATAACGACCGATGCGTCCGGCTATGCCTTAGGCGGAGTCCTATCGCAGGGTGAAATTGGAAAGGACAAACCCATAGCGTACACATCATGCGTATTACGCGGCGCAGCCCTTCGGTACGATACGTACGAGAAGGAAGCCATGGCAATCGTTCACGGCGTGAAGGCCTTCCGTCCTTATATCTATGGTAGAAGGTTCACGCTCGTTACCGATCATAAGCCCTTGGTTTGGTTCAGAACCGCTAAAGACGCTAACGCACGTGTGCTCAAATGGCGACTCAAACTTTCCGAATACGACTACGAAGTCGTCTACAAACCCGGCCCGCTCAACTCAAATGCTGACGCCCTATCGCGAAATCCAATAGAAAAATTAGAGGATGTTAAGACAATACCACATATTCAACCAAAGCAAACCGAAGAATTAAAAAACGAGTTAAACAATTTGGCGCGCCAATTAGACCAGACTGACGACAGCGCTGCCGAAAACGAAAATCCTACGAGATTTACTGTTCGAGCAGACGTTCACCCCGTTCCGCATGAAGAAAATATAAACGTCGTCACTCGCTCTCAAGTGCGAGACGACACCAAGGACGCTGCTACTGTAAAGGCCAGTGCGCCTGCATCCGAGCGAGGGGACGTACACTCGAAACCCCGGCACCTTACGCGTCGAACTCGTAAACACATAAACTATGCAGAGAGTAGCGACGAAGAGACGGAGGCCGAGATAGTAGGACCCATACGCGCTAGGCAACCCGAGCGGGGCATTGACCCCAAAACAGCTGAGGGCCCTGACCAGCGCAAAGCACTTCCAATCCATCGCTCCAAGAATCACACTGCTCCTAATTCCAATGATTCGACAGACTCAGATGCGAGTTCCCATGACCCATTAACTTCCGAAGACGAAGATCTTGCTGCCAATGAACCATCGATAACCAAATTTAAAATCGCAAACTTCGTCAGTACAAAGGAATTATTTCATTTTCGGAACGACAACTTAGTCTATTTCATAGATTCACAAGGTAAACCGTGCGATCCTGGATCGCGTAAATTACAAGAATTGAATAAATTACCTTCTTTAAAGAACCTTTCAGTCGGTCGAGCTTACAGCACAAAATTTGGAAAAAAATATCACATCGCGCTAGTTATTCGGGGCGAACATCCCGAGTCATTATCCTCAATATCCGAAAATGTCAACAGTAGCGTAAAAGAATTAAAAGAAAAATGCGAAACCCTCAAACTTGAATCGTTTAGTCTTTGCCACTGCCAACACGTCGAACATCTGACCTGGGCAGACGTAATGAATACAATGAAAGAAACATTTGAATCCAGTCAAATAAAAATATTGATTTGCTTGGGTACATTGCAATACGTACCGATTGAAAAGCGCGATTCCATTTTTTACGAGATGCACAAGTCCCCAATAGGAGGACACAAAGGTGTCTCAAAAACGTATAACAGAATCAAACGCGAATACTTCTGGGAAGAATTAAAATCGGATATTCAAAGACGAGTACAGCAGTGCTTAGAATGCCAGCTAAAAAAATTAGTCAGAGTCAAAACAAGACAACCAATGATAATAACCGACACTCCGGGGACGGTTTTCGAAAAAATTTCAATGGACATAGTAGGTCCTATGCAACGCACTTCCAGCCAAAACGAATACATTCTCACAATTCAAGACCATTTGTCAAAATATTGTGTAGCAATTCCGCTACCGAATGCACTGGCGACGACAGTCGCTGACGCATTCATAAAAAGATTCATATGCGTATTCGGCGCACCCAAGGCATTACTGACGGACCAGGGGAGTAATTTCCTTAGCGGTCTAATGAAAAGAATCGCGAAACGCTTCCGCATAAAGCGATACCGAACTACAGCGTTTCATCCCCAATCCAACGGATCGCTTGAGAGGTCTCACCATGTGCTAGCCGAATTTTTAAAACAATATACCGATAAAGACAACGAATGGGATCAATGGTTGGAATTGGCAATGCTTTCATATAACACTAGTGTGCACGAAAGCACAAGACACACTCCTTACGAGGTGGTCTTCGGCAAACTAGCAAGGGTCCCGTCAAGCGAACCTCTCCGCGAATCAGACCAGCTACCTACCTATCGCGGTTATCTAATTGAATTAATTACGCGAATAAACGGAATCAGAAATCTTGCCTATGAAAATTTGGTCACATCTAAACATCGCTCAAAAAAATATTACGACAAAAACGCTAATCCAAAGAGCTTCAAGGTAGGAGATTACGTCTACCTCCAAAGGGGTCCGAAACCTGGTAAACTCGGTGATCATTACACAGGACCACATAAAGTCCTAGAAAAATTGGAAAGGGGCAATGTAAAAATCCAGTATAACAACAAAATGCGAGTCGTTCACGAAAACAGATTGCGATATTCACACATTAATGTCGGAACCAAACCCAAAAAGAAAAACAAGCCGACTAGAGTCGATGAATCTGATTTCAATAACTGAATAACTAATCATAATCATTACACTTTTTTCAGATGGCCGATATCAATCCATTCAATAATATTAAAGGATATGACTTTTACCTACGTATAGAGAAACGAATCAAATCCACATAACAAATTAACTGGCACAGAATACCCAAGTTATTTATATACGAAATGTCAAAAACGAATGCGTTCGCTGTCCAAAAAATTACTTATCGCCAACCTAGATATATTCGACTATATTAACTCTAATTGTAAGTTTCTATGTATAGACCGACACATTCAAAAACAAATTCAAACACGATATACTTGTTCAACAACGCAACCAAGAACATCAAATTCCTAAAAATAATTATCTCTTGCGATTCAAGAACCAAACGTATATGCATATAGATTAATGAAAGCTCCAAGCTATATGACAGTACTAGCTAGCGGATTAGTACACGTTTCAAATGTATACCGATAAAATTAAGCCTGATCAGGTTAAAAGAATGCTACGAGCAATTGCCTATCACTTGTGGGAACAAAACATATTTCCTTATCCCCTCGAACTCTTATATTATCAATGGAACCTAAACAACCTACAATTCCCTACTCCCTCCATATTACCATTTCGGAGTCACCTGCTACAATTTCTTGACTGTTCCGGTCGAAGCCATCCACCTGCAAGCATTAATGCCGATGACGAAACCTACTTGGAAGTACACCAGTCCAGCATCATTAGCGTCCAGTGGAATTTACTCCAAAGAAGAACCTAGGAAAACGTATAATGTTCTCCGTGAAAAAAAAAAAATTTAACTCGCTGCCCTAAACAATATGGCGCGGGGCATCAGTGGTCAAAACACTGTGAATCTAGAAGAGAAACTGCTGAACTTTCCGACTGCAGCAGCCTACAACGCCTATCGAAGTCCATCTGGAATCGCACCTGGGAAGAAATCTTTCAAATCCGATCAGCAAGCGCTGGTGTCACTGGGATGCTACTCGTCGTGCGAGCGGTCAAACTCCTCGTAGACTCGTAAACATTCACACATACAGCCTACACTGTGTACGGCTGGTCCATCTATCTCATTGGTGCCATGTGGGATTCAGTAACTCATCTATTGATACACCTGGCTAAACGACCGAAGAAGAAGGAAACGTCAACAGATGTAAAGTCTGGTCAAGAACTCAACAGAATTCGCTGCAGCCCCATCAACTGAGCCGGGAGCGTCACACAAGGAGCAGCATACTCCAACTAACAACAAACGATCCGTACCCTCAAACCCCTATTTGTCCAAAAGAGGATCAATCCTTCAAATCGTATTCCTTTCTCTCGAGTTCTCCCAAGAAGACATAACCAAGTACCAAAAAGAATAATTCCAATCATGCTTAATCATTTTTATTCTATTTTTTTCCCATCATTATTATTCTTTTAACCTTGTCAAGTAAGATAGAACGAAATAGTTAAATAAATATTTTCACAAAAGGAAGAAGAAAAGAAGATATAAAAAAAAATCCATATATATGGATATATACAAAATAAAAAAAAAGCATTCTCGCGGAAAGATCTATACATATATATACAATAATCGTAACATATATAACACTTTTTCTTTTTTTTTTACTAAATATATAGTCTACGTTATACTCTATTCCAAAGATTGTATCTATCTGACATTGTAACCGCCCAAGAATAAGCTGATGACGATATCGAGTTGACCTCCGGAACATTCATAACAATTGAGCGAGACGCTCAATCCTAAAGGGGGGAGGTGTTACATCCTAGCCAATATGCAGGATGTCTCTTCCCTCGGTTATTCTCAATATCCTCATTTGCCATCACAAATGTATTATATATATTAAGAAATCTAACATATAACAGCGTAAACGCGTGCGATACCCTCTGTCCAAAGATCTTCGTCCGGTTGAGTCTTAACGAAAAACGAGATCGAGCGTACACGTAAATAATAATTCAAGTATCCGTTCTAGTTTCCAATAAGAACATGGTCCCGAGCGCATATTCCACGAAGAGTCACATTACAAAACCACACAGAGCCCTGAGCAACGTCCAACTTCATCACCTCATCAAGCTTTCATCAAGAACATGGTTCTGAGCGGATATTCCACGAAGGGCCGTATCGCGTAGAACCAAATAATGAATCGATTATATACATCTTAGGCCAGAGCGTCGACCCAACAACAGAGCGAAGTGCGATAAAAATCCAGCGCATACCCGTGTCATACGAACCTAGCGGACGCCGCGTAATCGCGAACGCCGCAGCATCGAATTTTGGCTACGCACATCATGAGCTCATGATTAACAAAGGGAATAAAGAGCGCAATTCCCCCTTCCATCAGTACCATAGCTTCTAAGAAAGGAAATCAAGATCGAATCACTCCCTACTCCCACTCTGCTAAAAATTATAAGCGAACCAAGAAGGGCCAGTACGCAAAAAGCCCAAAGAAGTCTTCTATCGTTCCCCGTCCGAATCAGTCTTCTATCGTTTCTCATCCGACGAAGTCTTCTATCGTTCCCCGTCCGAATCAGTCTTCTATCGTTTCTCATCCGACCAAGTCTTCTATCGTTCCCCGTCCGAATCAGTCTTCTATCGTTTCTCATCCGACGAAGTCTTCTATCGATCCCGATCCGATCAAGTCTCCAATCGACTTCTATCCGAGTTGGTCTTTTTTTCAAATAAATCTCTGTCGAAAAGTTTAACATCATTATCCGATATAGAAAGACCTTTTCTATCGACTCTAACCTTGTGTCGCGATCCGTACCTCTATTCCGCGTCTAATAACTGAACTCTATATCTCGATCGTTTATTTCCATCTCTATTTAACTTCAAAAGTATCGTAAATCTTTTCCGCGTTCTTCACCCTCGTGAAGTGACCCGCTGACCCATCTGCGACGATTGTAAACACAGCGTGTGTGTGGCGCGTCGACCACCATTGTACCAGCGAGCGCACTAGCCTAAGAGCGAAGGCCCTTGAATTCCGAGCTGTAATAAACATCCGTGCGACCGAGCGAGCGACCAACACTCAACGACTGTAAGCCATCCACATGTTTTTCTTGTATTACACTTTGTAACCATGATCATCTAAACCCAATTAGTATCTTTTAATAAATAATGTCGTGTCAATAGAATAGAGGTCTGTCGAATTATTCCTCAACACCTACTCATTCGCGAAACTCTCCTAATCTCGCTTATCTCATACACATCCCCTTTTTACCCTCATCCCGTGCTATTGCGCTAGGCGTAGGCAACAAAGAGGGAAACAAAAATATTGTGCTCTCATCCCTTCCGGATGTGACATAATTTTTTTTTCGAAATGGTGGTACATTTTTTTCTGCGATCCCTATCTGACCCATCTAAAGGGTGTCTCAAAATGACCTTACATTTTATATTGCGGGCTATTTTTTTAATGGCGAACATAAAGTTCTAATCTTTGACAACTGGCATCAGGAAGTATTGAGGTATAGTCATGGAGAATTACACGATCGACCAACGCATAGAAATTGTGAAAATGCAATGTGAAACAATGCAATTATGCAGACGAAGTTTCATCATGGTCGTATTATCTCGCGCCGCGGCGATGTGAATTGGCCATCAAGATCTTGCGATTTGACGCCATTGGACTTCTTTCTTTGGGGTTTTTTGAATGGAAAAGGGTTTTTTGAATGCCAATGATCCACAGACCATTACGGAGCTCAAGGAAGCAATTGGACGCATCATTAATGAAATTAGTCCGCAATTATGCGCACATGTTATTGAAAATTTCGTCACAAGAGTGAACATTTACAAACAGAGACGAGGCGGCCAATTGTCGGATATTGTGTTCCAAACATAACCTCCATGCTTGCACCTTATATTAAAATTAAAAATTCGTACTTTTTAAATAAATAATACGTTTTATTAATAAATTTAAATGTCAGGTCATTTTGAGACACTTTTTACGTGCAAAATGTCATGCATATACGTTTACAATTGTAGAAACTGTGAGGCTGTGACAGATGGACGGACGTAACAAAGTTATAAGTCGTTGGTTGGCTACTAAACCCTAAAAATGTGTTCTTTTTGTACATGGCGTGCAAAGTATACAGCACGTAAGACAAGATCGAGGCTCTCTGCAGCGTTTGAGACATGAATTGATTAGCCAACGAACAGAGACGAGCGAGCAAGCGAGACAGTATAAGACGAAGGGAATTTGAGAGAGGGATCCACAATCTAATAAATCACGCGAAATGATAGTTCATGGTAGAATGAAAATTCCGTCTGCAAGATATTAACCAAAAGCGGAAGGATAAATGAACTGAGTCCCTAAAAGCGAAAGGGGGGAGGGGGTGAAAGAGAGGGAGATAGAGGTCGACGGTAGTGTCCTCAATAATCTTCCTGATATGAGGCTTATAAAGGATTTAACGCGGGTTAGATCTCGCAAACTCTCTCGTTTCCCTCGCCTACATACGAGCTTTCCGAGATAGGATGGCAGTATTTCAATTACACGCGCAATCATACCCATATTACATTTATTATCTAGCCGCAAACCTCACCACTGTCATTTAATCCATCCAAATATTAACGCTCTTCCTCCCTCCGCCACCTCCCTCGTTATATATCCATAAATGCGCAGTATCTGTACACGAACAATTGTTGGCTGATAAATTGTCGAAGCGAAGGGAAAATCCAGCATGGCTGTTGCCTCTGTAACCTCATTCAAGCCGAACGCGACGCGTTCGATAAAATCGCGAGTTAAGGTGACGGTACCAATGCTCGGATGGGTCCCACTGTTTGGACAGTAGTTCGAATATTTCCGTATATCAGCAATACAATGGACAGGTAACGAAAAGTGACACTTGTATCCTATTCAACTTTCAAATATTAATTGATTACTGGAAAATTGTACACTAATAACGCATTTTAGTAGAAAAATTGACGAGTCACATTGACGGGTCCGAGGCATTCGTGTCATGAATGCACTTTTCTAAACCGAAGAGCTAAAGAGTTTTGATAATTTGTGATAGTAATAGGGGTTTATTTTCAATAGATTTCTAGACTAGACTTATGACCTATCGAAAGCGAATCGCACAAACTTTTCGACACCGTCGTCACAATTCAAGTTCAATACTGAATATAATATAATATCAGCGTCTCATTAATTGAGACATCCATCACACGCATGTACCACGGTCGAATCGCATGTCTGATTACTGGTACGAAATCACACAGCCGCAGAGACCGTATCACTAGAAGCTGAGCGTTGTCTGTTTCGTTTCGCTGCGTACCTTACGATAAATTACTTATTAAAGTACTTATTACTTACTTAGTTCGCGATTTTTGTGAAAAGAGAAGAGAAAATCAATTGGCCAGTACATGAGTTCCATATTTCGATAATGTAATGGATTAATTATTTAATATAACGTAATTAGTCGCGACGTAAACAAAGTTTGAGGTTATGTGGTCGGAATAAAAATCTATTTTATTATACAAATATATGTCGTGTTACTTATTGTCGGAATACCGATGAATAAAAGAGATTTTAAGTACCTGTCCAATTTAAACCTTGTAGCTATAAGAATTAATTTCTGGATGTCCGAAAACTGGGACTCCACAGTGGTCGGTTATAGGGACGTGTTTAAATATTGGGACATGATAGTATCTGAACACAGGGACGTAACGCTAACAGCTATCCGGAAATCGGTACGTTTACTATTATTCAACATTTAAATGCATGAAAATTTAAATATTCAACTTTCTGGCGGTTAATGTATGTGTTTTGAAAACTAGAACTTATGAGTTCTAGTTTTCTATAAATGTCTAATAAATCCTATAATCTAGGGATGCTCCTAACCACCCGAGCATTGGTACCGTTACCTTAAGAGCAGCCGCTCATGAAAACGCCTAAAAATGTCTAGTTTTTAGTTTTTCTTCTAATTCTATTTATCTATACATACAAAACAGTTCCGTGGCTGACTGACTAAATATAGACTGACTCACTGACATATAGACAACGCACAGCCTAAACCGCTAAGGATAGAAACATGAAATTTGGAAGATATGTTCCGTAGGAGCTGTACAGGTGCACTAACAAAGCACTTTTCGAATATGAACCCTCAAGGAGGTGAAATTGGGTGTAAAAGCTTGTATGGAAAATTGTATTCCTTAGGTATATCAACTTGAAACTTGGTATAAATGTCCTTAAAAAAAATAATAAAACGCTTATTTTAGGACTTTTTAAACATCCCCTAATTAGGGGTGCAACTGGTAATGAAGTTTTATGGGCCAAATTCTAGATATCGGAAAAAGCCTTTACGGCTCAATTCACACGTATGTCAACGGCAAAAAAAATATTTCTCTTTTTTTCTAAATGTATGCTTTTTTTGGTATCAGACGTAGACGTGTCCGATATGGAAAATCAAAAAATCTTAGCAAAAGTTATGATTGTGGTTATCGCGTGTACTGCAATAATGTCGAAAAACCAATTTGGTGACTGTCCCTGGACGATTGGAATTCCCGAAAAAAAACGTCCTTCTTCGGCACATATATTTTTGTTAAAAAAAACAACGGGGGGGCTTCAACGTGATAACTGTAGGACATCATCTACAATCGAGAAAGAATTTTCAAAATCTGTTATTGAGTGCTCATTTGGAAAAGCGGTTTCGATAAAACACATTAAAAGTTTATTCTTTCGTGATTACCAACGTGATTCATTCACTTTGATAATGTGCACGCAAGGCTACTTGCATGTAAAATCGAAACCATTCGGAATTTTTTTATTAAAATTTCGACACCACGCATTTGACATTTTGTACACTGAAAATTTGAAGAATAAAAATCATTTCCTTAAATATTTTCGGATAAAAGAGTACCCTCCAACGAATGTTTGATAATGTCCTATTTTAACTTTAAAGTGTTCGTTTGAAATTTTATTTATTTTACAAATATATTCGCATTCGTTATCATTATTTCGTATAACATAGTCAGAAATATTCCAGAGAATACTAACATCTTTTCGTTTACATAGACATTGAGGCCGGAGCCTGAATTAGAAGGTCCATAAAAAGCGTTTTTTCGGAAATTTTTTTAGAAGGGAAAAACAAGTGAACCCAGTAAACATTGAGGTATCTTTTCATGTATATTTAAAATGTATAAAAAAAATTTCAACATGAAACAATAAATGACTGCAGATTTATCAGTCTATTCCATGTACGTCTTGCCACTGCAGTCCCCAATCGGCGGGAAAGATGCAGCTCGCAATTATTGACTGAAACAAAAAAACCAGCAAAATTTTCAATTGTCACATATTATTCTTCTAAGTGAACTAAGAAATAGCTGAAAAAATCGTGAAATTATAACTTTTGTCAGGTGTGAAAAAAATGTTTAAAAAAACATTTTAACGTGCTATAAAAATTATTTAAAAAGACTTTTGCAACGACTACTTAGTTCACTTAGGAGGGATTTTCATACTGAAGAAAATAAACTTTGGTTTGATTCAATAGGTCGTTTAGTTTTTTCGCTATCACGCCCGCCAATTTGGTAAAATTGTGAAAATGAAAACTGGAGAAAACGCGCTTCAAAGTTTTCAATAGGAGGAAATATCAATTTTTGCTTGCTTACACTAATAATCTGCTAATCAGCTATTCCTGGTCCATACAGAAGTTCCTCTGCTTCCTCAAAGTACTGGTTCAGATGACTTTGGTCGAGTCTACGAGCTGTACAAGCCTCCTTGCTGCTAAATGAGTGGCGCCTGTCCTCCCTCTCAATCCGTTGCGCGTCAGCGAAATCAGCAAACATTTTGCCCTACTGGCCAATACCCAAATTGAGCAACTCAAAGCATGGTACTCAAAATCAAAACATAGTAGGCAATTTTAACGACTTTTTGACCGGAATTCAGGTGTTTTAGAGCGATGCGCCAGACTATTGAGTATCATACACCTTTATACTTGAATAAACCATATTATGGCTCAACACAAACACTACTACGAAATCTAAGTATTGTTCCGAAAAACCCTTGAACTTTTCTCAGGTATAAAATTCGGAATAGACGATCGAGGAGCGGAGCACTCACACACCAGCTCGACGCTTCTCTGCTTTTGGTCTTGTATTTTCGAAAATATTTACAATTAGCCTCTATAACTTTGTAAATATATTCTTGGATAGTTTATCTATCGATTTAAGCAATAAAAAAAAACGATTTTTCGGACCTTCTGATTCAGGCTCCGGCCTTAACTGGAGGAGAGAGTCGTATACGGATACAATGAACTAAAGTAAATCTGACTCGTTACATAAATCGTCCTCACCACCGGTATTTAAGGACATGCGTACAGGCCAACATAACCTCACAAATGTTCAAACATGTTTTTTTTCCTAGATGGTTAAGCTTTTTTGGGGAAAAAACGAAGCATCAGGCTCAGTAGAATTCACTAACGCGAAGCTTTACGATTTTCTTTTTCCCTAAATATGATTAATCACTGACAAATCTGTGTTCGAAAATGTCACCTATCTCTCTCGCACTTATATGTCACGTGGTACATTTTCTACTTCGCCTTAATACGGAGCAGACCTTTCGCTTTTTAAACCGGTTAGAATGTAAAATAGCGTTATTTATCTTGTCACGCATATCCTCGATTTTGCTCAGAACCTTCAGGCAGCGCGACAAAAAAATAAATTTCTTGTCGAAATGTGGGTTTTTCGATGCGGCCTAGAACGCGGAAAACACCTCGCGTTCGCGCAACTCGAAGCCAGGGAGACCGTCACCCGACCATACACATGCAGGCACGGTACAGGGCGTTTCACAAGGAATATCTGAGGCTTAATGAGGCTTTCAAACTTACCTTTTCGATGCGCTCGGTTCTACGGCCGGTTCTTCCCCCTTCTTACTCGCTCCACGCTCACACTCGAGTTCCGATCCTCGGCTACGTGAATTCTTACTCTCTCTCTCTCCCTCTCTGGATTTTCGGTCAGCTCAGGAAATAATAACGCGCGCACAGTTTCCTTTTTCCATAAAATATTTAATGCGTCAAAGCGCTAACGAAAATTAACCTCTTCGGCGTCTAGGGTCGCGCAGATAAGCGCACAATTCGACCTCTTCCGAAGGAAAAACGCAATTAATCTACTATACCGACCCGTTGGTCTCAATTTACAATGATCACTCTCAAAGCGCTCTACTGTGGCAAATAATTATCCTCTAAGAATACGTCTTAGGATTACAATCAATATTGCGCAAAATACAACGGATCTCTCTAACGTGCGTCTCGCTCGAAGTCTCAATGTCGAGTCTCTTTTCTTCCTGATCCTTCCGCATCGATCGCAAGCGAGGGGAAAATCCATAATCGATAAGTGGGGTCAGCGGAGTGCGTGAACTGCGTGCTTCTAGGGCCAAGGCCTAGCGCTTCCCCGTTCGTCGCTGCTGTCCCTTCGCGCGTCAATTGGCGTGATAGTTCAAATCGTGTCGCTCGTACACATGAAAAGCGTAAACGGAATCATGATTAGACGGGGCGAATAATTTCGCGACCGTCTAACCAAGACCATACTCTAGGGCTTCTTTGCTACTAAAACGGCGAAGCAGTGCGTTGTACGCAAAAGAGAGTGGCGGAACGTCACAATCTATTATAGCTTCTGTGTCTAGTTGGAGCAATCGTAACGAATAGCCGCTTTAGGTACGTTGAAAGAATGATTATAATAATAGTGAGGAGCTCCTTGTACGAAAAAAAACAATATATGATAAGATACACGGTCTAATCATTCGGATGGTCCGACGTGAAATCTTCGAAAACCTTAAACCGTAACGGACTTCTCTCTCTATCCCTCCATCTCTCTCTCTCTCTCTCTCTCTCTCTCTCTCTCTCTCTCTCTCTCTTCCCGCTCATTGTGAAACTCTCTCGACACCTACACACACACACACACACACACATTACTTTCATGATATAGTCATACTCTCACAACTTGCCTCAAAATTGCATTGCATCTCTCTCGGTATCGATTCATTTATGTTTTCTCTAGGTGAATGCAGTAAGGGTAGCTCGATAAATTATCAAGCTATACCTGTACGCTGCATGGTGCTCAAAGTATCTTTGTACGGGGTCGTGAATCAATCTAGCATGTAAAACCAACAACGCGTGGCAGCGTGAGGAACGAGCGTACGTGTATGTGAGAGCTACGTACTTTCGTCATTGATCATTGAATAAGTTCGTTTCTATCAATTCTATCACGACTCCGCCACCGGTTTATTCTCACCCTTGTTGGTGTCGCGTACTCTATCAAGCCCTCTTGCCCCCCCCCCCCCCCCCCTCCTCGTTCCTTTCTACTCGACTCGCCTAAGTCAGGTATATTGCTTTTGGCATTGTAATTGGCTGCCAAATGAGAGGTCGACCTCACCTAAATCTTACCAAGTTGTGCCGCTATAGGATCGTTGAGCTTCGGCGGCCCGGAGAGATCAGAATGGCCGTAGTTTCTTGGGATTGAAGAAGCTCTTCGGTGTTCTCGAGTTTGGCGATGCGGAGTGCAAGCGGGATAAGAACATTGGGAGCGAGAGAGGCAGAGATAGAGAGGCCAAAAGAGAGAGAGAGAGAGAGAGAGAGAGAGAGAGAGAGAGAGAGAGAGAGAGAGAGAGTGAGAGAGAGAGAGAGAGAGAGAGAGAGAGAGAGAGAGAGAGAGAGAGAGAGAAGAAGAACTCGATGGAGAATTTCGAAGGGATGGGGTTAAGGTGCCACTGAGACTCCCAACCGACAATAATTCTAACCGGGTAAAAGGAGAGAAACGCTAGAAAAGTCGTGGCATTGCAGGCCAAAGAAAGAGAAAGACAGGAATAAGAGGAAGAATAAAAGATATGGTCCCATACATACACACATATATATATATATACACACACGATTCGTACAGTCGAGAAGAAACAGGGTAAAACTTTGCACCGGAAGTATTTATCGTAAGCTGGTAACGGTTAGCCAACTCTCGTACACGGAAATATATACATTCTTCTCTGTACACACATATATCCTCAAAGTACAAAGTAGAATTAGTTTACGGATTTTTATACCCTCATTTCCACGAAGGAATTATGGTATTAGAGTCTTATTTGAAAACGCGAACTGTGCGAGTGGAAGGACTATGCGTTTCATGATATTACGTAATCCACGAAATAGATAACGAATCCCATATGCAAATGTATATTGTAAGAACCGCCACCGGCGGATGTATGATCAGGATTCACCTCCGGCGGTACTTCGAATTACTCGGAGCGGTGACCGCTTAGCCGTGCACCGGCTGGCGCATGAACCGGTCAGCGGAAGGCCAATACTTCTGATACCTTAGTGTAGATACTTGACTAAAAGTATGTGCACCAGAGAACCAGAAGTATATGGGGCCGTCTATACCGCTACGGGGTTTCCATTATTTCCATTCGCCCTCGGCAAATGCGGTATAGTGTAGCTTGAGACGGTTGTGGACGCAACGAGACGTTAGGTTAGATTAGCGAAGTGCGGGTAGTGAGTGATAGGAAAGGGTTAAGGGGTTATGTGGGTTTAAAAATTTGAAAAAATTCATTTTTATTTTATTTTGTTATCTAATTATTGCAATTTTTCACACTTCTTCAAAATAGCATTGACTACTGATTGAACGAAGGTTTTTTTTCGATTACAACGCATTTTACAAGGCTATACGTAGTGTAAATTGTACCAAAAATTGAACTATTTTGCATATAACTCTGCCAAAACTTCAAATTTCAATTTTTTTCAAATCCTTCGTTCAATCATGAGCTATACTTATCTACTAACAGAAAAAATATGGGTTTTAATTTCAGATAAAGCTATCATGAGTTATCCTGACCAGCACGAGGAAACTTTTTTTTGAGGGGTCTTCGGAAACCAGGTCCCACCGGCTGAATTTCCCAAATTTTTGGATGAAATTTTTTTTAAATGTTGTTGAAATGTTGCTCTTTTATGTGCTTAACATTTTGAATAAAATAATTTATATATTGTATTTAAAAAAAATACAGAAAATATGCTTTTTGTGCTTCGAAACCCACGTAACCCCTTAAATTGGGAACAGTGTTGGGCGTTAATCATTTCAAATTTCAATCAGTTCATTAATTGACTAAAAACGTAATTGCAATTAATTTAATTGCAATTACCATTAATTGTAATTAACTATTAATTGCATGTTGCAATTATTTTATTTGGATTAATCTATGTTAATTGCAACTCGCAATTAAAACAATGGCAATTAACTTTTTAATCGTTCTAAGAAACAATTAAAACTAACAATTAACCTATCGAACTTTACAAATATCAGATTCAACGTGTTTGTTTGGGTTTTGTAGGCTTACGCATCGCTCTATACAATAATCAATTTTAATTATTAGTTTTTAATCAAATACACCAAAAAGATTGAAAATTTATTAGTTTCTAATTGTGGAAAGTCACGATTAACAATTGATTAATTGTTAATTGCATCTACGGCAATTAACAATTACTTAATCATTAATCGTGAGTTTTCACAATTACAATTGATTAATTGTTAATCTTAAGTTACCCTAGCAATTAAATTTTGCCCAACACTGATTGGGAAGGGTAATACGTGAAAACCCGCAAGGGTATACGTTTTAACTCAGGGAAATATATATACGAGTATACAGTCATAACCGGTTATAACGACATTGAAGGGACCCTGTCGTACCGACGTTGTAGCCGATAGCCGTTATAAGCGATATATGGATAGGTTATAACGACTTTGAAGCGATCATGCAGTATCGACGTTATGGCCGATTCGTCGTTGTGAGCAACGTCGTTATAAGCGGTTTCGACTGTATACAGGGTGTTTGGCACATGAACCGACAAATTTTTTTGAGAAACTAGGGAGGTCATTTACTAAATTTGTCACTCTTAGACTCTGTGTCCTAAGTGTCACGGTAATTGAGATATGATTTTTTTCGTTTTTTTTTAATTGCCCGAAATTTTGCCTTGAAGTCGTCATAATTCTTTTATTTGTGGCTGTAATAGCACGAAATAATTTTTATTGTATACTGCAATGGATGTTTATCATAAACAAATCATTCTTTGATACAATGGGTTTCAAGAAAATGACTCATGAGCTTCCAAAGTCTTGAAAAATTTGTAAACGTATGAAAAATGTCAACTTCTAAATTCATTATAAAAAAAAACTAAAAGCCATTTTCAAATTAGCTTTGTTTCAAAAAGTCCTCTAATTTATACCCTTTCCAAACATGTAATAGAAGTCATTCATTATGTGGTCAAAATAAGAGATACTAGTTTGCCAGGGTCAGGGTTACGAAAATAATTTTTATGTGTCCGATGTTTTTTCATTAAACTTGAGTGATAAATTTTGCTCAAATTGGCCCACTTTACTCCGCATGCATGCAACAAAAGTTATTTCGTGCTATTACAACCACAAATAAAAAAGATATGACGATTTAAAGGCGAAATTTCGGGTAATTAAAAAAAAACGAAAAAAAATCATATCTAAATTACCGTGACACTTAGGACATAGGCTCTAAGGGTGAAAAAGTTAGCAAATGACCACCCCACCAATCCGCCAAAAAATGTTGTCGGTCCATGCGACGAACACCCTCTATATATCGTAGAGAAACTCGTTAAATTTTCACCTGCGTCGCCGCGTCCCTTTTTTTTACTTTCGATTCTTTCTTCGTCAGTTATCCACCGCCCCTCGGTTCATTATCGCTTTTTTTTCTTGTCATCGCTGCATCCGTACATACGCGTAACCCTCCGGTTCGGTGATTTTCCATGCTCGTCATTTTTACTTCGCGTCTCGCTGGCTGCTGTTTTCTCATCCGTTCGTCACTTTTGCTCGTGTGACGCTGAGCAGAGTCATTAACGGAACGATGATCGCTCAGATGTTCCACTTCGTCAAAGCGCCAGACTCCGGACGCATTTGTACATATACGAACGTACTTATATATATATATATATATATATACGAGCAGAGAGAAAGCAACGGAGATAGGGAGACGTTGGGAATAAAAGAAACACTGATGACAGTGTCGAAGCTATCTATCGTGGCTCTGCTGCTCGTTGCTCAAGTGATTTCGACGATGCGGATACGGGTACGTTGGTTCCTGGTGCTTATCACCCTCGTATAGCAATGATTGTTGGCGAAATATCACTACTGTACGTCACTACAGCGTAGAATGGATCGATCGATTTGCCTCACACTTGGCTGTCTGTCTATCGCATCGTTTATTTTCCGCCCTTTCTCTTTCTTCCTCTCTCTCTCTGTTTCTGTCTCTGTCTCTTTATCTCCCTCTATCAACTGGTCTTGTGAATCACTGGTTTCGCAAAAGCTCGCCAGCATTCTCGACGTTGTTCCAACCACCATCGTATCCCCGATGCATCGTTCCTTTCTTTCCTCCGTTTAATCGGTTACCGACTCTCGCCGTTTTTCTGATATTCTCTAGCTCCGGGCAATGACGGTTTTCCCACCAATCAATCATCGCCATATTGCTGAAGTCATTATTTTGACTCGCGATCATTCATAGTACGAGGTCTCACTTCTAGTACTCTCGTATCGTGCCCGTAACGGAAAAAGAAACGGAATTCGGAGTATGAGAAACGGTGACACGAAGAGCATTGCTGTATCATTCTGGAATTCGATGTTTAAACCTAGAACTCGCGTATCATTTTTCCTACCTTCTAACTCATGACTGTCGAACATACCCAACCCATGCGTTTCTTGTATGCACAATCACTCCTTTCAGCAGTTAACAGAAACATCAGTACATAAATCTTTTCGTTGTTTGATGAGGAAGAGAATGGTCCAACGCAAATACGATTTTATTAATATGTATTTAGTGAAAACCCCGTTTAAACGCCGAAATAGGTCGAAAATCAGCGGGAATTGCATTTTTGAAGAAAAACAAAATCCATTTTTTTTTCTATTAACAGATCCTCAAATGCTTGTGAAAAAAAATTTGTTGACTTAAATTCCGTTCGAAAAGTATATTTATTTTGGGACATAAAAATGCGGAAAATCCGGGAAAAGTCACTGCAAACGCAACAAAAAAATGTTTCCACTTCGTTTATTGAGAAAATAGTATATACTTAATAAGAATGATAAAAATGAGAATATAAAGAAATCATACATTCGACTTATTCTGCTGTTACGCAAATGCAACCATGTGCCGTCAGTGCTTCTCACAGTCGGCCCTTTGGCATCGTTTGCAAAAAACCCGAAGCTGGGGATCCATTGCTCTTGGACAGCACGCACATCTTGCCACTTTTTTTGGTCCAACCGTTGGTGCTATTGATTTTTCTTCTTGCAAGGTGGTACTAATGGAAACTTGCAAATCCCGCCGGAGATTCGGAATGAGTAGCCTCGCTCGGAGATGAGACTCGATGAGAAGCTTGACGAGACTTTTTATGAAGGTCCTCCGATTTATATGTTCAAGAGGCGCGTTGAAACTGTGGAGGATCATCGTGTTAATTTTTTTTATTCAAATTAAATAAAAAATATATTGCTTTAGATAATTTATGTGACCATTTGCATTTAAATACGTAAAATATATTTATTTTGATAAAAAAAAGGAAAATTCACTTACCGCCACGAAACACCAACGGCAACTTTAGACTAGGGTAGATACCCACCCCGGACGCTCTTGAGAACCGTTTTGCCAGGCAATCAGTGACCAACTGATGCCACTGTCGGGCTGCCATCACAGCAAGATAGTGAAACTGAATTGCCATCAAGGTCCCTAGTTGACAATGTCGATTTATAGCTTTGGAGCATACTTTCAAAGTCGACTTGGGTAAGTTTATATCCCGTACATGAGTTCTAGGGTTAATATGCCTATGTATCGGCCCTAATTCTGTAGTGAAAATGAAGTAAATTTCAAATGCACAATATTTACCAAAAAAGCGGTTGTAATCAACTAAATATGTTGCATTCGGTTCAATGACTTTCTGCCACCTCTTCATGAGCTTCATTATCCGTCTTTCATAGGAGTCTCGAGATCTTTGGGCAAAAAAGTCATTCAAGTAAGTTTGGAGGACGGCCAGGGAATTTAAGGTTTTATTATTCAAACTGTTCTGTAGAGTCCGAGTTTCTCAAAATCGTTCGTTTTGATGGCGTTTGTGCAACAAATCGCAAGCTCAAATTCGGTCCATTGAATTCTTTTCACTCAGTTCGTGTAGCACCTAAACATCAAGCTTGTTTACCATCTCGAACATCCGTAAATGTCTCGAAACAGTTGATTAGTCAATGTTGACGTTATGTCCGATCTCTGTAATCATTGAATGCCGGTCGGAGTCGATTAAAGCTTTGCCTTATCGACATCAGTAGTGACTGGTCGACCAGAGCGAGGAGCACTTGGAGATCAAAATCTGCACAACGAAACTTCGCAAACCACTTCTGACAAACATTTTCGCTTACGGCATTCTTTTCGTACACGGCACATATCCTTTTGTGAGCTTGCGACGCATTCTTGCCTTTTCGGAAAAGAAAAAGCGAAATGCATCGAAAATACACGTTTTTCCGTCCACGTTCACAATGTGATTAAACATCTTATACGTCACAGATCTCGATGGATACTTTTTTAAATCTCAGCACACTTTTCAGCTTTCACTTAATGTACGACATTTCATATGGTTGACGCGTGTGCGATCGGAGAAACAACCGCGAACGACATCTGTCGGAATTTCGCTACGGAATTATGCATAGACCCAATATGGGAAAATATGCTTTTAAGGGTTTTGACTTTGAAAACCATTCTCCTAATAGTAAAGTATCCCCACAATCAACGTTATGGAAATCTTGTTTTTCTTCAAAATTACCTTGCTATATATATGAGCATATTAATATAAAGATCATTCAAAATAATATCCGGGGTCCAAAATTAGCGTTTTTTTTAAACAAATTTTAAGGACCGTCTTCAAAACAGCTAAATGCCCAACATTGCATAGATATGACGGGTACAAAATACATTTCCATATATATATGTGTGTGTGAGGGTGTTGGTAAATTCCCTCGACAAGTTTGCTGGGTGTAACCATGACGCAGAACGAGGCAAATGTGAAATATGTCGGAGGGAATTATTTATCACGCGCCGTATACAGAGGTCGCTTTATACATCCAGTCGCGTTGGTGATGCGACTGTAAAATGTTTCACGACGTTGGAAAAATATATTTCTACTAACGCAGTGAATGGTGAAGGCGCCAAGGAGAAGGGGGATATCACAGGAGACCTGCGAAGACAGAGAGAAATTGAAAAAAGTGGAATAGAGATAGAGTCTATACCGAAAGAAAGCGAGAAAGACCAAGAGTGTGTGTCTGAGAGAGAGAGAGAGTGAGAGAGAGAGAGAGAGAGAGAGAGAGAGAGAGAGAGAGAGAGAGAGAGAGAGAGAGAGAGAGAGAGAGAGAGAGAGAGAGAGAGAGAGAAGAGAGAGAGAAAGACAATGAGAGATGGATTACGAAAATTTCGTTTCAGGGTTTCATATTTCTCATTGGTAGCTGGTACTAGCTCAGTGCTCAACGTTGCGGTCTCCCAATCTCATGGTAGTCGGATTTCTTTCGCAAGAATAGATGTAATCATATTTTACTTTGTCATACCTTTTATTCGAAGCTCGTTAAGATTAACTGATCGTCATAGTTACGATAACGATATGCTTTGTTTTTCCTGTAAGTGACGTTTCATCTTCATTCGAAGCACATCCCGTGCGGTAATGAAGTTACGGCTATGATCAGGTCCCTGCTAATTTTTTCTAAGTTTATTAGGACCTTAGATGAGAAGCCTTGTGTGGGGCATCAAAGGGCGGTCACAGTAGACTTTAAGAGACAACGAGTAAACTCTATTGCTATATCGTCCAACTGCAATTGCTCAATTTCGGCAAATCATTGGATTTAAAGAGAATAAACTGTTTAGTATCAAACAAGTTCCCTAACAATCAATGTATAGTTTTTCTTAAGTTATTAAATCTTAATAGGACGGTGCTACGAAAACTCAAAATAGTGTATGTGTTAAAAATGATGTTTTCGAATTTGTATCCGAAATTCTGTATTTGGGGCCTTTAGTAGCGAGTTAAGATTCAGCGACGGTAGAAACCATATCGTATTTGTGATTACCCGAGGCACAGTTCATATTGTTCGTTTCATGTTTCTCAAAGTGTTGATTTCTAATCTCTTTTTTGTCCGCGTGTCGCAATAATATCCGACTAAGCACTTGATTGGTCTGTGTATTGGTTTAGCGCCTTTTTCAATTTCGCCACTCCAAGCTGACATCCCCCTATCGGCGTCTAATTGAGCTGTACCTATGCAGAAATGTGACCAGGCATTTCCTATTTAGTATCGGGTTCTAGCCAGGCTTGCCCCGTCTGATTCACCCGACCAGGCCCTTTCATTGAACAGACAGAGAAGATCACAAAAACGTTTTTTACAGCTTACACTCTATGTTTTGGAATGACAATTTTCTGGCCGGAATACATTACGAGTAATACATGACACTTTCACGGAATGAATTTCCGACCAGAACATTGATATTTGCTGAAAAATGGAGCCCGACTGTAAGAACTGTGTAAAGCTGCTTTGCTTTTTACCCCATCAAAAATATTTATAATTGATTTCAATACATCTGTTGTCATTCTATTTACCATTATAAGCATTTTTCTATTAATGGTAATCTACGAGAATAAAAATCCTTACCATAAATGAGACAAAAAAGTTAAGCAGGGGGTTCGTGGTTTTTCAAAGCAAGGTCGCCTTGTCAGGAAATATTAATATTCTAGCCGGAAAGGCCTGAATGTATTTCGCCAACAATCCGCCAGGTGGCGTCAAGTGAAGCGTTTCGCGTAACCAAGGTACCATCACATAATGGTAAAACTTCGATCCGTTATTGTTGTATCACATACATAAGTGCTATGCTTACAGCGTACACTTTCGCTTCTGGTTTTGTGATACTTGTAAACCCTAACAGAACCCGATGATTACTTTATCCGCCGATTTATTTCTCATGCGAGGCCCTGTCAATACACTATTACTTTCCTCATCATTTTGCGGCAATTTTCCGATGCTTTTCCTCATTAGTTCCCGAAAACCTGTTACATGGAGAATCTGATTCATGCTCGACGGCCTCACCATGGCCTGATGTTATCTAGGGAAGGCAAATAAGGGGCAGTACTTTTTCCCGACTCAAATTTCTACACGGGTAGCATGGAGATCCCCATTAGGAGAGCCACATATAATTATAAGACCTCAAAAAGGGCGATTTTTATTAGGTCTACCCTGATCATATTTCGCACGCAATAGAGTTTCGGAAAAACCGAAGCTGGCTGACCGAACGTAGAGAATATGATAAGCGTGACGTTGAGCTGTTGTCGATTTCATTAGCAATGTTCCTCGGTTTCGAGAATACGGCATTAGGTTTTGTATTCAGAGCATCTCTCATTATTCACATTACATAATGGAAATTTGTGGCTGTTTGCAAGCTTGCTACTGTCCGCAGGATTCTCGTATAAAATTCTGCACGCTCATTATACAAGCACGCGCCGGAACTTCCGACCGGTCAAGAAACAACACAGCTGTTTCTACATCATCAGATTTCGTCGAGGTTAGCCGCGCAGAATTATGCATAGTCTCTTTTATCCATCCGGCCAGTCGTTTGAATTACGTGGCTCTGTATAATTAAACAAAAAAAACCACTGAGTGCCGTTGAAGATGACGGATGCCGCGCGTGAACCGAAGAAGGCCTATCAGCACTTTAAAAAAGAATTAAATCAAACGAGTAATAGACCTTCTATTCATCATAATGAAAAACATATTTGTAGTCAATCAGATCTCTGCAAGTATATCCCGTGAAAAATATCCGAAGGCAAAAATATCTCCGCAAGATTTCCAGAGATGACCCTCCAAAGAAACTGACAAATTCAGTATATATCCTCGGAACACTTGAATTAGGAAATAAGGCATGTAAAATAGAAGCATGCAAATTAAATGTAAATAAACGCATCATATTGAATATTCTCTTTACTCAAAAATTTAAGTTGATTCATCAACAATACCATTCAGTGAGAATATCTCTTCTCGTACCCAAACTAACCCAATTATTATTCTACTAATACGATACTAAATGACAATAAAACATTGTGGCAAGATCTTGCGCAAGTATTGCGAGATATTTTTCATGTAGGATATCATGGGATCCATATCGAAGGGATATTTTCCCTGCGGATCTTTCGTCTTGATAATGTATGTATTCCATCTCGTATTTTCTAGGAATTTCTCTTACTTCATGTTTCCCTTGCCCTCATCGTCACCCTGTTAAATCGCATTCACATTTACCCTCACCTTTGTTTGTTTCTTTCGAAACAAGCAAAGGTGAGGTTGTTTCGAAAGAAACTCGTGGATTTGCCGACAACAGAACTACTTCTGAGTGATTTCAAAGGCGAGGGGATGATTTGCGAGCAGACACGTGAGTCGCCTTCTGCTTTTTCTCTCATCAAACGTACACCCGACTGCGGACGACCTCGTCGAACATGCAAACTATCGTGCCAATCCGAACTAACGCCAGATGTTTGAATTTGAAAGTTAACTACGTCGTTACCTACAAATCACAAATGAATGCAGGATTTTTGTTTCGCTATAATATTTTAAAACCCAACGACTGCAGCATCAGCATGCAGTACAATTGACGCTCTAATTTTGAATTTAATGGGAGAATCAAGGGGTATTGGTTTCCGTTAAGAGAGGAGATCCCTTTAAGCAGTAAAAAATAAGCGAATTTTCAAGATTTTTTAAAATCGAAACTATTTATTCTACACAATTAACATTTGATGTACATATTAATACATCTTTGAATTTTTGATTTTTTAATATTCAAAATGGTGGCTATACGACAGCTGATTCAGAGACTCTGCTGCTTAAGTTGTTCCACGGCGTAAAACCTAGCGTCTGGTGCATCGATCTGAAACATCGGAGCCAAGAAGTTTTAGAAATCTAAAACTCATGCACTCTATATGAACCTAAAAAATCCTTAAAAAAAAGTAAAATTCGAAAAATGATATGGTATGAAAAAATGTTCTATCTTTCATGAAATTTTTACTGTAGTATTTGTTAATGAAATAGTAGTTTTTCCAGATAATTTTCGAGGAACTTTTTTTTGGGTTATAAATCTGTATGGAGCTACAACAAATTATTTTATACTTTTTAGTCCGTTTTAAAAACGTGGTTTTTTTAAATAAATTTTTTGTTTAATTAATTATTTTCTGTCTTTTAGTCTTGTGTTTGTGAAATTTTGCAATCTATTTTAAACATTTTGATGAGATTATGACAGAGACATGTGGCAAATTTCGGGTTTACTTCAGTTTTTTTTTACCGGATGATATCTGAAATAGAAATAGCTTAAGTTGGATGGCTATCTCCTTGACCATCATAGGAATTGTCACTAATGCACTATTCACTATTAATTATTATTTTTTATTTTTCTCTTTCACTAAACTATATTTATTTCTTTATTTTTATTCACAATTTTTTCTCCTTTTTTCTCTTCCTCTTACACTTTTTAAAAAATATTTATATTTATCTTGTTTGTCAGTTTGTTTGTTTGTCTTTCAGTTCCGAGCTATGTTTGAAGTTTCACGCTTAAAAAGACAAACAAACGGTAGTCTCAATCGCTCTTGTTTGAGCATGATGAAGTGCGTTACTAACAAGGCGAGAGATATGTTCATCAGCTGTCGATGTTTAAAAACGATTGCAAAATTTATACCGCACAGACAAACAGACAAACAGACAGACAAGAAAGCGAGTTAATATTGCATTGTCATCCAGTTCTGTGTTATGTTTAAAGTTTCAAGTCGCTAGCTCATCCGGAAGTTAGTTTAAAATCGATTGAAAAATTTGTACCAAACATACAGACAGAAAAGAAAGCGAGCTAATAAAAAATGTGGTAAAAATTAAACCGATTTCGTTAGTATATTAATTTAGCCTATGATTAATCGAAGGCATTTCCGAAATATCAAATTGAAACAAAATGCCCCGTGTTCAAAGTGAGTATCTTAATTTTTACGAAACAAAATGGGACTTTTTCGTTCACCAAATTGAAAGTATACATCGAAAAAAAGAATCCTTCGATCAATAGTAATTTATGCTACAAGTGCGGGAAACAACGAATTCCATCGCGCGTGAAGTTGCCGCATGAGCCGAAGGCTTATGGTGCATTTCACACGAATACGAGTGAGAAATGCACCATAAGTCGAGCCGAATTCGGCAACTTACGCGCGATGTAATTCTTTTTTTTTTCGCACATGTCCCATACATTATTTTTTGCAATGACTATCTCGAAAGTGGGTTTTGAGATTCAACAAAACCAATAACCAATAACCATAACCAATTCTTATTTTTTCACATTTCAAACGTCAACTGTGATAAGTTGACGTTTCATATCACATGAATGTCGCTATATTCAAGTTTGTTCGATCGGTCCAAAATCGTAGAACAAAAAACTATCAACCGTGAAAAAAACCGTTTTTCCGTGAATCAATGCGGTAAAGTGAGCTATAAATAGATTTTTTTCCGCACTAGTGCGGGAAAGTCTCGCATTCCCGCACTAGTGCGGGAAAGTAAGCATCGTTGAGAAATAAGCCACTTTCCGCACGCTAAACACCAATCGAAAATCGCACTTTCGGGGCAGGCATTGCAAAAATACTATATTTTTAAATCTAGAAAATAAAACTAAAAATTTCAGACAGATCTGTGCAGTCATTTCTGAGATATTCTGCTTATCGACTTTGTGAACGTACATTCGAGAAAAAAAAGCGTTTAAAGTTTCAAAAGCGGATTATACGTAATTGGAACATTTATTTCATAGGTTATACAGAGTCATCTATCGCGGGCCCATACAGTACGTCTTCAACTATAGATACCGCCTCTAAAATGCCAATCTGCCTTTGCCTACGAAGCATTCTTACCTCTCGAGTGCTCTCTTGCGCTCTCCTCTCGCCGATGTTAAAGCGCTTCATACATTGTTCTTTTTCTGGCCTTGATTTTTTTTAATTGTCGAACGATCTTAGAACTCTCGAACCTTTTCTCGCACTCATATTTTCTGGCAACTCGAAAATATATTACAACACGAACGCTCAACTGTACAGCTTGGCTGTGAATGCCAGACTGCCGCAGTGTCTGGGAGTTCTAGGTACCAGAAGACGTTGGACTAGAAAACCGTTGAACTGGCTGGGCACAGGAACACAAAATCCTTTGGTATGGGCTTATACAAATGTACCTACAATTCGTAATTTATAAAAGTTACCTCTGGTTACCTATTTATAAAAGCTACCTCTGATAGCAGAGGTACGATGCTCCGAGTCTTCCGACGGGCGTCAACATAACAGCCTATAAATCTGTCAATTTTTATTCAATCACATTGAAGCTTTTAGGGACCATTTATCAGATTAAATACTCTGAAAATGTATTGATTTAAAAAAAAACTGATTTTTCGACTTTTACAACTAGGTATAACCCTATATGAGAGTTTGAACGAGTGGGGATCCCGCCACGGTTCTCCAAATCAGGGACGTGGTGTATTGTGCAGGTTCACTGTAAAAGAAAAAAAATGGTTGCGCCTCTCATTATATTTCTTCAAGTTCTTTCTTCGCTCAGTCCCCTCTGCGACCCTTGCAGTTTCCAGTTCGACGCCCAAGCCAACCCTCCGACTATTCTCGCTGGAACGTCAAACTCGGGGGTGACTTTTGCGACCGAGCTTTATTATACACGCACACACATATACACACACATGCATATATATATATATATATATATATATATATATATATTTATATTTATATTTATATATATATATATACTTTGGACCGGTTCCTTATTTTGTGGCGAACCGAGGATGAGGTGCAACGTCCGCGCAACATTCTTTGAATGCAGGCCAAAGATTGCTCACGGTAATAGTTATTGCGGAGCCGTGACGAAAACGGGGGCTGGGACTCTATCTGGCATTCTTTTAAGAATTGCCGAGCCGTGAATAATAAATGAAAAAGACAGTGAAGGGCGAGACGCAAGGTGGGAAAGCAAATATACTCGGAGGGAGCCTACTATTCAAGGGTGACCGAAGCTTTCGTGAGATATAAATATATATATATATATATATATATATATATAAAGAATCCCCGAAAGGCAGGCGAAAAAGTGATTCTCACCAGAATACAAAGGAGGATGACAAAAAAAAAAGTGTAAATGATGAAAACAGAAGCGAAAAAAACGTGTGGGTTGCGAATCGTCGTCAGAGCGATAAGGAAGTATATAGATACGTGTACAATAGCGACGAAGCGGAGAATAGCCAAAAGAATCGTTTGAAACTCTATGGATAATGAATTTCAATGAGAGTCCCACTTCAGACCAATTAAACGAGGCAAATCCCCTCAAGTGTTATGCTCAAAAATTAATTGCACTGTTAATACAATCAGACTCCAATGAATCTGTATATGCATATGTGTATACAGTGCCTGCCATATAATAATATTTTCAGCGCCATCATATATATATATATATATATATATGATTGTGTGAACAGCCGATTTTTAAGACTTCAAGGACCGCCATCATAAACAGCCAATTGTCCTCTTACTCAATATTATGTGAACCCCAATGCCCAAAATATCATCTTTCGGTAAGCATATTTATATAAAGACTAGCTTTTGTCCGCGACTTCGTCCGCGTGGACTTTAGGATTTGGTCCAGAGAAGAGATAATCAAAGAGACAAAAAGTGAGAAATAAAGAAAGAAGGTAGCGTGTCATATTTTTTAATCATGGTGGTAGACTGACTAACTGAGTTAAGAATTGGTAATTAATGAAATAATAGTATAAAAATGCCAAGCCTAAACTCCAATATCAAAAAATGTCATTGTTGTCTACAGAATGATATAGCTTTGCAGTATAGTTCTGTTCACAACATTGTATGATTTATGCTTTTCGGCAAGCACATTCAAGTTTTGGGCACTCGACACTCTCGAACAGCTCACTTATAGTTGACCATGCGAGAAGCTAATCCTTTCTTAGTGCACCTCTATGTCCTTTAAGGAACATATCTTCCGAATTTCATTGAAATGTAAGGTCATTGAAATGACCTTGAAATCACCTTGAAATCACCTTGAAAACACCTTGAATCAATTTCATTGAAATGCAAGGTCATTGAAATGACCTTGAAATCACCTTGAAGGTCATGGTCAAGGTCACGATCGAGGTCACCACTAGATGCGCCTTGTTAAAATTGATAAATTTGGTCTTAACGATAGAATTTAAGAAGCTTCTATTCTTGTATGAGGTATCCATATTGTGTTTAAGTTTAATTAACCCTGCAGTGACCTTCAAGGTCAAAGGGGACCGGTGACTTAAGTACATATCTGTACGTAAAATTTCCCGCTCTATAGATTGCCGATGTCAAAAAAGGGGATTCCCATTTGAAAAACAAAAGTTGACCTTGAAATAACCTTGAAGGACATCGCCAAGGTCAAAATGAAGGTCACCATTGAATTCCTTGGGAAAAGTTACTTCAAGAACGACCTTAACATTTTGGGAAATTGTCTTACCTGCGGAAATATTCAGCCGTCCCGTTACTTTTGTGACACCCTGTATATTTCTGTATTTTATATACAGGCATTTATATTAACGTCATATGCCAGAAGATATACACCCACAGGCTTGACTGCCACTGGAACTAATATGTTATAGTATTCGCGATGCCTACGTCCTTCCTAGCTCGTCACCCTCTCGTTTTCTCTCCGTTTTCACATCGTGGAAATAATTTCTCCTAAATTGGACGGTGCGAAGGTGGGCAATGCCGCGGGTGATTTTAATTTTTTTGCGCGCGAACATCGAATTCAGGTAAGCGCGTAAGTGGTGACTGATGAGAACGAATAAACGCCAAGCAACGGTGGTGGTACCAAAAAGTCCGCGAATATGTGAGCAGCGCGATGAAAAAAAAGAAAAAGATAACCTACAGAAAGAAAATAGCGTGGTTCAACCCGAAAATATTTTCCACCTCTTTGATTCCTTTGTCGAGCTCTAGTGGCTTAACCGCATCAAAGCGCGTTAATTCCCGGACCAGGCTATCTGTATTCCAATGTCGCAATATAACGGTTCGTATTTTTTTTCAAACTTTATTTTTACGGACTATGCGATTGTTCTTTTTTCGGAACGTTTGTTTCGTGCTTGGTTTGTTCCAATTATTCGTTCGTTTCTGAAAAAGTTCTTTGGATTCGTGATATTTACTACACGTAAACGGCATTGTTTCGTTTGATAATAAAAGAGCGTAACGAGTATTGAAGTTATTGGAGGGGCTTTGTGCACGCTGTGCTGCAGTTGGAGTTTGCAAAAATTTGATTAGCCATTTTTCTAAACTTTTCACAAATCCATTATCCAATCCGTTAAAATCTGCATCACATTGGGAATATTATATATACATATACATATATTGGTGAAGTAAAAATTTCTGAGCGTTTTCCGCTAGATGTCTTTAGTGAGCCATATCTCACGATGTATATGTCGCATCGGGTCATACTATACGGCGATTTAAAGGTGATATTACGCTTCAAAAAAAAGTTCTTTGACAGTTCCGTGTTTGGTGAAGCCAGTTGTGTGTTACAGCGTTCCAAAATGGAGGCAAAAAAAGAGAAAACTTGATACATTCTTCAGTACCACTACGACCAAGGTGAAAAGGCGGAGCAGGCGGCCAAACAAATTTGTGCTATTTATGGACTCAATACAGTATCGACTGCAACAGTAAAGCGGTGGTTCCAGCCCTTCCGTTCTGGTAATATGAACGTCGAAGATGAGGCACGCTCTGGTAGACCAATAGTCGAAAATGTCGATAAAATCATGTAACTCGTCGAGTCGACCGGCATGTGAGCACTTATTCCATTGCCCAGGAACTGAAGATTAGCCAGAAAACCGTTTGGAACCATTTGCATAAGGCTGGTCTCAAGAAGAAGCTCGATGTATGGGTGCCACACGAATTGACGCAAACGAACCTTTTGGACCGAATTGATACCTGCGATTCTTTGCTGAAACGTAACGAAATCGACCCATTTTTGAAGCGGATGGTGACTGGCGATGAAAAATGGGTCACATACGAGAACAACAGCCGAAAAAGATCGTGGTCCAATCGCGGTGAGCCGGCCCAAACGATTGCCAAGCCCGGATTAACGGCCAAGAAGGTTTTTGCTGTGTGTTTGGTGGGATCGGAAGGGAATCATCCACTATGAGCTGCTCCCATCGGGCCAAATACTCAATTCCGATCTCTACTGTCAACAACTGACCAGATTGAAGCAGGCTTTGGATCTTAATTCCGCAAAGACCGGGTCTCCCATTCAGAGGACCCGGGTAGGGAAACTCGAATGTTTCTGCGAGCCGGCCAAAGGTCGACTAAATGCTCTGGGACTCTTGGCCCTTTTTTATCGCTGCCTCGCGGGTGGGGAATAACGCTGACCCCGTGGAAACGATTTAGTCGCTTTTTTCTCACGGGCGCGATTTTGCTAACGCGAAAGTTCTTATCACGGGACTCGCTAGCCTGGGACTTCGGTAACTTCAGACTTCGATAACCCGGTTCTTCGGTAACCCTTGAGTCTCGCGATACGTTATATATCCTTTTTTTCTTTGTTACTTTTATAAATACACGTTTTATCGACTTATAGATAAATTATTTTTTAAGGCGAGACAGGACACAACAGTATCATATCGAACACATATCTAAAGTTGCAACAGAGCATAGCTCCAAATAATTGAAAAAAATATATTTTGAAATTCTCGAAGTCGTCGAGTCCTATTTATAAAGTAAGGTTGGATTAAGACTGGTTATTTTGAAACTTATATATAAACACGATTCCAAAACCAAGCTCCCGTGCGATCAACTCGACCTGGAAAAATTCCCTTCACGACAGCTGTTTTTCCTCGTTTTTTTCCCAACGCCTGGAATCTCCTCTCATGGATAAAATTGATCAAGCCCCACCTGTTTTTCATGCAAGGTACGGAAAATTGGGTATTCCCAGTTTATCGGCTGTCCGTCAGAAAATATTTCCTCCTTTTCCTCTCGATGGCAACTTCGCATCCGTGAGGACATAATCACCGGAGCCAAGCAAAAGTTTAGCCAATGGAGACACGAAAGTCATCGTACCGGAAGGTGAGTGGTGCTCGGAAATTTAATTTTCGGAGAATATGGGCGTTCCATCAAGCGACGAGCGAGAGTTCGAGCTGAACAAGTAAACGAGGGAGTACACGTTTTTTCGCCCTTTTTTCCTTCTTTTTTGCGTTCTTCCATTTTTCCTATGATCCCCGTACACATTACTCACAGCCGGTGCTCGAACGCACACGCTCACCGTCCCAGTCCGTTAACTCGAAGTTTTTTCCTGCGTAGGAAGTGTTATTATTTTCGCACGTTCAAAATACGCTAGAATCCCGAAAGAATGCGAAATAAAATATGCATAACTAGCTTTTGCCCGCGACTTTGTTCACGTGGACTTTAGAATTTGATCCAGAGAGGAAATAAACGAAGAGTAAAAAAAGGTAAGAAATAAAAACAGAAGGTAGAGTGTCACATTTCTCAGGCACGGTGATAGACTGACTAACTGATGTAAGGTTTGGTAATTAATAAAATAGTAATATATTTTCAACTCCAGTATCATACAATGTACTGTCTACAGAACTATATGACTTTGCAATATAGTTCTATAGACAACATTTTATGATTTATGGTCTTCGGCAAGCACATTCAAGTTTTGGACACTCGATACTCTCGAACAGACCACATGTAGTTGATTCTCAGTGCACCTCTACCCCCTTTAAGAATCTTTTTAATTGCATTGAGATCAAAGCAGGGAATGTAATTTTCCCGTACAAACTTTAACACCCAGTTGCATCCCTAATTAGGGGTTGTTTTGAAAAATCCTAAAATATGCGTTTTATTATTTGTTTTGAAGAACATTTATACCAAGTTCCAAGTTGATACACGAAAGAATACAATTTTCCATACAAACTTTTAGACCCCATTTCATCCCCTTAAACGTTGGTTTTCGAATAATCCTTTCTGAGTGCGCCTCTACACATTCTAAGGAACATATCTTCCAAGATTCAAGTTTCTATCTTCAACGGTTTAGACTGTGCGTTGTCTATATGTCAGTCAGTCAGTCAGTCACGAAACTTTTTTATATGTATATATAGTTAGAAAATTATACTAGGAAAAACGTAGAAAAATTGGAACTTGACTTCTCGTCCGGAAGTACAGCAAAAACTGCGATTTTGATGAATGTTCCTTTCAAATGCAATTGGAAATTCATCGTGTTCCTTTTTATCGTCGACTCGCGCAGACGCTGATGCGTGAATCTGAATCTCTCAATATTCGAAAGTTAACATTCTGAATCGATATTCCTCAGTTCACGTAGCTTTTCCCATCGAGAATGGTCGAGGCGTCGAATGACGCAGGCTCTTTCTTCAAGGCAATTCACAAATATGACTCGAAAGAGAATGACATGCTCGAGAAATGAAGACGTCAATGTTGAATCGGAGTATCCACGTGTGGCGCGGTGCCGAAGTATTAGGTGTGTGCATTAATTTTAAGAAACTTTTAAAAGATAGCGTAACTAGTAGTATATCACATCTAGTAATATTCTTACTAATTTTATGTCAAAGCATCATCAGGTGGCTTTAGTTTTCAATATGTGTTATTTTGCCGAAGTGTAAAAGACATTAATTTTTTGAGCGTTGAATGTATCGACTTTCGTGCCAACAAAACGCAATTTGCGGGAAGCATTGCTTTTTTGCTTTAATTTGAAGAAAAGTGCTGCCGAAAGGCAACGAATGCTGTTGAAAGCTTATGGTGATTATGCTCCATCGATTTCAATATGTGAGTACTAGTTTCAACGCTATAAAAAAAGTATTTTTGACACGGAGGATAAGCAACCTGCAGGCCAACCGAAAAGGTTTCAAGATGAGAAAGTAGAAACTTCACTCGATGAAGACCCGAGTCAAATGCAAGAAGAACTTGCACAATCGTTAAATGTTGATCAACATCAAATGTCACCAACAAAAAATCAAGGAAACGTTAGAAGCGCTTAACTGGGATGTCCTACCACACCCGCCGTATTCTCCAGATATTGCTCCTTCCGATTACCACCTATTTCGATCGATGACTCATGGCTTGGCTGAGTAACGTTTCCATTCTCATGAGGATACCAAAAACGGGACGCTTTTTGGTATCCTCTTGTCAGCCTCAAAAACGGGATCTAAAGATGTCTCGTTCTTTCGACGTGGAATCCACCCATTACCAAAAATATGTAAAAAAGTACCCGAGTATAAATTGTGCTAGCCTATCTGAGTTACGTGCTAGTAACTGATTGGCTCACCCAATTGAGCTCATACGATCTGACTAATGGCTGCCTCGCTATGAGGTAGTAATATTCTAAATATTTTGTTATCCAGTCCTTGTCTATTCACTGCCCAATCGATTTTCACTATAGATGTCGCTGCGTTTTAATAAAAATGCCCCCTAGTAACGAGGCCGTACTAGACTAGCCAACCATGGTTACGAATAACAAAGTGAGGTTATGTAACTACACGTACTATCATCTAGCGAATGATTCATGGCTGGCTAGCCAACTTGAGTTTTGCGAACATTGCGAATGAACAAAACTCTCAAGTGGGTATCTCGTCATGACCTACCCAACACTAGCTAACTGCAGCTATGCACCCTTTGGCTAGTCACTGCCTAACCGAACGCGATTACAGATGTCGCTGTTTTACGATAAAAATACTACCTACTAACTAAGTCGTATCTGGCTAGCCAATGATCATCACATATGACAAAGAGAGCTTATGTGACTGCATGTATTTCCATCAAGTGATTGGCTCATAGTTGGCTAAGCAATTTGAGTTACAGATGGCGTTATGAATGAAGAAAGAAAATCCTCAAAATATCTCGCGATGATCTAGCCAACACTAGCCAACTGCAGCTATGTGCTCTTGAATTAGCCACTACCCAGTCGATCGTGATGAGTTTATATAATGTTTATATCGTTATTAGGAGTTAATATAGTGGAAAGCATTCGTTGCAGTAACATTGTGCTCATTAATTCGTCACTAGCCAGATTAAATGATTAGATATATACAATTTGACGTTTTTAATTGTATGCGAATATAGCTCGCAATGTAAAAAAAGTAATCAATCCGATCACGTTATTTACATTTGTTAATCGACCTATTTCTTGATAACGCAACTTTTTGCACGTGTAGACAATCCAAAATTAATAGACTGACTAAGTAGAACTGGCTCAATGGACAACGTCGGGGACGTATCACTCAGAAGTACCGGGGCCGAAACCACCTCACACGTAGGCGTTTTTTTTA
Source organism: Ophion ventricosus (assembly GCA_963932345.1). NCBI lineage: Eukaryota > Metazoa > Arthropoda > Insecta > Hymenoptera > Ichneumonidae > Ophion > Ophion ventricosus. Next base: position 17,695,553 of record OZ010714.1, read on the forward strand.
GATATAATTTAAAATTAATCAATTGGTATATTTTCAGCGTAAATATCGTAACCAACATTGGCAGTTGGGGAAGAACATCGTAAAATTACGATGCGATATACATAATGTGAAATACATTTTTTGCACATTATCTGGAGAAGAAATATTATACAGCTGCGAAATATTTTTTTTCTTTTATCTAGTACCACCTAATTTTCTGTATCCAGTCACTAGACAACGAAAGCATTACAAGGCTGGACAGTTACTAGCTAAAACGGCTAGCTACTGGCGATTTGAAATATAATTTTACTAGCTCAGAGCTAGACGGTGTTGAGTTGTATTTTCCACTCGGGTAGTGGCTAGCGATGGACAACATTTTAAATGATCAATTTTTACCCATTTTTCCACAATAAACCCGTATTTTAACGAAAAGAAAATCCTTCATAATGAATGCACACTACTAATAGTAAACGTCGAGAGTTGATCAGACGCCTTTCGAAAGTTGACTTCTACCGAAGATTACGTATTTTGGAACTGCTTCCGCAGTAAGGGACCATGTGGATGCTGATTTACCGACGACAATGTAACGGGTATGCAGTATGCTATGACCAAGTTTATTCAGACAGATTGGAACGCTACACTTACAGGAAAAGTGTCCCGTTGAAGCTGGTAAACAGATATGACTTTCGTACTTTCTGAGACGCTTTTACGGGGCGTATCATATCGTACAACACTCGACCTGGTCTGCCGGGAAGACTCTTGTCCCCATCAACTACAGTACACTAACCTAGCTCAATATTCCTCTTTTTTCTCCTCCGTTCTCTGCCACCACTCTTTTGGTCTAGGGCGACGGCATCGCATCAAAGATGGAGAGAGGGAGAAAGAGAGAGAGAGAGAGAGAGAGAGAGAGAGAGAGAGAGAGAGAGAGAGAGAGAGAGAGAGAGAGAGAGAGAGAGAGAGAGAGAGAGAGAGAGAGAGAGAGAAAGAAAGCTCCGAAATGCCGCAGTTGGGAAAATCACCCCCCGGATAAGGGGATAGCTTGTTTGCCCAGTGCTCGGCCATTACTAACCCCGCTACAACTACTATGTGTGTCTGGCTCGGGCCCCCTTACTCGTCTGAACATTTGAATGCTTCCGTATACAGGACATTCCGACCCGAACATACCTGGTCTTCTATATCTTTCCGTGGATAAAAATCTTTCCGGATCTCATTGTGGAATTTTACAGTAATTTGTCCCGGCTTTTATTTAGGTTATAATTAAATAAAGTAATCGATGGATTACATTTTCTAATAAAATTTGGTAAATGATCGGAAATGGGAGCCCCATTTCCGATCTACCAAATGGATCATGGATTTTATCGGCCGTCTTATCACTGGAAAGAACAATAATGGAGATTCAAGCATTCTTTTCACGAACCCGATTTTTTAACAATTAACTGATTGTCGTCTACAATTAAGTAAAAATACATTTCAGTAAACTGGTAAAATTTTAAGCCAAGTTACCGAACCATTAACAAAAAATTACGACTGTAAAAATCGTTTAATTTATACGGCACTTTATGGAGATGACATGCTCGCCACCTTTTTATCTAATGATTTATATAATAAATAATTCTAGATGTCTGATATAAACTGCTCTAAGCATAGGAAAAATTCTGAAAATTCCGTAACGACTATAAAAATAGGGGTTTACCGAATGTTTAGAGAACATATTAATGATAAAACTTCGAAAAATACGACTAGCGGAGGAATTTTCGTAACCGCGATTTTTTAGAGAACATGTAAAAATGTCTAAATCTACGAAATGTATGAGTAATTTTTCATTTCAGTTCATCCTGCGGTATAATAATTTACTGTATCTTGTTTTTATCGAGCGCCAGTGTAATCTACTAATGATTCGAAAGGGCCCTAGCTTATGCGCCCACACAATAAAGCCCTCCGTGAAAGGAATACCTTAATATTGTACAGGCGCACGGCCAACCCAAACAGACCCGAATTGCCAATATGTCATCCCAAAAGCCCATGATCGTGGATTCTCACCCGCAAAAAAGGGTACATCGTTGTATAATATGAATTGTAACGTTTTTTTGTTCATTCATAAGATGGCTAACAAAAATCTATAACTCATTTTAAGGTAGACTCCATTGCCGCGTCATTATGTAAAATGTTACCGCCTCCATTTTCTTTATTCTTGTAAATGAAAAAATCGTTGCACATTATACTGAATATCGTGCTCCAAAATAACTTTTTACAAGAAACAAATCATGATTTCGTAAATAACATCGCGTGTTATTATTTTGCTCACTGTTCAACAAGACTCGTGAGGTTGCACCTAAAACAAGTTTAAAAACAAGCCGTCTCACCATATTACGAAATTGAATTTTTTTTCTGGCAAATATCACAGAGACTGGATAACTTGACTTGACGAGTTGGCGGCAGTCAAAAATAAGGCGAAATAAATCATTGTTAGAAGTAAGAATTACTCGAGTCTGGAACGCCCGATGTGTTGACGAATTAAACGTGCGCGTACGCCCCTTTGCGAAGGTGTTGAATCGTCTTGATTTGCACGAAATAGATGGAGCTGTTCAATGTATATCAAGTTACACGTTTCTCATCAGGATTGTATGCATTTCTACTAGGATCGTGCTATGTAAATGACATCGTGACGAGGATGTTTCTCCACGGGAACTTGGCGTTCACTGCACGAAGGACATTATTGGCGACAGACTAGAGGATCATGTTTCGAATCAATTTAAACGTGTTTATTCGTGTAATTTCAAAAAACACAACGTGATAATTCTCGATGCCTTTTTCTTCGAGGAGAAGTTTCAGATCTTCGTACTTGATAATATTAATATTCTTATTCGTTTTGTTTTTCTCGGCTGGAAATTCCTGTAAGGCAGGCCAAAATGTGATTTTTTCAAAGGATACGAAGGAGGGTGCGAAAAAAGTGTAAATGATGGAAAGAGGAGTGAAATAAAGGTTGGCGTGAATCGTCGAGGGTGTGCTAAAAGGGAATATAAGTGTACAGTAAAGACGAAGGAAAGGTTAACCAAAAGAATCCTTTGATACTCTGCGAACAATGTATTCCAATAGCATTCTTTCTTTAACCAAATGAACAAAACGAATATCCCCCTCTATTCCCTGAGTGCAACTATCGAAAGTAAACTTCACCGTAAACACAATTGAGCTCCAATCCACAGTGTCATGTAAATAGTTTTGCGGTATGTTATTTTGACAGTGAATACAAACAAATTGTCTTTCTCGTAAGTTTTTCAAAATAAATAATGGAATTTAAAAAAATATGATAATTGAGGGAGATATTGATATGCAACATCCACGCCACAGCTCGCGCACTGCTCTTTTTTTGCGGCGATTCCGAATGAACAAGTTTTTTTTAATTATTTCCCTTAAACCTTTTTATTGATGAGTTTCCAAAACCTAAAGTCTCTAACGCAACGTCCAAATTACAGCTAAGCCGGCTAAGAGAGGTTGATATATTTTAATAATTTATTGTCTAAACAGCAACGAAATGTTAATTTTTCTGAGCAGACATAGACTTTGGATTATAAAATACGTACTTTTCGTTCATTCGGAAAAAAATATCAAGTCCTTATCTTCAGCCGTGTTTAAGGCTTGCGTGTTTAAGTTACATCTATGTGGCTAACCAAAAAATGAGGCTTCTTGGGATTTTTTTTGAGAATATTAAAAAAGCAATCAAAATGAGGCTTGGGGGATTTATTCTACATGCTTGGACGTATACAAAAAGAAAATTATGAAAAAAATACAAAATGGTGGCGTAGTCGTAGCTACACTAACATCTGTTTGGGTGCTCTGTGGGAGAACGTAGAACTTTTATGAATCGGCACGCGGGGAAAAGAAAATTCCGTCATTTACATTAGTTTTGCTAGAGAAATACATACAATTATTAAAAATTTCGTTTTTTCGCTAAAAAAATCAGCCTTTTTTGGCTATATAAAAATGAGAATTGTTGATAGATTGTAAAGACCATGTGTACTTCTTTATAAGCTCTATCTAAGAACCTACCGTTAAAATTTCAAGTCAATCGGATGAAAACTGCCCGAATTATGCATCCTCGCGAGTTCGAAAAAGTGGGTTCGTAAAAAACCCGTTTAAAGTTTCAAGACGACGGAATTAAAGATTTCATTTGAATTCTGCGTGCACCCATAACGGCATTTCGATAGTAGGTCTTTAGTTGTTAGGGCGTTGTATATTTATTATACAACGACTCGACTAAACGACTCGAAATTGTTACTTTTAACGTCTAGGCTGTTTCGTGCTCTTCGGCGCGCTCGGAGGCGCTTCGAAAAATGAGGTCTATAATTGTTTTTTAATTTCGCATATAATTCCTTTTGTATATCATTCTTGAAATCTTTAAACATCATTCAAGCCAATAAAAAAAGCTCAAACAATTTTTTCTACTCAGATGTAGCGCGTTAAGACAGTAGTCTCGCCAAGGCGTTTCTCTATAGAATTCTTTTTTAATTTTGAGGACTCATTCAGGACACTATTGAATTATTACCTGCAAAATTTCAAAAGGATTCACCGTTCCGTTTTCGCGATGTTGGCAATCAAAGATTTTCATGGTTGTACACGGGTTCTTATGGGGACCAGTGAATAATTTTACATTCCACGCAATAACTGCGAAACTTTTCTAAAGATAAAAAAATCTCACTTACAGAGGAACATATGAGGAAGTGGGTAGAAAAAATCATGAATTTTGACCGTCTAGTTTCAGACATATAGCGATTTTAAATTAAGCAATATCTAGCGACGCTAGCGCCACGCAGCGAGTAAAGCAGACTAGAACTAGATTACTGTAGTGTGTGCATATCCATATACGCAGAGTATCTACGTATTAGTAGCCGCAATGAATAGTCTGATACAAAAGTAAGGGTGAGGTAAACATTATATTAGGCGTTTTCATCATTACTTTATAAGTTTTTACATCCCGATAAGATGTGCAACCTACATTATAAGGATATTTCGCAATATTTCGAAGCTTTCATCGATTGAGCGGAGCATAAACTTTTCAACGTGACTGTGGCGAGACTACTACCTTAAGTAAGCGCGGCCAAACTAGCAAAAAATATCGTTTTTAAAGAAACGTACTTAGAGTTTGGGAATCGAATAAATAGCAAAAAAAGTCACACGAAGAAGAAAAAAACGGTATTTTCGAAATGACAAACCTTTCCATTCCCTTTTATCCAATTTCCTAGCTGATTGTAACATTAGAGTTCATTTCAATTCTTGAGAGACGCGCGCTATATTTTATACACTTCGAGATGTAAGCTGCAATCCACCGACGTCACTCTTTTCTCGATTCTCAGCTTAATACAACCTTATTCCAACGTTTCTCACACATACAAGCTAGACGAAACGATCTTTTTATACCTATTTTTCCACTTTT